>VYXB01000544.1:0-206685 GCA_013397135.1 Pachyramphus minor
CTGACTCTTTTCCAACTATCAGATTCAATGTCTTTTCATGTGCAGGTTCAAACTACCTTTCTAGAAATATCAGGGATTTATTTTAATTTTGGAAGATGGTGTATTTTAAATCCTGGAACCATCCTCAGGGCTCTATAGAAAGTTAAAAGATGAGACTAAACCAATAAGCAAAGCCTCTGTTTTAGCCATTCCAGCCTCTTTAGAGGATATCTATGATAAATTTGTGCTATGTCTGACCCCTGACCAGCTCCATCATCTACCCATGGCTTTACAAAGGCTCAAGGTCTTTCTCTATAAGAAATTCTTTTTTTCCCCACCCCCACAAATTCCCTGCTTTCCCATTCTTTAGAAATCTCCCACTAGTTTTAAAATCAGGACTGATCATTCCTCTTTTTGCTTACTCCACAAAGCTTCTTTTACTCTCCAGAAGTTTGTATCTTCCTGGACTAAAGCCCTGGGTAAGGAAAAAATTAAATACTTCCAACAGAGAAGAAAGGAAGACATAACTGAAAATTTTAATTGATGATAAGCAGAGAAGGGACAGCTCACCATGATATTTCTTTTCATTATCATTTAGACTAAGGCGTATTTGCACCTCTTTCCCTTCCAAGGAAGTATCAGCTTACTGCAAACAGATTTACTGACATTATCAAAAGATATATTCTCCACCTACCCCATCTTATTTCCCATATTTTGATGGTTTTCAGTAATGGATAAATAGGAGGAAAAGCAAAATATGGCAGTTGTTTTATTAGAGAAATCTTCATAGACACAGGACATAACAAAAGAAAAAATAAACCAACCGTAAAACTCTAAAAAAAAGGCAGATTTCTGTTGGATTATCCAAAATTATGAATACCAGTTATTCAAGACTCACTGTAGCTACAATAACAGAGGTAACTAAATATTTTACCCATTATCTAACACTACAACACCGGAAGTTTAATTCTATGACAGATGGCTGTTTAACTACAAAGATCTGCAGACAGTGATTCACGTCCTCCCCTTGGCAACCAACTCCACAGCCCAGTTTTTCTTGTAGTTACAAAATTTTTCTTGTAGTTGTGAGGTTTTCCTTAATATTTGATTTGATTCCTCCCTACTGTCTTGTAAACCCATTTATTCTGCCCAAAATGATGAGAAGGAACAACTGATGCTTGTCTCTTACGTAACATCTATTTTAGCCACTCTCAGTTAATCACCAATCTCTGTTTTTCCTTGGAATCACACGTCCAGTTCTTTGAGGTTTCTCTCTTGACCTTACTTGCCCAACTTTCTCTTTGTAGCAGCTTTGTCTGAGCAAACTCTGGTCCCTCTGTTTTGTTTAATAGCAAACTTAATGTGTTTATAAGTATATTGTGGTGGGGAAAAATATTAAATATAACAAAATCTTAAAGATTCTTTTACATACCTTTTAATGTAAAGCCAATGCCATTCAAAGGCTTCTCTTCCATTGAGACCTAAATGTGACCAAAAAGAACATGAAACTTCACGAAAAGATGGGCTGAAGAGAGCAAGAAACAACTTGGAGAATTTTACAGATTTTCTGCAGCTCCCTGGTCCCTCCTGCTCACAGAAATTTATTGTAGTCTTTGTAGAAGTATGAGTTTTCCAGATCAATGAGTTATCTAGAAAGATTTGACGTTTTTGTTGTCAAGAAGGTGCCTCTACCCTTATTTTCTCCCATCTGATCACGAACCTGCAGGAAGTTCAACTGCAGGGAATATCTGGGGTTTGTGGTTTTCCGAGCTTTGTTCCTCAGAAAGACAAAAGGAGAGGGCAGACAATGACTGAGACATCATAATACTGGAAAGGACCCGTGTGACCCACTGACCTCTGAAACAGCAAAAGTCATCAAACTTCCCGTTTGCTCTTGGAGCAGAACAGGGGAAGTGTAGTAATTTCCCTCCCTCACTCCCCTCTTGCTGTGTCAGGATACCCACACACTATCAAATCACCACTTCCACACCAGGGTGGGGAAGAGGCTTGTTACAGGAAGAAATCAGCTGCAAACAAAGCAGAGTTGTAAACTTATCAGAGGAGCCTTCTCAGAAGCAGGGAAACATTTATAAACCCGGGTCACTTCTGGGAAGGTGGTGGCGTAGGACATAAGGATGGCAGAACTTGTGGAAACAGCGATTCTCCGCTGGTGTGTTCCTGCAGGATCAGCAAGGAGGCTCAAAAATGTCCTCATTTATCTGAATCTTGTACAACACGTAGCAATGAGGTGCAGGAATCAGTAGAAACACCCATTCACTGTGCAGTAACAATGCACAGCATTTCAAAGGAGCAGTTGCTGGGAGAGGGATTATTTTGCCCTGATGAGTGCAAAGAAACACCCATTTCCCCCTGACGTGAACAGAAAGGAAAGAGCAGAAATCTGCCTCCCAGACTGATTCACCACTTCTGTTAATGCCACCGTGTGGATCTCATTTCCTGGGAAGTTCCAAGCAGTGAAATCATTCCTGACACCTTGTCCCTGCCCAAGAACTGCACGTAATTTTCACGCCAAAGTGTCTACACGATCAAAAGTTTGGATGAGGATAAGAGGGCGAAGTGTCAGGATCAGCCTGATTTGTGTGACACAGGACACTAGAATGTCCCAGCTGGAATTTGTGTCTCCAGAAGTGCAGCCTTTGGTGTTGGCAGAAGGCATCTCACCATGGTTATTATATCACAGAGTCCCAGAATCCCTGTTCATCTCTGACCACACCCATTCACGGGGTGTTACTGAAATTCGGAATATCAGCCCAGAGAGAGGCTGTCTCCAGGTGGTAAAACGTGGAACATTAAATTTTGCCAGGGTTTAACCATGGTTTATCCCCTCTGTGATGGGAGGAGGGAGGAAATTCAGGAGAGAAAAAAAAATAGAACTTGTGGTTTGAGATTAACAGTTTAATAATTGAAATAAGTAAAAGAAGAAGATGAAGAAGAAGATGAAGAAGAAGATGAAGAAGAAGATGAAGAAGAAGATGAAGAAGAAGATGAAGAAGAAGATGAAGAAGAAGATGAAGAAGAAGATGAAGAAGAAGAAGAAAGAAGAAGGAGAAAAGAAGTAAAAAGAAGAAATTTGTAATTTTTTTTAATTTTTAAAAAATTTCTGTTTTCCTCTTGCTATAGAATAAGGAGCTTTTTTTATTTTTTTTTTTTTTTTTCTCTCTTTTGTAATCTCTTTTGCCCAGAAGGAACCATCTCTGGCAGCAAGATAACTCACCCTTCGATGTGTTCATCTTATTCACACTGACAGTCCATACATGGGCCATTACCAGTTGTTGGGTGACAATTTTGCAGCCCTGGTGGTTTCACAAGAACCTGTCTGGTTTTAAGTCTCTTACTGCTGGGTCTGTCTTTAATGAATTTGGAAAGGTCAGAAGTTCATTCTGCTTGACTCAGACAAAAACCCAAACTTTTTACCAAATATGAGAGTTTGAGCAACAATTCTCAGGAAAGTGAAGAAAACAGTTTGGAAGGAAGAGAGAGAGCTGTTTATGCTGTAAATCATCAGTGAGATCAGAGCAGTGCCAGCACAAAGAGCACAAACTCTATTTAAAAAATAGAAAAACCTATATAAGTAGTATCTTCATCTCCTCTGAAACACTTGTGACATTAGGAAAGTGAGAAAGTTATTTAAAAAATCTTCAAAAGGTTCCAAGAAGGCAGAAGCACCAAATCACAGTGTTATTGGAGAAAGTCAGGAATCTTAAATACTCAAATATACAGTGTTAATTGGAGTTTATTTCTTCTGTATCCTTCCAGCTTGGACAAGGAAATTGGAGTAGGTAAGCTACAGACTTCTTCAAAGCAATATTTTATTGTTTTACCTTTTTTCTTGCTTGATAATAGCTCTCAAGAGAAGAGTTGGTACTACATTCAGAGAGTAGCATGTTGTGGTCTTTTCTTTATAGCCACCACACAGAACACTTTTTGAGTAAGGAAAAAGAAAAATTATAGCTAGGATGTTGGAATTTAAAGAAAAAAGTTCTGCACAATGTGGAGAGGAAAGAAAAAATATCAGATCAAGTGGGACACCAAAGTATCCTTTTAATTAGTTACATGTTATACTGTATGATGGAGACCTTGCTAAGGCACTGCTCTGCCTTTTCAAAATATTTAAAAGCACCCTCAGAGCTACAGTGCAGCAAGGACAGTGTTTGAACCCTCAAACCCAAAGAGATTGATATTAAGCTAGAAGTATTGACTATGGCTTCATCCTGTGTTATTATGTCCAAAAAATGACAATAAATATGATATGAAAGCTGTAACTCCGAGTATTTGCAAGACTTAAGAAATGAAACTTCACAGCAACTTTGTATGGCAATAAAATATTCCTTTTGAAGTTTTAATGTTAAAATATTCAGAGAGAGCTTACTGCTAGTGATAGAGTTGTTGTAAAAATACAGGCAATTAATTTCCATACACTTGCCCTTGTTTCAGCATAGAAGTTCTGTCTCCATCAGAGGGAGGAAAACAGGCAACCACATATCACAGACATTCAGAAATGTGAGTGAATTAGAGGCAGAAACTCCCAGAATATAATGTTGAGATTTGAATTCCTTGTTTAGTGCAATATCTTTGAAAATCTCACCTCAGGGAAGAAAAATATAACTTGGGTGTTGGTCTTCTTCATCCATATTTAGGGGCATGTCACAGTCTGACACCAGAACAGTCTGAAGTTCTGCAGATATCTTGGTTTTGGTGTTTTTGGGGTTTTTTTTACCAGCTCTTACTTGGATAACAGCTCTAACTTTTTTCTTTTTTTTTCAGGATAACAAATATTGCCTAACATGATTTGTCTGAGACCAGAATGGAATTGGTGGCTGGGTCAAAAGCAAAATCCAGGGCCCTTCCTCCACGCTCATTTTCTAGACATTAGCTCATGTTCTTTGAAAACTATGTGCTGCAACCTCACTGGTATCACAGCCTGCACTGAGCTTTAATTTGGGATGACTTTGGCTTCTGTTGTGATTAAATTGGACTCTTATCATAACCCAAATAGGAGCTCTCGTTGTGTGTTTTCCCAGAACGCAACAATATTGGCTCAGCCCCAGGCTGGCACTCTGCACCCCAGGCCTTGGCTGGGAAATGGTGTCTGTAAATACATCCACATGCAAACACTCCTGTACACACACATCCCCCCTCACACTCACACATCCACACACTGCTCCAGGCACTGAGATGTGACAGGGACAGAGTCTCCTGAAGTCATATGGAAGCTGCAAATTTATTTGAGATGTAAAAAAGCACCTTGATGCTGTTTGAGACATCGGTTCCTGCTCATGGTGGCTGTGAGGCCAATGAAGCCTTTCAGAGACCAGCACTTCATGAGTCCATATAAAAGAGTTGCTCCACATTTTTAAAGTTTAAAAAAATCATTATTTTTCCTTTTATTTGACAATCATCCCTGGTGATACCCCTTCCTTCCCCAGCTCCTTGCATTGCTGGCTCTATTTAATCAAGGCAGGCAGCTCCACTTTCCAGCTCTCTGTGAGTAGGGGTGGAGAAAACTCCCTCCCACCCATCTGAACTTCCTGGCAAGTCACTCGGGTCTCACTGTCTCCTTATTCTGCTCGTTTGAAGGATCTATTTTCTTAAAAAGTCCTTCACACTGCTTGGTGACAAGCTCTGTCTCCGGATGCCAGAGGGACAACACAGAGCCACTTTGTGAAGAAGGAGGTTGGCTGTCCTCCCCACTCTCAGGGAGAAGGGTCTCACTGAGAAATGCACTTGGAAGGTGCTGAAAGACATTTGTCAAGTCATCAAAGGGTCTCTGCACCTCGTTGGAGCCAGCCTTGGGAGACAGAGGAGGGAAATCCCCATCCCAAGACTGTCTCTGTCACACTGGAAGATTAAGAATTAGCCTTTGTCCTCGGTAAAAGTCAGGGAGGGGAGGGACAGCTCCTGGGAGAAGCCTTGCTGTGTCCAACACACTTAGGCCAAGATCGTGGCAATTTCCCTTGGCAAGCTGTCCTGGTCCTATCCCCTCCCTGTGTCTTCAGACTGCTTTTTGATTGTCTTCAAAGGGCATTTCTCTGCTGAATCACAGTGTGTTCTGTTCATCCCTCTTTCCCAGACAGTAAAAAGGATGCTTTGCAAGAAGCACCCAAAGGAACTAAATGTTATAAATCCCCCCAGTGCAGGAGAGCAATTGTCTTGCAGGGCTGATACTCAGCAGCTGTGAGCCCTGAATACAATGTGCTTTCCACTGCAGCAAGCCTTTGCTTGGCAAAGCTTTTCCACCCAGTGACTTATCTGTGTGGGCAGCAACACTTCCCCGTTGGTCTCATTCTTCCAGCCTCCCTCTCCCACCTCAACCATTGTCAACCTTTCAGTCACAGCTGTAACCCAGTCTAGCGGCCCTCATTTCTTTTGGCCCCCTTTCAGGCTGTTTCAAGCTGTTTGACAAAGCCTTGAAATGACTTAATCCAAGGAGAAAAGGTTTGCAGATTACATTTGCTGGAGTAGCTCCTGGATTTAGATTTCCTGCCTCCCTCTCAAGCTCAGAGGAGGAGGTGTGTTCCTCAGTGACAAAATGCCAGCAGCAACAGACTGAGTAACTCACTCACCAGCCTTCCTGCTGCTCACAGATTGCAGTGATAACTCTCTGCAAAAGCCTCACAGGCCTCAAGTCCTGCCCTGACAGACAAGGGATGAGGTTTTGTTGTTCAACACAAACACCTGCAAACCTCCATCATTGGAAGGGTCACTTGCATGTCCTTCATTGCTGCAATGTCACTGAATATTTGTTGCTCACTGGACAAAGTGTGAGCTTTGCCCTCAGAGAATTGAGTTTTTTTAAGCCCCTATTTGTTTATCACCCTAATTGTTATTGCCATTTCCATTTCTAATGAGGTGGCTGGGTAAAAGCAAGAAATGAAGCAGGGCATCCAGGTGTTTTCAGCCAGATGTGAGGCAGTTTGTAACTCTACAGCACGCTATGGAAATGCCCTAGACACAAGTTAAGAAGGAAAATCAGGTCTATATAATGCTAAAAGAGCATCTTTTTTCAAACCTGATATATTTAAGAAAAATTGCTTCCTTCTGTGGCAAAAGAAAACAAAATTCAAGGTAAAGTGCAAAATAGAAAAAAAAGAAAAGCTCCAGTCAAAGCTGTGCAACTGGGAATGCTACTGAATTTTTCAGCAGGGAAAATGAGAGAAGAGCTTCCAATTCTCCCTACTCCCAAATGTCTCCTTCCAGCAGTTCAGGCTTTAATCTAACTCTGTGTTCAAGTCCTTTGTCAAGTAGGAATATACTGGGGTTGCTGGTCTGAGTGATGGCCTTACATTCGATTTTTGATTTTGATTGGGGCTAAAACAGAGGAGAAAGCAGGAGGAGGGGCTTCAGTTCCAGAAAGTGTTTGATGCAGGATGGAGTAAGTCCAGAGAACACAGAATGTGCCAAGAAGATACTATGGCCTGAAATACAGGAGATGCCAGAAGCCCCGTGAGAAGTTTGATGGTGGGAGCTGAGCAGCCCAGGGCTGATGGGTGAAGAACATCTGCCCTGAAAGTCAGTGAGGAAAGATTCTGGAGACCTGAGACAACAAATTCCTATTAAGGCAGTGACAAAGGTGTGAAATGCATCATCGTCAGGGACAGGCACTAAGCAAAGAGAAGTACTAAGACCAGAGACTTTGTGGCTGCTCCACCCCTGGAATGTTCAAGGCCAGGTTGGATGGGGCTCTGGGCAACCTGGTCTAGTGAAATGTGACTCTGCTCATGGCAGGACAGTGGGAATGAGATGATCTTTAAGGTCCCTTCCAACCCAAACCTTTCTATGGCTTATGATTCTAAAATTGGGACTAGTCCCTATTCCAGCATGGAAAAGGGGAGAAGCAAATCCTGTTCAGGTAAAAGTTAATGAGGAAGGTCTGAAATGAAAAAAAAAAAAGGATGGACATATTATGAAGTGTGGGAAAAAGAGGAGAAGCAAAAGGGATAAAACATTTTGACAAGCAGGGCTCGCAGTGCAGCAAGCTCAGTCCCATCTCCAGCCTGCTTGGCTGAAGGAACAAAGCAGAACAACCTTTCCAAAAGTGCCTGAAAAGAATCAGAGAACAACTCCTGCTGTGGCTTGTTCTTCAGTCCCCAGTTCAAACACAACACAGGCTGTTTGTTCCCACAGTGCAGGGCTGACCCTGAAATCCTTCACAAGCCTTTGCTCACTGCAGCCCCAGCTGGGGGCAGAGTTCCAGCCATCTGCTGCTATTTTTAAAACTCCAGGTTGCAGACGGTTTTCTTTAGTTACCACCCCTCTGGGGATTGCCTTAAACAGAAGTGGATGGAGCAGCAGGGCCCCTGTGAACATCCCAGGGATCCTGGGGGATTGAAGTGCAGCAGGAATGGAGGCAGGACTGATTTTGTACAAATGAGGGTTTTTAATGCAACATCCATTGCTGTGAAATCTCAGTTCTGGAGGGGCTGGGAAGCTTCAGGCTTTGATATGTAACCACCAGGCAGCAGCTGGGCCAGCTGAGAGAACTACCAGCTGAATCTGGGTAAGGAAAAAGTGGAAAAAATGCATCACTGTACGAGCTTTCTTGGATTTAGGTGGGTGTTGAGGACCGTAGAAATGGACAGATGAAGTTTTATGCTCAGAAATCTCACTCACCGTCTTGTTGGAAACATTACTTTATACACCCAAATTGAAGGTTTCTCCTACAGCCTGGCACCCCTTGGGCTGCCCTTCCTACTGACATCTCCATCAGAGTAACTTTTGGCTCCAAGCATTCCCAGGGAACATCCCAATTTTCCCTTGGCTGTCCTGTCCCACGTCTCATAAAAGACTGAGATCCTGAAAATCTTCACGAAAGTCAATCTGCTTCCACCAGTCTGAGCAACAGATTAATCAGACAACTGAAGTGTTAATGTTCTGCTGGATTTCTATCTCAGTACAGGCAAATAATTTCTGTCTATATCTAGATGTGATTAAGAGGTAGTTGACACATTTGAATATAAAATCCTTCTTTCTCACCAGACAGGACTAATTTAAAGTCTTCTCTAGTGCTTGTCATTCCTGCTGGCAAGGAATTGCATTTTATTTTTGATCATTTATATACTTGCCCTTTAGATGTTAAACTGTTCAAAACTGGAGCTTAAAAATCCATGTCCAATATTGCAGATGCTTTTATTTTTATTAAAAAAATATATTATTTTATTAAAAAACCATTTTATTTAAAACTATAGGTGTCGTTTGCATATATATGCATAAGCATGTACAAGGGAGACAGGAATCTAATAGAGTCTATTGAACTCAATATTGTCAGGGAATTTTCCAGTTATTCAGCTAAACTTAATTTTGTCATCTGAATAGTTTTCATGTTTCCCTAACTGAATGCAGCAGACCTGTAGTGACTTTAATAGATGTTTAGAAAATTGCCTCACACGTGGACTCTTACCTTGCCAACATCTAAATTTAGATGTCTTGGCTTGCAAGTTGAAATAAATCTTCTCTGGAATAACAGAATTATACTGTGTCTCAAAAACATTAGAAATAACAATCTGCTTCAAAACATCCACAGAATACAGTATGAAATGATAATTTTTTCCCTCCGACATAAAAGCACAATAATTTAAAAACAACAACAACAAAAAACCCCCCACAAATAAAACAGAAGGAAAACTAAAATGAAACAATAAAAAACACTGTTCAAATCATGCTTATGAATTTAATATCAACTGCAAACTGAGTCTCCATCTAAATTCAACCAAGAACTGTGTTACATATTTGCTGGGATAACAGGAGTTGGAAAAGTGTGTTCCACACAGACTCATTAGTAATTTTACATAACTCTGGCCCTCATGCTTTTCCATATGTGAGGCTCCATGCACAGGATGTTATACACCTACATCTGCACACTTTGCCTTCCTGAGTCACATGCAAGTCATACTCCAGTCTGAGAATCCAGCTTGGCACAAGAGTGTGGGAGCCTACTGGTTTCCATACCTCACCTACCACCAAATCCCATATATTACCAATTAATTAAATCTGCAGACCTTGCAGATCTTTCAGTTCTGTTCCATTTTCTTTATTAATGAAAAACACTCAAGTGACTTTACTAAGTGAATCTCTCAGGACTGTGTGTTATTTAAATCATTTATGTTGATTTATATCTCGAATAAATGTATGGTGCTGAAGCCCTACAGTTTTTCTGAGGCTATTATTAAAATTTAACAATGAATTCAATGTTTGAATGGGCTCA
Source organism: Pachyramphus minor (assembly GCA_013397135.1). Taxonomy (NCBI): domain Eukaryota; kingdom Metazoa; phylum Chordata; class Aves; order Passeriformes; family Tyrannidae; genus Pachyramphus; species Pachyramphus minor. Next base: position 10,202 of record VYXB01000544.1, read on the forward strand.
GGAAACAGCCATTATTTATCAGAGAGCCAAAGTCAAGGCTTTTTAACAATATTGGACAAAACTGGTTAATTGGACAAACAATCCCTTAAGGAAAGAAAGAGGATATTGTTCATGCAGTGGAAACCCCAGCATAATAATTAACCACTCTGGATGTTTTGACAAAGGTCAGAGGCAATAGAAGCTCAAAATGCTTGAAAATCCATGTGAGAAGCCCTCATGTGACGAGACAAAATACTTGAAAAAGGACATAAACAGAGCTCAAAGTCATGAATCTGAAGTGCCTGAATCACTCAAGTGTTCACACAGAGACTCTGTTGTCTTTAAGGTTCCTCAAAGCCAAAAGTTCATGTTCTGGACATGTCCACAGCTTCTCTCTTGCCAAAGCTTGTCCAGGAGTCAGAAATCAGTAATTTCTCAAAGTTCTCTGAAAATAGTCACTCCCAAATTCCACATATCAAGAGGACCAGGGCTCTTACTAACGTGTCATTCATCTTGTTTGATTTTAGCTTTGCAAAAGTTCATTTCCATTTTTCCATGTTATTTCTGGATATGTTTGTATTAATAAATAAAATTTTCCGGTGTTTCTCTGCTTAAGGCAAGGGCAAATAGCATGATAGGATCTGTAATCAAACAATTAAACTCTCCTCTTCCCAGTTCCAAAAAGGCTTCATCCAGACTGCTTATGGCAGTTCTTGAGCAGGTGTTTTCATGGATTTTTGCAGTAGTGAAGTACAACTTTCACATTCCTTCCAGACTTTTACCTGTAAGCCAAGGACGTGGAAATGTGGACCTATGAAGCATTTTCTACTAAATCCATGAAGCATTTTCTCTGCCTTCTGTAGACAAAGGTTCATGCAAAAAGATGTAAATGTGTCAGCCTCAGTAATGACAAGAATGAAAAAGAAAACGCCCTAGAGACAAAATACCTACCTGTGGCAAATTAAGTGCAGTCTGTCAGTTCAGGGCTCCTTCATTAATCACCTTTGCAAAGAAAGACTCACTGAAGTACACTCAGAAGATTAACAGAAATGGAATGACATGGACTAACAAAGGAGTGTGTGTCAAGTTGGCACAACATAGATCTTCCTGGCTCTCACAGATTGAAATAGGTGGTTGAGAATCACTCCCTTGCCTGGCCGGAGTCTTGAGCAGCCAGAGTTGAGGTCAAATCTCTTACAGCACACATGAAAGTACTGATGTCCCCTCCCTTGTGTGACCAAACACTTTTCATGCAACCATGACAACACAAAACACTGGAAAGCCAGATAGGAATAGAACTCAGCTCCTTTTTCACTCCTTGAACAATGTTAAAACAATTTTGGGTAAATCAGATCTGGCTCCAAGGCGGAAAATACAGTTACAGTACAAGTGGCCTCCCTTCCCACACAGGACTGATGGGATGTGGTATCAGACAGGACCATCATTTCCCTCTCTCCCCTTTCATGCCAGGTTCTTCTTCATTAAGTAATAATGTGAAATGGTGAAATCAGAAAAAAATTGTATATTGGGAAACCAAGTGTGTTCTGCATCTTGTTGTTTTTATAGTCACAACCATCTGTTGGACACATTGGTACCTGCAAGTGCTCCAATTACTTCTCAGGGGGGGAAAAAAGAAAAAAGAAAAAAGAAAGAAAAAAATAAAAGAAAAACTATGACTCTTTCCAGCAATTGCACTTAACAGCCACTTTCTGCCAAGGGTTGCTGTTTGGCTCCCATGCTTCCAGGGAACATTGTTTTGTTTGCTTTCAATGGCAAAGAAAAATGAATTAATAAATGGTCCCTCCAGGTTTTTGTGTAGGAGTAAGGATACACCCTCTAGAACACAGAACTGAGCACAAGCTGAAAGGAGAAGAGGTTAAATGGAGGGATCACCTCTAGTTGTTATTAGTCCTTCTCAGGGCCTTGAAAATAAAAGGTAGAGGAAAAGAACAGAAAGGAGAAAGAAATTTTTAGAAATGCTACCCAAAAATGGACAAATAGTATCACAATGTTGTTGGTTTTCCACAAGCTTCTTAATCCCTGCTCTAAGACAAGAATAGAAACAAAACAGAGGAAATGGCACAATGAGGGCAATTCATGGCAAACTTTAGAGCATGACAGGTCAGGAAGTCCAGGAAGCCATGAACAGGGGAGTGTATTGAGTTTCTGGGATTCTTTTTTTTTAATCAAAATCTATAAATCTTGTGGCACAACGGTGCAGACCTTTCGTTCAGGCAGGCACAGCTCAGGGGCAGTGGGGGTATATAGAGTTTAACCAAGTTGAGAGGAGAATAAATCCTCCTGAGTGCTAACAAAGACCCCCAAAAAGTTGCCTTGTGTGCCCTGTGTCACTTGCCTCCATCCATTCTTTTTTCCCGTGTTTATTTTGTTCTCAGTCTTTACCAAATCCTAAAGTATAAAGTGTTTTTTCACAGTATTACAGGCAATAGGTCTGACATCCACATCCAAAGACTTAAATAGCTGTAGAGGAACAGGAGGACCATGGGGAGACTTCCATGGATACATGGAAGTGGTCAGAAGCACAGGTTCCTAGAAAGTTTTACTAGGAAACAGAGACACACAGCAACAAATAACTGATGTGGTGGTGAATCGGGGTTTTACAAGGTGAGAAATAGTTGGGGTCAAATTTTGCTTTCCCAAAACAAATAACAGACTATGACTGTGGCTTCAGCAAGAATAAGGTTTCACTGAGAGGGTTTAAACTAAGTCTTACTACTGTCAAATCAGAATTTAGCTTGTTAACTCCCTTTGACGATCTGAACATGTTGGATTTGTCCAGCAACAAAAGGGAATCTTGAAGTCAACAAGAATTATGTCTTCTCAGGAACATCATTCATAGCCCTACAAGGCACATTAATTTCAAGAACCTAACACTATGTGATCTCGTCAATGGTTAATGTCTAATTAGCAATTAATCTATTTGAACAGAGGTTTGATTTCACAGTTCAGCTTTGGAAAGTCTATAAAAGGATGTCCCCAGAAGAAGTTCTGGGCTAATTTCCGTAACATGAGGCAATTAAATACCCAAAATATGGTCCTTTCAAGGACATCGGGCTTGAATGAAACCCAGAGCCATTCTTGACATAGATGTTTACTAGAACCCAGGTTTCAACTGAATCATAACAGCCATGTTCTTAATATAATTTATTGTGTGACTCTTGGCACGTCCAAACTTCAGCTGGGTAAGAGAAGGGAAAACATTGAAATACTCTGAGAAACTCTGTGTTAGTATTACTGTGTTATTCTAATTTTTAAAAACATGGAGCTGTGAATAGTGACTGGTGCAGCTGGTGGATATGGAAGGACAATGGAAGCTTCCTGGTGTATTGGTTGTCATTATGTTGGGTTTCAATTGCCTTTCTTCCCTTGCACGTGTTAAAAGTCTACGTAGAGTCGAGCAACACGAAATCTAAAATTAAATTGCCACAATTACAATGAGAAAGCAGAATTTGTATTTAATTCTAAAGATAGATGGCTAAAGTTAGGAACCATATCTCCATAGATTGCCTATAGAGTCAATGGAGTGACAGGGGTGAATCCAGGGGTGAATCCAAAGCACCTTCCTCAGGTTGCTTCCAAGTTGTTTCATTTTGGAACATGCAGTAACCAGAGGATAATTTGTCAGCTGTCTAAACCACAGAGTGAGAGCCCCTGCACACCCCTGGGATCACACCTGGCCCTCAGACAAAACCATGTTCCTGGACTCGGGAATGTTTCCCTCTGCTTTGTCACTCACAGGGAGTGCAGGTATTTGTGTGCTGTGGGCTACTTCATGGGTGGCTACTGAGACCATGGTAGGTGGTCCCCAGGTAATCTAAAGAAGCATCTACTCTTTATCATCTTCCCTGTGAGGGTGGGGAGGCCCTGGCACAGGTTTCCCAGAGAAGCTGTAGTTGACCCATCCCTGGAAGCGTTCAGGGCCACCTTGGATGGGGCTCTGAGCAACCTGGTCTAGGGGGTCACGGTTGGAACTGGATGACATTTAAGGTCCCTTCCAACCTAAACCAGTCCAAGATTCTATGATTTTTCCTCTTAGAATGTGAAACAAATATAGAGGTTTGTGCCTGGGAATCACCATACAGCTCCTATCAGTCCATGGATCAGGAATCCTCAGTGCTACATCAGGGGAGCTGTTCAAACAAACATTTAATTCCCAGGCTTGCTCTGTCAACTCTGTTGAGTTTCTGGCTGATCACATTTGCCCACTTGACATTTGCCAGTGGGTTTCAGTATTTGCTGCTTCATGCTTTTAATTCCTTTGCTGGGTGTCTTCCAAATATTTTAATGAGATGATAATAACTTTGAAGTGTTCTTGTCCAGCACAAAGCAAAACACTTTGTGCCAGGAGCCAACAGCCACGGACTGATTTGCTATTCTCAGTTCAGGATCTACACACTACAAAAGCACTTTAAGTGGACCATTAAGCTTTGCTTTCTTTAAGAAACAGGGAGGGGTTTAATCCTGGAATGCTGCTGAAATAGTTTGGGTTTTTTTTCATTTAATTTCCTTAAGAGCTTTCCTGCAAACTGTTTAACCATTATCACTGTGAATAAATGGTCTGGTGGAAGGTGTTCCTGACCATGGCAGGGGGTTGGAATTAGATGAACTTTAAGGTCCCTTTCAACACAAAACTTCCAATGATTCTATGATTCTATAAAATACACCAACAAATTACAGAATGTTTACTTTAATTTGGGTTGTTTCTCTGGGTTTTTTTCACTAGTGAAGCAATTATTGTACATATTTAATCTATTTTGTTTATTATTTTGGTGATGATAAGCCAGAGCAGCTAACATGACACAGGCCTATTACATCCTAAAGGAGAAGTCAGTCTTGTTTGTCTTCAAAGTTTTGGACTTTGAAGTGCAGAAAATAAGTAAAGATCTTTGCAGGGTGTAGCCTAAGGAGCAAATTATGAATCTCACATTTCTTTCATCACTAGCAGTGTTAATTTCCTCAAGCTTGTCAAAACAAACTGTTTACTTTGGGTGACTTCTGTAGCTGTTCTGGCTCAGATTTTATAAGGCAAAAAAAAAGGTTAATTTGGAGTCAATGGATGCACTGGGACAACAGCAAGTAAAATTGAAAAGATATTCTGGAGAGTGGGTAGAATGCTGTGGTATCTGCTTCATTTCTAAGTATAATTTGGATGGAGTTTAATTCCAGGTGAGATCCTGTTTTGATTGTCATAAAAACAAGAAACACTCTTTTCCCCAGAGAGTAACATCAAATCAAAGGAGTGGAAAAGCAGAAATTGCCTCAGTCTTACCACCTGAAGAATGGTATGGGAAATGAAATTGCATTGTGTTGCACAGCAAAATAAAAATCAAGAATCATGAACAGTTCATGTGTTAGCACAACTGATTTTTTTATTTTGAAACCACCCCAAAATCCAATCATGCTCTATGTACACAGACAATACACGGGATAGCACACCAAGTGTAGACAAGAGAGATAAAGTGTATTCTGGTTTATTTTGCTGGTGATTTTCCTTTTTATTAATTTTTTTTATATTGTACATTTGGTCAGGTTGATGAAATGATCCAACCCATATCGATTCCTGTGTCAATCCTCTCTCAATTCCCATCCCTCACTGTCTCTCTCTAAAAGGAAACATCCCTCCCATTCCCCCTGGGGTCTTTGTCTGAATGGTGGACTGTGCTGATTTTTATTTAGATTCCCCTGGGCCTCATTTCTTATGGAAAACTGTTTAGTGCAGAACAAGTGTATCAGCATGTATCTGCTTTAACTATATTCTATAGTTAGTAGGTAAGATCAGCTAATGCTTTGGGTTACTCAGGAAATCGTAATTAGCACACACACAAAACCAAAAACAGAAAAGAGTCTTCCAAATCATTTAGAGTGTTCATTTTCTCCACGTTTCCAGTGTCATTTATTTTGCTAAGCATTGCTGCAATTCTTTTCTTTCCACTTGTCTTTATGCTCTTATTTTCTTACAAAACAGTATACTAGGCTTTCTGTATAAAACATATATATAAACATTTATATATATATATATATANAACATTTATATATATATATATATATAAAAAACAAAGCAACGACCCCCCAAAATGGACTTACACACAGATATGTATTTGTCCCTCATTAGAAAATATACTGTGTGTACATCTATTTGTTGTCCCTGAACGTCACAGCGCTGGCTATTGGAATGGGGTCACAAAGAAAGGGGACTTCTTTTCTCCTTGTTTTGCTTTAAAACATGCAGATAAATTACATAAGATGAACAAAAGCAAGAGTAGTCAAATGAACAATCAGATTCTGCTCACACATTGGCACCATGTTGTTCTTGTGGCCATAGTTATAACTACTCTCCTATTTGACTTCTAGTTATTACTTCCCAGGAATTAATATATCTGTACATTTTTTTTTTCTGTCCCATATTCTCTCCCCTCCCCACGAGCTGGATGCAGGTTCAGGGAGAATGAAACTCTAGAAAGTCTAAAGGATCCCTGGACTCTGGAGATTTTTACCCTGCTAAACATTTCTGGCCCTCTTTCTCAGAGAAGATCAAGCATTTACAAAAATTATGGTAAATTCTACCTAACAAGTAATTTTTAGTGGCCTTTCATTCCAAAAGACACTTTTGCACAATGATTTGAGACAGATTTTCCCCATGCATTGCTGACATTAGATACCAGCCTTGCATTTTTGTATAAATGCTTTTTTTCAGATGTAAGTCCCACATTGTGATGGTTCTCTGTCCTCAATATCTATTCTTTCAGCAAACAGACCGATCATTTGAACCACTTATCATTACTGACTGATGTGGTGGGAGAACTGCCCATGCTAAATACACCAGAAAATTTGGTGCTAGCAAGGGAGGGGTTAAATTTCAGTCCAATTTCTTTAGCTCATGCAAACTTGTCTAAAAATGACTTTTTGGCCTGAAGACTCTATAACCGAAAAACCACAGATACAAAAAAAAGCCCCAAAACATCATTAGGACTGGGGACACAAAATGGAAAACCATATTCAATTAAAAAACCAAAGTACTGCTTGCTGGTTTACAAAGAGTCTATAACACTGATAAAATCTTCGGAAACCAATGTGCTGCTTTTTTTTCCTTTTTTCCTTTTTTTTTTTTTTTTCCCCCCTCCCCTTCCTCCTTGTCCTTCTTTATTTCGGCTTCATTTCCACACGGGAGTTCATGTCATCTCCTTCCAGGTCATACTCTTCCACTTGGCCACTGGTCCACACCTTCATGCGGTCGGTCAGGTCGCTGGTCCTGGGAGCCAGGATGAAGTCGTAGATCAGGGCAGCACTTGCTCCTCCGATGATTGGGCCAACCCAGAAGATCTGAAACACAGGTCCAAGCCCAGTTAACGCATCAGATCTTTCTGCATTTGAAGCTCCTCTGCAAAGTTCCTCCTTCTCACGGGAAAGCTCCTCCTTCTACGCCGAGAACATCGAATTAACACTCTGTCACTTGAATGTTTTCTTAAGCACGTGGCAAGAGACCAAGAATTTCTCACCATGAATTGGTGATGGACCTGGAGGTGAATAACTGTGACTGTGTTGCCAAGTTCTGGTATTTAAAATTGGGTATCTGCTGCTAAAACATCTCTGTGCTCCGCTGCCAAACCTACCTGGAGCAGCAATTTTTAAGACAACAGGGCATTAGGTTCCATTCTCCCATTAACTGGGTGAATTTGAAAGTATTACTTAATGAGGACCTAATTAAGGGTTTAATTTGCTACTAGCTGCTCTTTAGTTGAGATATTGCTGTAATTGAACTGGTCTAACCACTTAAGGCAAGTAAAGTTTGGAAGGAGAGGTAATAAAAGGATTTTAGTAGAGAGGTTGATTTTATTGGAAATAACTGATGGTATTGAAGGATTTGTAAGGGCAAAGAGTCACTCAGTCTTTGCTGGAAAACTTTTTATTTTATTCAGCAATACCAGTAGTCTAACATAAATTATTATCTCTATCTCCTTCTGTCTGTACAAAGGCTAACAATTTTTCTATTATATTCTGAAAATGCCAATCACTAGCTTAGTTGCTTTACCCTAGTACCCCAATGGAAATTTTTGTGGGAAATGTTTTAGAATTTCCCCAGTATCCTTCTTTTGTATTTTATTCTTTCAATTAAAATGGTCTCCATACCACAACTCTCACAACTCGTAGTATCAATTTCCACCAATGCTTATGCAACTGACTGCCAAAATTATGAGTAGGAGAGTTGGAACAAGCTACATTTTATATATTCAGCAACACATGCTCATTTACAACTTTTCTTATCAGCCTTCTTTATTGAGCTTTGGTGAAATCGATAAATTTTTATGAAGTTACTCATTTTAACCACATTTAACCACTGGGAATGATCTAAAATTTATAGTGTTTCCAGAGCACTTATCCTTGAAAACACATAAGCAGACACTTAACTTTAAGATGATGAACATTTTATTGGCTTTCAAATATTGGATGATCCATTTCAGTTTATAAACCTGCTTAAGAATCTTCCTAAATTGGGTTTTACCAGATTAAACAGCAGCACTTTACAAACTCAGTTTAAACAATAAATATACAAGACAGGATTTTGTGTAATAAGGCTTAAACATGTAAAATGTTCAAAATAAATATATACAAAGGGAAATAACCAAAGAAAATCTACTGCATTACTTTGAACACAGGGATTGAATGAGCTTGAGGACTTTCTGATTGCCCGAGGCTGGTCAGGAGCAAGGGAGGTTTTTCTTCGTTAAATGAAATAGAAATGGCAACTCACTGAGCTGGTCCCTAAAGATATGAGTTTAAATGTTTCTGATTTTTTAGGTTATGCATATTCAGAGGTTCTTTTAAGGTAAAAAAATATACCCAACTTACCCAGTGATTTTCAAAGTTGTTGGCGATCAGTGCTGAGCCAAAGGATCTGGCCGGGTTAATTCCGCAGCCGGTGTAGTCGATCTGGGAGGGGGAAAGAGGATCAGTGTGAGGCAAATGACACCTCCATTTCACAGCAGGGTTTGGATACTCACAACAGTTTTATTCACCCCACCCATTCTTCCTCAGAGAAAGGAGGAAGAATGTTTGTCCCATGTTTGTCCTGTCCCACCAGGGAAACGGGTCCTACACAGCAACTCCTGCCAGGTGTGTCACCTCACCACTTGCTGCCACAGCCACACAGCCCAAGAAAGAAGGGCCACGTGTGTTGCAGAAACAAGGAGAGTCTCAGAAGTGAAAAGAGAAGGAAGAAACTATCACTGCCCCATCATCTTCCTGCCTTCACTGGCTCGTACCGGGGTGGGACATTGCAGGTACAAATTGGGAGGGCTAAAACTTACAGCAAGCAGATGCCCCAAGGCAACAGAGAGACCAATGGCCAAGGGTGCTGATCCCGAGACATCATTCCTTCTCCGGTCTGTGGTGGCCAGGACACACAACACCAGCTGGAAGGTGGCAATGATTTCAATTCCCAGTCCTTGGCCTGCGTTGATTCCCTCTGAAAGCTGCAGGGAGACAAGAAGCAAAATATCACTTGATATTCCTACCTGACTTAAGCCATTTCTTTCATCAGGTGAGCTTTGCTTAATGGGAAAAAAAGAAAAAACAAAAAAGAAGAAGTGAATGGAAATTAGTTTTGAATCTTGCACCTCAGTACTCAAGTCTAGGCATAACCAAATTCCTTGGTGATTCAATGTGGTTGAGTGGCTGCTGAATCCAGACAAAGTAGACACTCAACCACTGCACAGAATGAGAACAGAACTGATCTACACGTGAGAAACAAATGAGCCAGAGATTCTCCCTGAGCAGAGTTTACTTTTTCAGAAGTGAACTGTGGTGCCTGAGGACATTCACTCGTCACTTCTGAGACTTCCACATTAATATTACGATACCTATACTGGGAATCAATTGGCTGAAAATATTTATCTAATTCCACTTGAAATGACCCCAGATATCCACAGCGTTTCTGTGGGACTGGTACATATAGGACAAATCCTACAGAAGGCCAAAGGTGACTAAAAACCCTCTAGATGTCAATATTCAGGGAACATATCTCTGACTTGGACAGGTAATGGATATAATCATTGGAGAGGAGGTCCATTCAGTTGATAAAATGTAGGTGATCATTGAAAGCCCTGTCTTTTGTTTTGTATAGATCTCATTTGACTACAAAGAGCTTGGGCATTTAACTGACATGTAAATTCTTTGTTGGCATCTTAGACCTAAACTAGATCTCATTCAACTTCTTTGGGATCCATAAAAGAGCATCCAGAATTCAGGAATCCTCAGGAGTTGATGGAAGAAATATATCAATTTCCTCCTGAAGCAAAGATTGTGTAGAAGACCTTAAACTGGCAGACATAGATATTCCAGTGGTATTATTAGTCACGAAATCAGTAGAGTTCTTATAAATTTAAATGCTGTAAGACACACTGAAAGCACAGTATCACATAAGTGAATATTATAGAGTGGAAATGCTCTCAGTATTCCAGGAATACTGCTGGAAATTCGTGCTTAGCAAGAAAACATGGAGTTAAACCATTTTTAAAACAAGTTCTGAGTTCTACTTCTAATTTCTATGTTCAGTGGTGTCTTCATTAAGTCAAGGAAAGACTGTTGCTGAGCTGAATAACTTGGTGTTAAGTAGAAATGACTCAATTGCATGGACAGGATGGAACATGAGTTTGGACACAGGCCAGAGAAACTGAGACTGGGAGTAGGAAGCAAACTCTGCAAAACTTCTGCACAAAAATACTGCTGTCAGGAGGTTATCCCTTCTGTCAGAGCCTCTGCATTGAAAATTGCTGGGTCATATCACGGCAAAAACAATAATTACAAGTTATTATGACCTGTCCAGAACAATGGAACTATGGGAAATCATGCCATAAATCTGTTTTTGTGGTTTTATGCTCTAATTTCCCCCAAACTAATATTTCAATGCCCTTAAAACTTAAAGATGTTTAACTGAACCCTTTCAGTGTCCACCTTCTCTACTCACTTTTCTTGTTTCTTCTCTGTGACAAAGTAGCATCATACCAAATCCTTAAGTACTGAAATAATCTCAGTTTTTGGTCAACATAAATCTGATCAGCTACATAAGAACAGTGAAAATAAATTGATTTTCAAGTCCTGTTAATCTGAAGCATTAATAATATATTTTTATGTCTTGTTCTTTAATATGCAGGAGTGATATCCTCTCAGTTAAAAACAGTTTATCACAAATAGAAGGGAATTCTGGTTGAAATGGTGGATATTTTGGTTCCTTCAGCAAAAACTGAAATCAGTTAATGAAACCTTCAGCATTCCTGGGCTTATATGTGAGATGTATCAGTCTGATGTAAATATATACATTTTAGACAGCACTGAAAATTGCATGATCCAGAAACTCATGCTGAATTCCTGATATATCTCCAAATTAATATTCTATTACTTAAGTCATCCCCTGTTAAAAATAAACACTGTTTTTCACTGCAGAGACAGTGGGATTTGTGGATCTCAATAATATAGGCTTCAAATGCATTTCCTTGATAGCAAAAATAATTTAGGGATCTGGATTGTAGACTCTCTGGAAAATCCTACTCACCTTTGGAAGGCCAAATGGCCAAACTTAAATCCAGGTGTCTTAGCAAATAACTGACTGATGCACACACGCCCAAAAGCAGAGAAGAAACCAAATTCTTTTCTACCATAATGCAACTTTTAAGCCCTAGTGAATCCATCTCTGAGGTCTGAAGCATCAATGGCAACATTTGACAAGCCCTGACATTTTAAAAGGTTAAACACTGATCACCCATTAGGCTTCCCCTTCGTTGGAAGGGCTTCTATAAAAGACAAAAGACGACGAGAGCAAAACTGTGCTTTAAAAACCCGTGATAATCCTTATCTTTGAGAGGTGGAAATCATATTCTTCCTTTCCCTCCAGGAAAAACACATCCTCCAGCTGACGTGGCTTGAGGTCATTCTCCCTGCTAATCAACACTTATTGAGGGGCTGTGTGGAATCAAAGAAAACCTGGAAATGTCATAGGAAAGCTCTTGCTTTCCTCTAGAGTGTAATTTTACACAACCTGCCAGGAATGTAAGATCCCAGAGCAAGGGGTCTGGGACCTGTTCCAAAACTTAGGCAAACCTTGGAAGTTCTGCTTTGCTGTGGCATAACAAGGAGTGTAGGAAGGTGCATTTCCTTGTGTGAAGTTAAAATGTGCATATATATGTGTATATTTCTGTTTATACCGTCCTTGTTCACAGAGTATTTGTGAGTGTTACCCAGCTAACAGTGCAACGTGGGACATTTTGCACCTTTTGAATCTGCTGGTTTAAGCTCTTGGAAGAACCAGGTAAGCACAACCAACGTGACTTTTTTGTCCTTTCCTTGTATTTTCCATTTGTTATTCTGGCTTTTTTTTTTTTCTTAAGGAAAGCTTGGATTTTTGTAGAATACCAGAAGCTTCAGGGCTGTCTAAAGCTTAATCCAAATCTAATCAGAAGCAGTACTGTACATTAAACCTGACTAAAAATCAACAGCTGGTCTTAACATCTGGTAGTCTGCTACAGAGAACATCAAGAATATGAGGTGACCATGTCTCTGGTGCCTAACTAGACAAAATAATGCCTCAAAACATAAGAAACAGCCACCTCTACTGCAGTGTTGGGGTGGAGGGGGCCCTTTCCAGTGACTGGACCCACACTGCAATGACTTTCTGCCCTTCACTGGTCACAAGGTCTGTGGGCTGACATTCCCTTTGATGAATCTGCTGGAAGTCTCTGACACTTTCTCCTCTCGGCCTAAAAATGGTCATTAAAGTCACAGAAAAGAATGTCAGAGGACAGGGAACAGCTCAATGACTCCTTGAGGTTTTCATGCTTCAGACTTGGGAGGCTTGAGTAGATTCAGTGCTTGAAGGAACCAAATACACTTTGAGGGATGAAAATTAAACACACAGGCCCACATTCATCTCCAACACATTTTCCTACATCATAGGAATCTATCCAGACTTCTTCTCCTTTTTTTCTCACATGAATAATTCCACAAAACTTCACTTTTAAGGCACTATTTTGACAGAAAAGAGACCAGAAACACACATGAGAAATGGGTCATTTCATGGGCAACAGCTGAGAATTAAACGTAGATACATTTATCTGATCAGCTGAATCAGTCTTGGCTGCATTAACTTGCACTGAGTAATTCTCTCTTGGCTGTCATAGCACCCAGATGACAAGCAGAAACCTCCATGTAGACACCCCAAGGGAGGTGTATCCTGTGAGCAGAATTCCACCATGTCCAACCATAATGATTCTATGATTAATATTTTCACCCCCGTTCCCTGTGAATCTAAACAACTACATGGAATAAAAATCTCCTGGGATTCAATAAATGTACAGAAATCAAATATTATTCAGAAAGCTCCTGAGGTGCAACCTGTCTGGAACCTAAGGAAGCACTTAAGGCAAGTTGGAGCCCTCTGCTTTGCATTACTGGAGATGGAATGAGGTACAATACAGGCTCCCCATTTAAATATGAACTTTATCTGTTAATGCTGCTCCTGAGAAATCCAGTTTGAATTCAGTGCTGACCCTGCTTTGAGCAAGAGGTTGGACCAGAGGCCTCCTGAGGTCATTTTGAAGCTGAAATATCATATAAGAGACATTGGTTCTTTGGAAAGGTCCTTCCTGGGGGAAGGTTTGGGGCAGGATTGCCTCAGTGCTGCTCTGGCTCAGCTGAATTAATGTCTAGAAGCAGCTGGTGACAGAAGCAAAGAGAGGAACCCCAAGTGTGGTTCAATCCCTGTGAAGGCTCTGAAGAGACCTGCTGGGGATACAACACGTATTGATCAGTGACTCAAGAGACATGAGCTGTAATCAAACAAGGACTGTTAAACCTGAGGGAAATATTAATGAAAAATCATTATCTAGCCACGAGTGTGAGTAACCAGCTGAGAGGAACACCTGCTTTTTGCCTTAGGAAATGGGGAGTGGTCACGTTGCTTCCAGTTCTCCACATCAGGCAGGAGGCAGGAAAAGCAGAATTTGTTTCTCAGAAGTGCCCTTAGCTGCCATGTTTAGCTGACTGACTTCCACAGCAATAATTTGGGCAAATTAATGGTATGTTTTCTTTCCTTTTGAGTTTTTTTTGGGGGGTTTTTTGTGTGTTTTTTTTTTTTAGGACAGGATATTCGCCCGTTGTCCGCCTTCAGAAGAGAAATGGGGACAGGAAATTAAACTGGCCCAAGGTAAACCCCGCTGTGTACTTCTCCAGTGCCTTCATATTTTTCCCATTATGAGCAAAAGTATATCAAGCCCAAACCTGTTTCCCGTTATATGGATAAGGCAGTTTGTTATGCAAGGTGGTTCCATCCCGTGGTGCTGGGCTCCAGCTCATCCAACAAACCCAGGACTGTAGCTTCTAGGGTCCAGCTTACTTTCATATAACAGGGATTAGTTTCTCATTGCTCCTGAAAAATCTCAGGCCTCTGGAATTGGAGAGGTCTATTTTTTAGCAGGGGAATGTCAGCTTTCCCCATTCTTATGAAACACCACTGCAAGCCCTTCTGGCTGGTGTGCTTCAGAGGGAGAAAATTTAAGGCAAAGCAATTTAGTGAGACATATAACAACACTAATGGCTGGGATTTTTTTTCTTTGCATATCTCAGCCATCCCCACTAAATTATTACCTTATCTCTGCCACGGCAGATATTTTTCTTAAAAGCAGATCTTTAGCATTTTGTTAAAAAAAACCTCTTGCAATCTTACTGCATTTTATTCCTGCAGCTTAAACTTTCCTTTCTTTGATTTTCCTTCTTTTTCTTAATGAGTGAAACTCTTCACATTAGTTTAAATGGTTCATTTTCTCTTCTTCATCCCCTTCCTTGAAATACGAATTATGCTGCTTTATACCAACAAACATTTCAGTGTTTAGCTGGGCAAAGTTCTTCAATACAATGTTCTTCAAACGTAACCTCAGAAACTCATGTCCCTACTTCCCTCCAAACCACCTCCCTCTGCCTCACCTGCCATTTTTTCAGACTTTCCACACTCTTTCAGCTCCAACTCCGTCCTGAAAAGAACGTGATAACCTGCACCTTGATAACATACCTTTTTTCTGATGGGATTCTGTCCCAGATCTCCACAGCTATAACTCTTTAATTGATAGTCAAAATTCATTCACAGATTTTATCCCTGGTTATTTAACTGCAGTTATTCATTTTGACAGTATCCCTGTGAAATGGATGTTTCTACAGTCACTATTTGAGTGTTAGGGACTCAGAGGGCACAAAAGTCTCATTTCTTTAGGAAGTAGAGACAGGCAAAGATCTGAAGAGTTTCACTTAAAATTATATGACAGGAGCACTCAGAAGCTGCTTATGAATTAGCTTTGGATTGTGTCCTAGATCAACAATAGAAACGTTCAGCAGAACCTGGGGACAAAACATATTGTCCTCTGCTAGATTATCCTTCCTATAAATACAGCCTTAAGAGCTCTAAAGGGGACTCATTCAATTCCCAAAGCAGAAATCATATTTTCCGTTCTTTGGACAGCAGACACCCTCCAGGAACAGGATTAACCTCCCTCCTCCCACCCTCTCTGAGGGCTGAGGAGAAACCAGTCAGGGCTTTGTGTCACAGCAGCCTGGTGAAGAGAAGAGAGATGGTTTAATTTATATTAAACCAGAGCACATAAAGTTTTTATGTCAGACCAGTGACAGGCTATAAAAGTCAGTCCCTCTATAGGACTTGCTGGTTGGAGACAGACAATTTGTCTTATTTACACTTTCACTTTTTCATGTGCCTCTGGGAAAGTTGTTTTTGGGGAAACAATTTTCTTTTGTTATTAAATCTTGCTGCTGATAAATAAACAACTTCTGTTCAGAGGATGAGAAATTGTGAGGTTTTGTACTTTTCTTTCTTTACCCAGCAAACCACAAGCAAATAGTTAATTTTCTGTAACATGTGAAGCACTCATTTATATCACAGAGCTGTTTGTGATCTCCTGCATTACCAGCCCAAAAGGAGACAGTCTTCCAATGGAGAATTTTTGGGAATATCTGAATTTTAAGCCTAATAGGATCTTCTTTTGTATGTTGTTACTGGAATAACCAGCTGGATTTGCACAAACCTCACAATATGGTTCTTGGCAATTGCACCAAAGTCATATTTTATATTTCTAGACAAACACTCCAGCAAAACTGTGAAGTTTTCAAACTTTCCAAGTCTGAGGTAGTTCATACAGTCAGTCTTGTGCAGCCTTGGCATTTCCATGGAGCTAAAAAGCAGCCCTGAATATGAGCAATGGATTTCAGGAATTAGGAGAACAGTTCCAGCTCCTTCATTTCTCCACCTTGTTCATCAAGTAAGAAATCATAACAAAGGAAAGAAAAGGGACCAAACCCGACCTTACTCATTCCTCAGTCCAAACAGAGACAGCACTGCCTTTAGGAGAAGTTGTGTATGTGTGTATGGAAATGTGCCACAGTTCTGCTCTGAAAGCATCCACTGACTTCCCTTGGCACGGAATTAGTGTCAAGAGCCTGGAAAAGTTGAGGTTTCTGTGATACCTCTCAGTGGTTCCTCGAGAGGGGATGCACGGGGCTCATCCAGGGAAGCACACAGAGCATTTCTTTACTCCTGTCTGGTCTACAAATGCCAAAAGGGAAACCCATTGCAGAGAGATTTCAGGCCACATTTTTTCCCTCCTGCTGTTTATAGTTTCCTCCAGGATGCCTGTCAGGCCCTGTATATTTGATTTAACAGGCTGATGTTTTGCCTTAGCCTCAGATCTCATCAGTGGAGCTGCAGCAGTTAAACACCTGCACCAGCTTTGCCTCTGGATGCCAGGAAGAGCAGTACTTCCCCACCAGGTTATACATAAATAAATACACAGGGACTGCCTGCTGCTCCCAGCCAGGCCAGGAAAACCTCCAGGAGACATTCAAATGTCCTGTGACATCTGCATAATTATTATTCTGGAGGTACTGATGGGCACAGCCACAGACCATGAGGTCTCACTGTGACAGGTACCAGGTCAGCACACAGGGGAAAGCTGCCTCTGCTTATTTGTAATAGAGACAACACCTAAAGGAAGGGAAATTCCAAAATTTAAAAGCACAGATACATAACATACAGATTGTTTATTATCTATGAAGTTGAGCACAAGCACAATATCTTGGATTGGTTTCCCCAACTCTAGAATAGGGATTTTTCTAAGAATAAAGATTCCTTTGGCATTTTCAATTGTGGTACCTGGTAAAGACTCCTCTGTTATTGAATTCTCTTGATTAAGCTGCAGAATGGACAAATAAGCAAAAATGTACCATTGCTCTAAAGAAAACAGGCAATTTCCTCTCGAGACAAACAGGAAATTTTTCAGGGGCTATTTTTTCTTCCTTTAGTACTTGTGATGTGGTTTGGTATCCTTGCTTTAAAACTGCTTCTCTTAAAAATAACTATACAGCCCAGATAGTGATATTATTTAGGATTCTCTGATTAAAGAAATGTTATTCTGCACTCCCTGAAGGTTCACATTATCTGCTAAAGCCCAAGAGCTCTGCTACAAAGGTTTCTATGTTTTTTCTTTGGACCAATTTACCCAGAACTGATCGATAATATCCATTCTCATGTTTACTGTGGAAATTTCCGTTTGTTCCCAGCCTGTGGTTGTTGCTATATCAGATATTTAGACACCCACTAGAAGATATTTTTTTTAAAAATTCTCTTTAATTTAAATTTAAAAATTAAGTTTGGCTTAGAGATAGATATCTATCTATCACTCTGGTGTGAGAACACACATACACACTGAATATCCCACACATATGGCCCAACACATAGAACACTATGGAAAGGAAAGACCATTTTAACTTTTTATTCACCAGTCAGGAAGGGTGGTGGCAAAATGAATTTCCTTATATTTCATACTTAATCCTACTTAGTTTGACAGCTGGTCAAACACAGAAAGAAACCATTCTCCTAAAATCCCAACATGACTCCATTTGAATTACAATATCAGTTAATCTACCAAATTAATAATGGTTTTAGGTCTATGGCAACTCAGTGTTTTGCAATGCTCTGTGCACCCCTTTAACCAATTTCTTTAATTTCTAAGTAAAAATAAATAAAGGGCATTTTAATCTGAGTCTTGCAGAGCATTTCTCAAACAATGAGCCAGATGTCCTTGGGTCCCCTGGATGTGGACCATGGTACAAAACCCACTTTGAACCCCTCTGTTCTAGGACCAAAAGGCTGCTGGATCATCACTGAGGCCTTGCCTTGTGCCAGAAATGGCTGTGCTGCTGCATCATCCCTGCATGTCCTCTGCCAAAATCTCAGGATAAGGCTGTATTATTACAGAAACACCAAGCAACCCTTGGAAATGGAAATTAGATAATAACTTCTGAGATCTGAGATAAGGATTAGAGCTATAAAAGGCCAGGGCCCCAAGTGCTCCAGAGAATGGGTGATAACCATCAGGTTTGTGCCCCAGCCCAGATATTTCTGCTGTCACTGTGTGAACTTATTAGAAAGAGGCCAAGCCCGTGGCCAGTTATGAGCAGGTGCCTTTCCTGTGTCCCACCTGCCCGGCCTGGGGCGATCCAATACAATGCTGGCAGGCCATAAAAGACCTCTGCTGCAAAAAACCCGACTTTGAACAATGAGCCATTGTTGTGACAACTCTTTGTTAAGAACTAAAAATCCCAGATTAATCTCATGGGCCGGAACCATTTTGCTCCTTCCAAAAAAACGCGGCAACTTCTTGTCGACGCCCGAGTGCTCGAGCACGCGGATGTCCCAGCAGAGACAAGGCTAGCAGGAGAAGCCTATGTTGGATGAAAAACAGGGGAGGGCAGAGGGCAGAGACAGGGAGAATGAAGCTTCTCACCACATTGAGACTGGAGAAAGTCACAGTATACAATCTAAATTTAAAAAAAAGAAAAGGCATCCAAGGATTTTTTAACGAGCGCTAAAGGTCAGGAACTCGGCATGTCCCGTCCATCCAGCGGCACCTCTGGAGCTGCAATTTTTCACACTGACTCAGAGGAAAAGCAGCATCACTTACTCGGGTGTCCACTCACACTGTCAAGCCCTCAGTTTATTTTGGAAGTTCTTCCAACTCGAGCCGGCTTTGTTTAATTTGAGGTTGAAGGAGAACAGACCCGCAGGGCGCGGGCAAGAGGAGAGAGGGAAATCACAAGGGAAACACTGAGTCATCAAGGGTAACCATGCAAGCAAGTTCTGCTCCCCCACGATCAGAGGGCCACCAGTGGTGCACCGGGTTGGACCAAATGTTGGGAGTCTGGCGATTCCCATCCGAAATCCCCCCTCTGAGAGGAATTTCTAAAGGATGGGGAAGATTCAATGAGAAATATCAGGATAAAAACTTCAGTGCTGACCCAGGAATACCATTAAAAGGTGTGGCAGTTCTCAACTGTACCAAATGGAATTCGCAGTGTGGGGGTAATTTAATGCTTGCACTTGAAGTCTCTGTGCCTTGGAAATTTTTGGGGAGAAAAATCACCAGCATTGATGCCCTAGAGACAAAATCATGTGCAGGAGACAAGGATCCATATATCCTGTGCCCCATCCTATGCTCCAGTCTCCTGGAAACAAGAGATTGTTCATCTTCCCCAGGTAGCAGGGTAAGGCTGGAGCTGGGGAACACACAGAGAGCAGAGAAAAAAACACATCTGCAGCATAAAGATTCTAAACTGCTCTGTTAGTGCTGATCACAATCCAGCTTAGTGGGATTAGTTATGGAAAGAGGACTCATTCCCATCCCTGGAATTGTTCAAGGCCAGGTTGGTTGGGGCTTGGAGCAATCTGGTCTAGTGGAAGGTGTCCCTGCCCATGGCACAGGGTTGGAATGAGATGGGCTTTAAGGTCCCTTTCAACCCAAACCATTCCATGATTCTGTGATTCTGTGGTGTGATTTTGGTGAGGGTGGAAAGTGTCTCAAAGCAGCAGATACTGTCCTGGTATGAAGAGCCAAGGAAAGGTTTCCTTTCTCCCTGACTGTTTTATCACTAGAGGATGTTGCACCCTTATGGGCACAAATTCTTCTGCCACAGCTGATCCAGGTTTGGGGACACTCCTCTCAGCTGTAGTGGCAGAGACACAGCCAGTCACTCTGGAAATCCAAAGGGTGTTCCAGCAACAAGTGACTTTCCATGCTCCAGGAATAGCATCTATATGACTATTCACCTGTCTTAAGAAAATGCACCAAACCTCCAAATCCACTGACCACAGATCTCTCCTGGCTTTTCCAGAAAGAACTTTGGTTACATAAACAACATTTATCAGTCCACTGAGTGTTTTCTAAACCCAAGTCCTTCTATTTGTTATTCTTGGTTGTTTTTCTTTTCTCTTTATCTACCCGAGCAATGCTACCTTCAGGTCTGTTTTTCTTGCCTACACTTTTTGATCCGCTTCTAACTTTTAAAACAATATCTTTCATCATAAACTTTGAAGGCAGAGTTTTCAAATAGCTTCCAAATTATAGCCCCGAGAGTTAGGGGGCACATTTCCTGGCACTCCAATCCGTGTGCCAAACCACAGAAAATATGAAAATGTGAAGCGGTGTCTGCGTTTCTTGCAACCTCTGATTAATTGAATATATAAAATTAACCTGAGCAAAAAAAAAAAAAAATTCCTCAGAATGTTTTTAAAAGGTTGATAAAAGTTCTCCAGGTAATCATTGCTGAATAGCAAATATTGTGTTACATTAAGGCACAAGAGGCTGCTCTCACCTCTTCTTCCTGCTTGAGTTCTCTGTTGGTCATTAACTGCTCGTGCTGAATAGTTTCTTCCATTATCCAAACTACAGATCTGTCCTCACTAGACAATAGCCAGCTCTGCTGGCAGATGAGTGCATTTGGGATTAGGTATTCTCTATTCTTACAGTTTTACCTAATGGAAACTTGTAACATGTAGTAAATCAACTTCCAAAAAAAGATACAGTATGATGCAAGGAAAAATATCCAATTTTTTTTTAGGACAGCAAGCACACTGCATACTCCTCTTTCAGCTTTTCCAATTCTCAAAGTTTTTACTTTGGCACCCACACCACTACTAGAATATGTTGGAAGTTAAGTGTTTTAAAAGGATTCAGTAATCTAAATACCTCCCTGAATATTGTCCAAAATGTCTTACTCAGAACCAGCCAAAGTAACTAAAAATATTTCCTTTAACTTCAGTAAAGTTTGGATCAAACTTTTAATGTGTGACTGCTTTGCTTGTCTTAGTGTACAACATATCTTAATATGGAACACGTTAAAGGAGCATCCTGCATTTTCATTCTCCCTTCTTTCCCTTCAGCCTTGCACCTTCCATGGCTGGGTTTTGTGCTTCATTTGCTTTTGTTTCCCTTGTTCTCTTTGGGCAATGGTCACTCCACAAATTTATCCCACTTAATTCTGGATACTTCACACACAATCTCAAGCCTGGAGCCTCATCAGGCCAAAGAAGAGCTGGGTGTCTCTGGAGGGCAACTTAATGGATCTAAAGGCTGAAGTCCCTCTCTTGTCTCTCCTTCTCTGTGAACTAGAAAGGAGCCTATGGAAATGGATGCTCAGCTTGGTGCAGGACCTACAGCTGGGCAGGATAAATCTAAGCTCAGGCATGCAACCCCACCCAGTATCCACTGAGAAAAATGGATGGACACTCACTCCATTAAAATGCTTCCACCCCATTTTTCCTGTTAAAAAACCCACCTCTCCAAAAGCATGGTAGGGTTGGGACAGAGAACAAAGTCCCACATGTCCAAGCCTTCTTCCCAGCCTGATCAAACAAGTGTTTCAGTAGTGAATCCACACCTCATTTTCCATGACAAGGACAGGAAGATAAAGCAGCTGGCAGGGTTACCAGCTCTGTCCCTCCCCTCCTTGTCCTCAGGTTAAAAAGCAAAACATAAAAGCAACTCTCTGTGGTTTCTCCTTGTCCTGTGTTTGCTGAGGGAGGCACTGGGCTCCTGGTGCTGGGCTGTGCTTTCAGGATGTGCCCAGTTGACCAGCACTGCACAAGCACAGCTCAGACCCAACTCCCCCCTCAGTTCTCCCCTCCCCAGTCACTCCAAGCTTGTCACTGGGAAATGAATGGATTTGCTTTCCCTTCCTCTCTAGTTCTTTCCTGCAAGGGAGAAGAACAGCTGCTGCCCTCCCCATCCCCAGGGAGGTCTCCCCACTGCTGCTCTAGCCAGAACATTTATAACTGGATGTGAAAGAGAAAAGAAAAGCAACAAAAAATAAAAAATTCTGAGTATATGACAATGACAAACACCGAGACATGGGATTTTAGGAACTATATTATCCATTCATTCTACAGGAACTTTGGCCAAATTTGCAAAATTCATATGATGGAGACATAACACTGGTTTTGCCTTTGTAGCTCAGGGAGTTACTGACTGAGGAGCAAGAAGACCTTTACCCCGCTTTACAAATGGCCAGTTTTAGGGCTTTTGTTTAGAGGAAGGAACCAGTCATCAGGATTTTATGGAAGCAAAAGGGAAAAACCAAGCTTAAGTGCTACTGAAACCAGACCTCCCATGTTTAATGGCACTTGGACCTCTCGAGGAAACCACTTGGGTGGATCCCCTGTCCCATGTGGTTGAGCTGTTCCCTCTGCCAGTGGTTTCAGAGGAAAAGATCATGTATCACACACACAGACAGAGCCTTCTGGAGTCAATAGAATTATTTGCTTTTCTTCCCCAAAGTGTTCTGAATTAACCCATCAGAATTTCCAAGACGGTGGCAGGATGGGATAGCTGCAGGCACCAGGCTCGAGGGAGGAAGGCAGTAACACCAGGGTGGATGACACTGAGCTGCTCAGGAATCACCTTAGCATCAGTTTTTACTATGTTTTCAAAAACTGGCTCATCTTCTGAATTAGTTGTAATGCCACAGCATGCAAAACTCTATTAATATTTTGCCTAGATTATTTCAGAAAATGTACTGTATCTGCAGCTTTGTATCCCAAATATCCCTTCAGCTGGGTAGATCTTTCAAATTAGCTCAAGTTAAAAATATTCTGCAAGAAAGGGGCTACAGAAAATATGTGAAATACTTGTTCTTAAGAGATCAGGTGAAATAAGTGACTAGAAGGCAATTTCCATTTATAGTACTGTGTGTACTGCTGTGGTTGTAGCACTGCCTCTGACAGTGGGATGATTTCAAGTTTGAAAGTGTATTGAGCTTTTTTTTTCTCCTACTATGGTACAACAACAACAGAAAAATGACAACATTTTGAGGAGGAGGAGTTGTGGCCAGGCACTATTTAGGCAGCATGATGTGAGCATCTGGCTGGGAGAGGGATGAAAGCTGCACCCCTGTTACCTGCAGCTGCCTCATATCTTTGCACCTGAGAATTCAGGGTTTGTCCCATTTATGCAGAGAAATACAGGGAAAGGGTAGCTGGGATTGTGTCAGACAGGATCTGAGCACTCTGTCTAATGCAACAGGTAAAGCTCACACCTTTGGGGACAGGATTTCTCTTGCTACACACTTCTCTTTGCTCCCACAGGTTTTCCTTGCAGTCATCATCAGGTTACATAAACCATGAATTAGTTATTGAAAACGAACCACATTCACAGAAGCCAAAACAACACTGGTAAATGAACATTAATCAGCACATCACCTTAGACACCCTCAGAATCATGAAAGATCAGACAACTGCCAGAGATTTCAGTGTTAGAGGGGTGTCAAGAGCCACCTTTCAGCAACCTGGTTGTACAAAACTGAACATAAGCAAAACTCATCCAGAATGTCCTAAAGCTCCGAAATGGGGATGGGGAGGAAGGACCATCTCTGTGACACAGATTCCATCCTGGAACTAGTCAGGGCTGAATTCTCTGCTACAATAAACAACTGGCTGCCTGAGGTCACCATCACCACCCCCTATCTTTAGTAGGTTACAGATGTTACTTTTCTACTTGAAAAAAAATTTAAAAAGAATAAAAAGTAGAAGGAGGAATCAAAAGTTTGTACTCACCGCATTGAGCCCCAGGAGATTGTTTGGGAGAGAGGAGGTGACTCCTGACAGAATTGCCGTGGCCACCACTGCCCCCAGGCACTGGGCAAGGATGTACATGAGAGCCTTGAAGATGCTGATCTGGCAGCTGAGCAGTAGCCCCAGGGTCACAGCTGGGTTCAGGTGGGCCCCACTGATGTGGCCCACGCTCTGTGCCATGGTAGCAATGGATAACCCAAAAGCCAGCGAGACCTTCACGTTGTCCTGGGACCTCGTGGATGTTTTGTTGCCCACCACGGGGAAGCTGAAGCCCAGAGCTGAGCCAATGCTGATAAAAATAAAGAGGCTCATGGCAAGGAACTCAGCCACCACTGCCCTCCAGAACATTTTCTTTTTGAACTCACTAGCCATCTTTCCTCTTTCTCTCTCTCCCCTCCTCACTTTCCCTTCTCCCTCTCTCCCTTCCTTTGCCTGATAGTTTTTCCTTTGAGGTCTGAAGAGAAATCTGGAGGAAAAATACAGTCCTTGGATTATTTATAGGGCTTTGGGTGGTCTGTAGGAGGGAAGGGGTGTTGCACAAAAGGAGGAAAGAACATCTACATAGATGCTGACTGTTAGATTGATGTAAGACACTGTTTGCCTGCCAAAGTTTTTTCTTCCTTTTTTTTTTTTCCCTTTCCCCTCCCTTACCAGCGTTCGATCTCTGCCGCCGTTTTCAAGAGGCTTTTAAAAATTCTTGGAAAAACCTTTAGGAGCACCCCAGGAATTCTTTTTTTACCCTCTACTTCTTGAACTCCTGTGTCATCATTCAGCACGGGGATTGGAATGAAAGCTTTGATGGGATTTCTGTCTCCAGCCGGACTGAAACAAAAAGCAAAGTTATCTGTGCGGGCTGGTGAGTTATTCACGCTCAGCTTCAGCGGCGGCAGAGAACAGCTCAGAGTAGTAAATAAGACTGACAACTAAATCCACACTCCAGAGACTTCAGCACCTCTGTTTCATTTGGAAACAGGCAGAAATGTCCTTTCTCTTGGCTCTGTGGACCTGGAGGTGTTTTGGATCCCAAGTCTGACAGCTGTACGGACACACTTATGGATTTACACGGCTCACACGAGCTGGTGTTCACTGAGGAGGGATCAGTTTTAATCTCTGTGTAAAGCTGACATAACACTGAGAGTAAGCTGGAAGCTTTCTGTGGATGCAGTTTGGATGCTGAGGGGGAGGTGTTTATTGGTTTTTTGTGGGAGTTTTTTTACTATTTTATTTTAATTTATGTCATTTCTTCGCTTTTTCTCTCCAAAGCACAGAGGTGTTTCGGGGTTTCCCCAACCTTCCTCTTCTGACCAGCAGGGAAAAAAAAAAACAAACCCAGTTTTGGGGCTTCCTGCAGCTTCCTGCTGAGGGTCCTGGTTGTCACCAGGGAGACTGGCTGCTGCCTCTGAGCCACAGGACTGGCCAGAGATGGGGACAGAGGGGAGAACAAGGGAGAAGGGAAATTACATGCTTGGATTTGCAGACAGAATGAATCTCCCGGCAGTGCCAGAGTGTCTCCGAGAGCAAAAGGTCCGAGTGCCTGGTTTATCTCAGCGGGACTTGCACACACGCCTGGGATTAACCCCTGTGCTCTCAGATCTCTGCCTGCCTTAACAGCTGGGGGCACCCCTGTCAGTAAACCAGGGGTTTGCTCCGACTTCAAACCAAGGAAAATCTGATCCAGAGTCAGGAACTGATTCCCCAGACACAGCTCTTGAAGGATGGGTATTTAAAATCAGCCCACTTCTCTGCCTCCTCTTTTTTTCTCCCTCTCCTTACTTTAATGCACTGGTAATGTCTTCTAAATTGTACTTAAATTAACTCAAGGCTTTTTCATTTGGACAATATGTCAGTGAGAAGAAAAAATCAAACACACACCTGGATAGTATTAGACAGTCAATAAGTGGTTTTAAAATATATTCAGTTTTCAAAAGATGATTCAGTGACAAAGCTGAAAACTGTTTAAATAAAAACCCAGATGTCTGCAGCCTGTCACCTCCAAGTTTTTTTTCTTCCTAGGCATCAGATGTTCTTGATTTTCCATATAGCCAACTTTATTTCCTTCTCTTTTATAATGCACTTACACAACTGAACTGTACCAATGAAAAAAGGAAAAAGCAAAGAAAAGGGGAATAATTCAGTTATTGGGTTTACCCTTCTAATTACAGTGGGACTTCAATGAGGAACCATGTGACAGACAAATAAAAAAAAACAAATTTAGCCAAATAATGGTAGGTGGTGGAATTTTAATATAAGATACAATTGATTCTAGTTGTATCCTTTCCAGTGAAATTTTTTATTTACTGCAAACGGTCTCTGAGCCTTGAAGACCTTCAGTGAGCAGCTTCTCTGGTCCTACCAAAGAGATGCCCAAGACACAGGGCATGTATCACACACCTCAGGGAACTGGACACAGCAAGAGCTCTATGAATAGTTTACAAGAGTTTCCATGTGTCCCAAATTGGCACCTGTGGGATGGAGCTGCCCAGATAGTCAGCCCTGTCCACAGGAAATTCCGTCTTTACTCACTTCTTCCTACAATTAGGAACTGGATGACCAAGCAACCTCTGTATCAGTACTGATAAGGTGAGAACGAATCCCTCCAAGGAAAATTTCTAGAAGCCAAGAAAATAGCCAGGGGAAGTATTGCAAAATGCTTCCTAATGTCTAAATGTCCCTGACTGACCTGTACCAGAGACTGGGTATCAGGAAAGCCAGACCTTTAGTGAACACATAAATTAAATGTGTGTTAAGTGTAGCAGGTTGGTGTTGAACCGAGGTCACCTCACACTTGTATGTTCACCCTGGGACTCCCCATTGGTCTCTTCATAAACTGCTACCCACCTCTCATTTTATATTTTGGGACTTTGTGCCACAGTAACACAAAAAAACAATAATTCAGGCAGAAAACAGAAAAAAAAAATCTGAAATAAATTAAAGACAGAAACGGTTCCAGGGAATATACACATATAAAAGAGACAGGTTGAGCTATTATCCATTTTTTCCATCTATGCTGCGATGTGAAGTAAACCATGATCATCTCTACTGTGTTGTTACTAATTGCCTGCACACTGGTGATACCCAGGGCCCCTCCACTTTCAACTCTGGGCAGAAAGAGCAGAGACAGACTTGTCCTGTGTGTAGAAGAACCACCAGGAGGGGAAACAGAAGGAGATGAAAACAAAAGAACAAATCTATTGAAAAAAAGTAGAGGGAGTTGTGGACAAAATAAATTATGCAGCAGTGTAAGTGTAACAGGAAAGAGAAACATGAGTAGAGAAACCAGCTGGACTTCTTCAGAAATGTCCACCACAACACAGATCTAATTGGTGCTCTACTCATTATGCCACTTTTCCACAAAACAAGCTCCATCCCATGTTACTCAGGCTGAAGGCAAAGACCCCAGTGCTTGGCCAAGTAACCAGAGGCCTCTAAACCCAGACCCCACAAGCACCAGAAGTCCAAAGAAAAGACAAACCCCAGTTTCTTGCGTATCAGATAAACTGGGATTTGTGCAGACAGCCTTTCTGGGTGTGGTTTTAGCTTATGCACCAAATCACACTTGAAGGTGGGGTTTGGATTTTTCTGGAAATAGAGAGAGATGACTGCAAGTCTTATGTAAGTGTTTAGGACATCGAATTAAGAACAGATCTGATGGGAAAAAGCAGGAGAAAGTAGCTCTTTAGCTGAGGGGTGTTTCTTCACAGATTATTTAAACTCCCAACAACTCTTTGATTGAGTTACACCAGAGACAGTTGAGTGAAAAATAAGCTCACTGGACTTGATATTTAATTGCCAAGATCCCAGGACCTACTCTTTTTTTGTCTGAAACAAATCAGGTTCTGGAGGGTTGTAGCACAAATCTCACTTAACATTTCGGTCAGAAAACAAATGTACTTGTAGCTCGAGTGGTAGGCTTTGTTCTTTGCTCCCACACGTCAAATCGCTCAGGATCGCTGCTTTTTGAACAAGAAACAAATGTCAGTGACTGCAAATTTGGTCTTGGCTAACACAAAATCTCCGGGAATTTCCCTCTTAGGTGAAGGAACAGTCAAAGTTGAAGGGCAGAAGGAATGGGTGTCAGTCCAGCAGTCAAAAGATTGGAAGAACCAGGGGAAATTCAGCAAACCACAATTATTCTTCTCCTGAGAAGAATTAGTTACCCTGTGGCCCTGCCAGACAAATCTTTTAGCAGGCAAGCAGCAATTTCAGGAAATCTCTATTTTATACAGTTTCAGAGACAACAGCAATTCCTCCTTCTGCCCATAGACTTTTACCCCTCTAAGGAATCACCAGTTCTCACCATGGAGAAGGGCAAAACCATGAACCAGGGAAGAGCTGGAGCATCCATGCAATCTTGCTCCAGCACCTCAGAAATGAGAAGGAGCCAGGCATTTCTGGTTGGAATGAAAATGTTTTCCCCTATGTTCTGTTCAGTGCTGTCCATACAGAGAGTTGTAGCACACAGGTGGGGTTTCCTATAAAAATAACGCCACTGAATTAAACAGATTTGCACCAATATTCAGGAGTTGCTTCTTGGGTTCCATTCCTTTTCTGGATAGAAGGAGAGCTTCCCAATTTTGCTGCTGTAAAAAGAACAATGTGGCCATTGAGTCAAGGGAAAGACACTTGGAAAAATCTCTGCAAGAGGTCCCTGAGCACAACCAACACCCGACAGCAGGAGTAAAGTACCCAAAACTGCGAGGGGCTTTAGACTGAATCTCTGGCTTAACTCTCCTAAA
Organism: Pachyramphus minor; assembly: GCA_013397135.1. Lineage (NCBI taxonomy): Eukaryota > Metazoa > Chordata > Aves > Passeriformes > Tyrannidae > Pachyramphus > Pachyramphus minor. Next base: position 38,888 of record VYXB01000544.1, read on the forward strand.
TCCAGGAAAGATGGAAGATTTCAGGCACATCCCCCTCTTCAGCATTTGTTACCAACCAGTGTAAGCACCCACTTTCTCCATATGGCAACTGCTGAAAATTCCCTCCTTCAGGTCTCAGCTGACTTTGTTCCCTGTATGGAAAAATCAGAGCCTGCAAAATCCCCCCCTGACAGAGCTGGACCCTGGAATTGCTTTGGGAAGCTGGACCTGAATTATGAGAAACTCACCTGTGAGGATCAGCAGTTATTTATCAACCACATGAGTCACCTGTTTTTTTTGGGAGCCGAGACAGGATGTCACCCTCTAAAGAGCAAGACTCAAAGGCATAAAGTTCACATGATTAATTTCCATTTAAGTACTTCCTGATTCAGTGAAATCAAAGCAGGTTCTAAAGACTGATCAAGTTTTTCATTTTCTTAGAGACAAACAGTATCTGGACATTCCCCCATGTTCACCTGGATAACATAATTCTCTTCTTGGCGGATTTTGTTTTAATTTTTCGCTAGATATGGATATGTTGAGTCTCATTTTTGTTTTCTTTTTTCCCTTCAGACCATAATAAAACTGCAGAAAAGTTTATTGGTGAGTATATGACTGGACAAAATCTGTGGTTGTACAATTAAATGAATGAAATTCAATATCAGCAGAGGCAAACCTATTTATATCGATGATCAATTTAGTCCAGATGGATTGAGAAGATGATTAAAAAATTGTTTTCTCTTGAAAGGGATTTTGAAGGCATCTGAAGAGAAAATCCCTCATGAATGTCCTTGGAGAGTTTGCCTCTAATTTAAAGTTTTCTCTTTTCTGAGGGCAAGAGACCCTACAGCACTTCCTGAAAACGTATATAATGCAGTGATAAATGTGTCAGTACGACACAAATTTTCTTCACAAGTACAACAAAGCCATGTGGGTGGCATTTGTCCCCCCTAATTGTTGGTATCAACCACGAAAATGTCTCTGACTGAGTTGATGTCCTTAGTGAATGCACAGTGTGTGAGCTTTCAGAATGCAATCACAGTCCTTGATTTCAGACATCTACACTCCATTGGCTCCATTTAACCAACTTTTTAGGCTGCCTGGGCTGCCCAGCTCCAGAGTCAGCACTTACCTTTCTCTGGAAATCCCAGTTCTCTGGCTATGAGAGCTGTCCAGCTGCCACCTACTTCAGTGACAGGACTGTTGTTACCCTTTTTTTGTTTACCCTTTTTTTTCTCTACATTAAGTAATAAAGATGACTGACTTCCAACTGAGGCATAAAAGGGAATTTCCCAGACAAATCAGCCTCCATTCAGGAAGCAGATTTTTGTTTCCCCCTGATTTTTCTGTACCACCAAGTTGGCAGCAGCATCTCCACAAAGGAGAGGTGTTTTCCTGCTTGAAGGATTCTGTGGTTCCATGACTATGGACCATGAAGTCCTTCACCACTGCCTGCTCTCCTGACACACAGCAAGCAGTGCCAGGAAAGGGTAGAGAGAAGCTGGCTGTCCCCAGGAACAGCTTTTGTCTGAAGGCACCTTCCAAATCAGGCATTTCTTCTCCCCAAGCTGGTGTTGGAGAGAGAACCAGAGGCTCTTCTGCTTGGCAGCAGCATTAATGTCCTTCTTATAGCAATGGACATTAACCAAACAAACACCAGTGCACTCTAAGAGCAAAACATTTTTTGTGAGAAATGGGGTATGAATCTTGCCATTAAATAGGAGAAAACCTTACCTCTTTTTCTCCAAATACACCTTCCCATAGGTGTCTTATTTAAACACAGTTAGCTTGTGAAATGATTGTTTTTTCTGGCAATCTGAGAAAAAGCCACCACATTGAGGGTTAAATGCCAACTATTATTTTTTTTTCTTAAGTGAACATATTTAGCAACAATTGTCCTTTTGAATTTCCTGTGCCCAGTGCATCACTGGGAGGTTGACAATTTTTTTTTGTTTGTTTTCTGGTGGGTTTTTTTTGCCCTGCACATTGTGTTACATAAAATAACAAGTCTGCCAGGAATACTGGGCATGACACACCAGTGACTGTGCTAATGAAAGCCTTGGTGCTTCATTACAAATACAGGAGGTGAATAAACCATTGTTGCCACTATAGGAAAGTTTTCAGTATGGATCACAGTTCGCTTGGATTTTTGGTGTGCAGAAGAAATCAAGCTGAAGATGCCACTGCTATAATCTCCACTGGGCTGATGATTTGGTTGTTTGGAGGGAGGTTTTTTATGTAATTTTCCTGAGTTTTGTTCCCAGATTTCATCCCTGTGTGTGCTCTGTGCTCTGTTTCCCCACAATTCCACTGCTCAGGCTCACAGCTTGTCTTTGGCACAGTCCGAGGTGCTGATTCAACATCATGGACTTCTTTATAATAATGAATTTCTTTTAACTGCCAAGTGTTATAGGGCACTGGATGTTGAGCTGATAGGAAAATAAAAGGGAGACCTTGAGGTGAAACTTGTGACCTATTTCCCAAGCAGAAAAAAGCCTTGAGGTGAACTTTGTCGGGTTTATCACATGGCCACAGTCTGGGAAGTGTCAGCTGGACTTGTCAAATCTATGAGATCACACTGCAGCAGAAAAATAATTCACCATTTAATACAGGGAGTAGAGATTAGGCACTAAAACAAAGTCACTACAGGCAGAGCACTTTTATGTCTTACAGAATGTCTTTCCTGCATCTCTAATTACACTTACAATCCTCCTGACAGCAGTTTATCTCGGCTGTCTTAAAGGCTCTTGTATGCCTTTAAATGTTTGATTCCAATGCTTTTGATTTCCAAATTTTCCAAATCTCCCTTGCAATGAAAGCCCAACAACATGGACCTTGGAAAAGATGTATCACCTCCTCTCAAAAATCTGTTAGATTTTTTTAAATGTTATTTGTCTTATTTATTTATAGACTAGTCAACTCATTTTATTGAAAACTTCCTTCTTTTGGCCATCTTGACTTCTGTAATGTAGGTTTTTATCTGGTGTTTGTAGGATTGTAACACAGTGAATTTTCACTACAGAAAAGCTTATTTGGACTTCAGATCATTTTTACAATTCACAAGGTTCATCTTAAATTCTGATCTTGCACCTCCACGCCAGTGCTGTCCCTTCTAAGTCAATTGACATTTGCAAGTTTAACACCTGCTCACCACTCCATCCCTCCAGACATAAACCAATGGAAAATAACACACCAGTACAAGAGCCAAGCAAAGGAAATTCTAAAGGACAATTGTTGCTAAATATGGGCACTTGGAAAAAAAATATTTGGCATTTAACCCTCAATGTGGTGGCGTTTTCCTGAGATTGCCAGAGAAACCAACCATTTGGATCTTGGTGACATCCTCAATTTTGATGATGAACCATCACTGTGTTTAGGTGCAGCTTCCCACTTGCAGCCATGAACTTGCTGTCGATTCATAATCCTCACTGGGATTGTGCTCCCCTGATTACAGGAGCAGAAAACTCATGGTTTGACTGAGCTCAAGGAATAACTTGACTATTGCAACTCACTTACACGTGACGCTTAAATCAAAGAAAGTCCTGAGCAACAGTAACATTAACCACACCTGACTCCAGAGACATTCCGTTTTATGCTGCTTGTTTCCTTTATTTAGTGGAAAGAAACAGGCACTTTTGGCACTTGGCTCATGGAATATGTTTATACATCCACGTTGGATGCCTCACACCAGGGACACAATTGACCGCGTTGATCAAATCTTTACTTCAAAGCGAACTTTGATGCGTAAAACTACTATTCTTGTTTGTGACACAAATCATGAACAAGACTTACCCCATTCCTCCAGGAACAAACTCAGAGCATGTTAGCACTGGGGAAGCAGGAAGATCTGTCAACATCTACTCTGGTTGTAACAAAAACATGAGTTACAAGTGTTAGTGGATTAGAGTCTTGTGGATACGAACTATCACAGAATGAATCAGTTTCCTGGTGGTTGTATTTCAGCAGGAAACCCTAAATTTAGCCCCTCTATTTAACAAGCACACACACAATAAATCTACCAAACCTCAGGAACTGTGTTCTGAAGTTACTTTATAGACTGAAGATCTGTGTGGTCCTGTAGGCACATACAGTCAAAATATCTGCACGGCCTTTAGCTAAGGTTTGGGTTTTTTCACAGAGTGTCTCCTCCTGGTTGCATTCAGTAGCACTTGGGCTTGCACAGCTTTGTCACAAAGCTGGCATCCTGCAAACCCCTTTGTGATCTGCTTATGAAGGGGCTGAAGACTCTAAATGTTACTTTTCATCAGGAGGGTGGATTGAAAAGAAATGCAATGTCCTCTACCCTGAAGAAGGTCTGCCTTTCCTCTACCATTTGTCAAGATGATGTGATCACTTTCAGAAAGTGTCTTCCTTCAAGAGCTATAGAGAGACCTCAGATGATCAGCTTAAACTCATTGTTTAACTTCTAGATGGATTAAGTGAAGTGAAATTAATCTTGATGTTAGTGAAGACCTCAGACAGAGAAACTTCACAAAATACAAATCACAGGATTATTTGGGTTGGAAGGGACCTTAAATATTATCTAGTTTCAGTCCTCCTGCCATAGGCAGGGACATCTTCCACTCGACCAGATTGCTTCAAGCTCCATCCAACCGGGACTTGAACACTTCCAGGAATGGGGTTTCATTGAAGCCTCAAGTTTCCCATGTTCTTAAACTCAATTATTTCTTTATACTTGGGTGAGTGGAGATGGGGTTGTCTCTATCACAGCCAAACACAGCACTGCACACACCCCTTCTCTGTGTTCACTGGCACAGTCTCCTAAAGCATCTTTGCTGGTAAAGCTCTTCTGTCAACTGTCTTCTCTCTTTTTATTAAGGGTACCACCTACCTTCCCATTTCTGAATATCCTGGGAAAAATAAACATGGACATTTTGTAGAATCATAAAATGGTTTGGTTTGGAAGGGCCCTTACAGATCATTTAGTTTCAATTCCCATTTGTAGACCTTTGAAGGCCCACTGTTTACTAATGGATATAAAACAGTGATCCTGGGATAAAATGAACTTTTCTAGAGCTTGCTGTAGTGGTTTAAGACATGTTTGTATTCAGGACCATCCCTGCACTGCTGTCCCCATTCCACAGGGAAAATGGGGCCAGGGTCTGTGTTCAGAGGAGACTCAAACAAAGCAGACAATTAAAATAAACGCTTTGGCTTGGACAGAAATAGATTTTGGATGTGCACATTGTGTGGTGGCTTTTCAGCTGGCTGGGAAGGAAGAGATGGGAAAAGAAAAGACAGTCAGAGAGGAGCCCACTCTGGCCGATGTGGCACAGGGACAGCTGGGTCACACCCTCAATTTGTGCATTCATTCCCTTCATCCAGGCAAGGCTGGGATAATTATACCCCCCCACACCAGGGTTAGCAGAGCTCTCAGTAACTGCAGACTCAGTATTTATATTCTGCTGTGCAAGTGTGTGTGTTTATATGTGTGTTTTCCAAGCTTTTTCTTCCTGTGCCACTATCGGAATATCCGTGACTGGTTCAAATGCTTTGTAAGTGCTCATCACTGTCAACAGCATTCAGCCAAGTAAGGATTCCTTTGATGAAGTGAATTCAAAAGAAAATCAAAAACATTGTCACGTGCCACCAGATTTCTTGAAAGGAAAGAAGAGATTCCAAAAAACAAGGCTGATAAGGCAAAACCCAAGGAAAATCAAGTCAGCAATAGGCATATGAACTTAAACTCTGAATACCCGACTTTTACCAGAATTTACACCAGGATGTGTTCTGGAATGATGTGTCTCTGCTCAGCTGCCTGGCTGCAACAAATGGCAGGCAAGAGGATAAAGAGTGTTCTACAGACTACGTCTGTCCCAGCAATTAATTCACTTTTCCATAATGACTGGATCAATGGTGGGAGGAAAAGAGGAGTGAGACTGGATGATTTGGCTTGTTCTGAAAGATGACACAAATAATAGGATTTGGCAGGTTTGGTAAGCTCTAAACTTGGCCTAGTGGGGCAGCAGCATGAATGTAAATAGCAGCTATGAGGGCTTAGACTGTCCTCAAATCTGGGGCCTCCCAAGCTTCTTAAGGCACAGTTGGACTCCTTAAATGTCAGGGACAGTTGCCACGGTCACACAGCAGTGACATTTCTATTAGCAAGGAGCTACAGATCTGGATGAGGGTGTGATCCTGGTTATCTGCTGCCACAGATCCAGACAAAAGAAGACTTAGGAATGAAAAGCTGATCATCAAGCAAAATTATTACTGCGAAGTTTGGCTCAACTTTGTGTGCTTCATGTGAGAATTATGCTTGGATTGAATATGGTGGAAGGAAAAATGTCAGTTTGTCTGAAAGAGGGATCCTCAAGAGAAATAAAAAAGAACAGCTGGACATGGTTGAATTCATGTAGAGGTCATCAGATTGTTACAGTCATTTTGTCTTTTATGGACAAGGAAGTGGAAAGGCTGTAAAGAGCAGTTCCCCCTTGCCCAGCTGACACACTTTGACAAGACTGGGACTGACACAAGCTTTGATTCCAGTTATTTAAAATAACAGTTTTACCAAATGTAACCCTCAGTCTTTCTTCCTCTCTCTCTCTGTGCAACGTGAGGAGGTTGAAATGGGACTGAGATGGGCAGTAAATATGGAAATTGAATAAAATCATACTAATTAAATGCACATTCATTTCGTTTTTTTTCAAAGGATTGTCAGTTTGCATTATTTTATTTACATTTGATGTTTTCTAGTCATAAAAGGCAAGGTTTGTCAGGGATGTTTCATGGACAGAAAAAAGCAAAGCAGCTGGTTATCTCTAGAATAACTCCTGCCATCTGGGCAGCCTGGACATCCCATGACATGCAGGGTCTGCACAGAAACTTCTTGTACCTCCTCCTATCCCAAAACACAGTTGAACTTCAGCTCTCCAAGGTGTTTATTTTCATTTTCTATTTTAATCTACTGGAAAGCCACATATAAAGACTGCTTCAACATTTCCCAACCTTCTCGAAGAGATGGGGATGATATTCCCGGTAGAGCCATTAGGGTGCTGAACCTGGAGTTGTTTTCATGGGATGATGTTGTGCCTCCCTTGCAAGAAGCTTTAAAAAATAAGCCTCTCAGGCCTCACAGTGAAAGATTTGCTTTCCTGCCCTGGATTGTGTTTGCACTTCTCCTTTGAACTCTCTCCATTGTTTAGATGTCTTTCCTGAAGTGTCCTCCAGAGCTGGACACATCATTTAACAAGTTTTAAATGGTGTAGTTTACAGAGAAAAGGTCACTTCCCATCTTCTGCTGAATGTTCTCCACGCACATCCAGAAGTTGCACTTGTCTTTATTTTTTCACAGTTCACATTGAGACAGTTATCAGTGCTTCATTTGCCTCTTGACAGATAAATTTATGCCCTCCCACACACAGAACCTGCAGACTTTCCTTCCAGATATTTTAGCCTGAGTTTGACTTCACTAAAACTACTTTGATTAGACTGTGAATAATTAATCATTCCTTTCCTATTGTTCATTTGCTGACCTGTCTTTCTTGTGATACCAAAAGCAAGTTCAGAAAAAATTTTACTGAACAAAAAGTTCAGAAAACTGAACTCCTAAATGTACTATATTCTCATGGGATGGTTCCTAAGCATTAGAGAGCAGGGGAACAAGATTAGTTTCTTCTTTCTTTGGTGCTTTCCTGAAGCCCAGAGAACTTTAAAGATCTCTGGAACACAGGATGGCATAAAGTCCATGTCTGACATGATAAATCACTTCCAAAAGGGTCTCCTCTGCTGACCACATGATCTTGTTTATCCTTGATGCAGGTCCCTCATTTTCTCATCAGGGGAACAGACAACTCCACTTCTGGTGGCTTATTGAACAACATTCTGACTAGTCTTTCCATTTTTTAATATATAAACTTTGTTATTTTAGTACTGGACTACTTTTTCTTTCTGGTTTATCCAGTTTATAGAGTTCTGGAGGCCTTTTTAGTTCTGTCTGATACTTACTGAGTTTAAATTCAACAATTTCTCAGTTCTCTGTATCCACATGTTTATCTTTTTCTGTGGCAGATTCTTCAAGACTGTCCTGTGTTTTACTTGTTGCTTTGGGTTTTGAAGATGCACTTCATTTTTTCCAACCATCAGGTTTGTATATTCAATGTCTGTCCTTATCTCTTGACTCCTTTTCACTCACGTGAAATCTGCAGCCACAGAAAAAATTGGGAAAATCAGAGAAACTCCACATCACCCCTTCCTACTTTTGCAAGGTGGCCAGCAGTTCATGGACAACTGGATCCTTTGGGTCCTGAAGGATTATCAACATGAAAATAAACACACTGACACATGAATCTTGAGCTATAATTGCAAAGCAACTGATGAAATTGCTTCTCTGGCTCACTGCACTGTGCCTACATGCCCTGGAAGGTGGGGGAGGAATGCCTGGGTTTCAAGGTTCACACTTCTGTCCCTCCATGTGCTCAGCAAAACTCCCAAACTCTCCAGAAATTCCAGTGTTACTAGTTTCATTCATGGTAAGAAATGAATCAGGGCACTTGAGAGGAGGGGTTTGGGGTCTCACAGTGTAGACAAAGCTCAGCTGTTGGTCTTTTAAAGGCTCATTTACATTTAAGTGGTTCACTCTAATAATAAAATCTATGACAGAAAGGGACAACAAGCCCTAATGAAGAGTCCTAAATGATAAAGATCTTTTGTAGGAGCTTTTTCTTGCACAGTGGTGGGTACTGAATTGCCCAGAGAGCACACACACTGCCAATTACCCAAAGTCTTGATATCTTTGGCAGGATCACATAAACAATGTCTCTCCTAGAATAACATGTTCTTGAACTCTTTCTCCAGTGTATTCTCTGCACATGTGTTTCCCATTAGTAGCAGACAGGGAAGTCTTACCCCAGAGCACTTGTAAATCCAGTTTACAGAGGCGAAAAGGAGAAAACAGAGAGATTTCTAACACCATCTTTGAGTCTGGTTTGGAGACTTTCTGATCTGCCTCTGCTTCTTTACAGTTGTTTGTGTGTGTGTGTGTTAAAGGACATGAAGCCTGTGCAAGATTTTAGATGCTTTAAGATCATCTCCCACACTTGTGATCTCTGAAGATTATGATAATTCTGCAGGTTAGGGTTGAAGTAGAACATCAGAATATTAAACACAATTATCATTGTAGTATTGTTATAAAATAAAATACAAGATAATAAATAAAATAAAATAAAATAAAATAAAGAATATTTCTGGGGTTCAAGGCTGAGAGAATTGGGGTTGTTCACCCTGGAAAAGAAAAGGATGACCTTTTTGTGGCCTCCCAGTACCTGAAGGTACTGAGAGATGGAAATGCACCTTGTCCCAGCACAGCATCCATGAGAGGTGATGCAACACATTCCCTGGAATTACCAACTTCTCCCTAGAGAAGAAGCTTCTCCTCCATTTTCATCTGTCTGAGGGCGAGGTGCATCCCGAACTTTACATGGATTTACTTTACTCAGTACACATTTTCCCAGTACTGTTTCTCTTACCAGGCGAGGATGGAATGTCACTCATCCGTAAGGAATCTCTTCAGCCTCGCCCTGTTCCCCCTGGAAGCCTCTTTGACACACACAGAAGCTCTTGCTGGCACTTTCCCCCTTGACAAACACATGGGACTGACACGATCCCGTTCCAAGGTTGGAAACATAATTAATGGTGTGTCAGGGTGACTCACATCACCACTTACCTCATGTTTCCCCTTCTCCATCCCAACCCCGCGTAGCCTCATTTTCCATCAGCCAACCCTGTGCAGGTGGCACACAGAGCTGTCCCCTCTGAGTGTCACCCTGCTCAGAGTGGCTTCTTCTCTTCACCTCCCTTCAAGGAACTGGAGATAAGCTGCAAAATTTCACAGGTTTCTAAGTTTCCCTCTTGTTGGGAAAGACTGTTGTGTCCTGAGCCATCCCACCTTACTCCAGTTAATATGCTATTTAATATTAAATCTCCTGTCCATCCACAGAAGGGCAGATCTCGTTTGGGCTCTTTCCATCAAATCTTTTTTTGTCTCAGATCTTAAAAATTCATGATCCTTGCTATCTTGGTTACCTTGCTTTAGGAAAATCCTGAATTTCCCACTGTGTTTCCTTGACTGGGAGTTATTGTTCTCTTGTCTTCCCCCTCTGATCCCTCACCTCGCTCCTTTTCTATCATTTGAAAAAACTGCTTGTTTTCAATCTCAGACCTTTTCAGATATTAATTCTATCCAATCAGTATTAAAAAGCTGATAGGAACCTCTAATCAGTCAGTGAGGACAAACATCTTCATCTATTTACTCCATTTTCTCATGATGTCATCTTAGACTTTTTCCCAGGTTATGTTTAGCAAAAAAAAATATAAATCTTTTTTCTTATATTCAGAACAGTTTTGTTGTTCTCTACTCACCTTTTCACAGAATGCCAGAGTGGCTGAGGTTGGAAGGGACCTCGGGATGTCTTCTGATCCATCCCTGCTCCATGAGGGAGGATGGTTCAAACCTCGGAGGGATGGTTCAGATCCCTGTGACAGTAACACCAACAGGACTCATCTCAGTATTTTAGTTGGCTACACCTTTCACAGGGTCAGTACCTTTCAGAAGCCCAGATAATATGATTTGTCACAATCTCACTTCATGTGATACATCCCTCAGATGCCACATGAGCTAAGATTTGGGGGGAAAACCTTACAGTGCACTATGGTGATAGAAATCTGTCTCCATGAGTCCTTTTTTGTTCTTCGGGGATTATATTGTCCTGTTATTGGAGCCCTATAATTTCTTTTCCAAGATCAGCTAAGAACTCATAAGATGTTCACATCTTAAACTGGATAAACCATAAGAAACATGCTAAAAGAAATAAAGCTGTCCATTGAAAAACTTGCTACCTGTGTCAAACTGTATTCACTTGTTAGGAACACCATGATTCATATCTTTCTTTTTTTTATTAATGGTGTTTTCTGGTGACATTCAGCTCAAAAAATCCTAAGTCTCACAAGTCTCATATCTATATGTAAACTGAGTGCCTATGATCCTCTTTTATTGAGTTGAAATCTGGAATTTAATTCAGTTACCTTAATATAGGTATCAAGGAGCCATATTTTTGTGCCAAGGGCACTTGGGATTTCATTTTCCACCTGCCAACCAGTTACAAGTCCATAAATTTGTAGATCCACTGTAATGGTCACTTTTTCCATGTAGATTAATCACAAATGGCACTGGACCCTGTCTTTAGATGACTCCACTGAGGGTAAAACTGCTGGAGACCTGGGACTTTTGAAGCTTAAATTGAGGAAAATGTACATATTTGACCTGCTGAATTATTCTTTAATAATTGATAATCCATTGATTATATGACTGGACATCCACAGTTTGCAGTGGGATGTAAAAATCTAAATATAAGTGTCTTAATCTCTCAGGTGAGACCCAGCACACATTTTAGACATCCTGCTTCACATCACGCTGCCTCCAACCCTTTGCTTTTCTTGACAAGGCACAGTTTCAAGTAACAGCTGGAAAAAACACATGCAGAAATAAAATACCGAATATTTCTCACATACTCTTCTCGAGGGCTGTTGATAGGGGTTTATTTAAGAAAAAAAAACTCTTTTTTTAAAGGGTTTTTTAAAATTTTTTTTTAAACCTTTTTTTTAAGGTTTTTTTTTCCAAGAAGGTTTGGAGACCTTCCAGAAAAAGTGCAATCAGTACATATTAGGATTTGTTCAACAGCCAAATGCTACGGACAATTCCAGTTACGTACAGAACTGAAAGAGTCGTATGGAATGGGTCAGTTTATTCCTTGTTCCAAGAAAATTCTTAAAAAGAATACCTGCATGCAAACATATAGAAAGTAAATGCATTCAGTTCAAACCATTGTGAGGGTCTTTTAATTGTGGTGTTTATATATTGATTGGTTTTTAATTGTAACATTTCTATATCAGTTGTACGCTTGCTTTCTACAGTGTTTTAATACTCCTTAATCCAACCTGAATTTGGGTGTCTTAATTGTGAAGAGTTATTTACTACCCTTGGAAAATGGGTCCAGGACCTGACAGACCTCCTGATTATAATGTTGTTCATTGAATTAATCTTAAATTACTTATTTTATTCCTCTTTGTTTTATTCTCCTGGTTATATTCATAAAACCCTGGAATGGTTTGGGTTGGAAGGGACCTTAAAGATTATCTAGTTCCAACTCTCCTGAAGTAATAGGACTGAGTCCCTTTTTCTCTGTGGCACTTAATTATTTTATGATCCCTCTCAGGCCCCTCCACCATTGTTGATTAGGTTATTTATAAAAGTTAATTTTTTCATAAATTTTAGCCTTTTCCATAGCCTTTGCTGTCTCTCTGAATTCACTCCAGCCTGTCTCCATGTAGATGTTTTCCATTTGGAATAACATAGTTCACAACAGTTTTTCCAGCCACAATATGCCATGTTTAAGTATTAAGTATTAAAAACCACCTTTCTGTGAATTGTCATCTGTATTTTAGGATTATGACGAAGCTATTTCCTGCACACTTAACATCCTTCATAATCTGACAAACATGATAATTCTAAGTGCCTGAGTTGTGCCTTGCATCAGCTTTAAATCAAGTTTTCTCTTCTACGAGGAGCTGTATCTATTCTGAAGAGAAATGAGAGGTTGTGCAAAACCTTTTCCATCATGGATTCACAGAACCAGTTGGCAAAGTAATATGTCAGTTATTCATGAGAACAAAAACACAGTGAACTCAAAATATCCACTCTATTTCTCTTTCTTTTCTTTTTTTTTTTTTTTTTCTTCTTACCACAGGTTAAAATTAGAATAAAATAATTGACTGGATACAAACTTGGTGAACTTGCAGTTTCCAGCTGCATTTTTCCTTTACCACCTGAAAATGGGAAGTTAAGTGCCCTGGGTCCAGTCCTGACCCTGTTTACCCACATGTGAATAAGCAACAACCCTGTTGAAACTGAGAATATAGAGAATGTGAGAGACTAAGTCGGGACCCCTCAGTGATAATATTTGCCAGCACAGATTTTCCCAGGACAATAAATGGAAGTGATCCAGGAGGAGGAAACAATGAAGCTATCTCTGGTGGTGTGTTGGGAAGGAATACTGGAGAAAAACCATTGTTGGTGGTGAAAACAGCTGGAGCTGCGAGGCTGCACTTCTTGGGATGTATTTGTGATGCTGTAACCAATTCTATAAAAACCAGAGTGCTAATGAATGGGTTTTTACACAGCAATTTATTCCAAGGCCTGCTTGTTTTCCAAGTGATTGTCAGCTTTCCCCAGCCCATGGTGTGAATACCTTGGCCCTGGGCCTTTGATTCAAGCCTAAAATTGCCCTTCAACGATGCTCCTTCCTCCTGTGCAGTTCTGCCATGGGCTAAAATTGCAGATTCATGGTTAGTTTTTTCTGCCACTGACCACAACAGGCCCTGGTCTACAGCAAAGCCTGTACTCAGAGAGATTAAATAACATATACAATTTCTTTAGAGCAACACCACACCGTGCAAAATACACTACAGAGCTTCCCTGCTATGTGGCAAAGCCACACTCTGCTTTGTCTCCTGGCACAGCAGAGCTCCTCTTGTGTAGGGTCACAAGAAAATGGGCTTAGGAAGAAAACTTTTGATTTTCAAGGGCCATAGAATTTTTTTTTTTTAATTATTACTATTACAACTGACACTGAGTGAAGAAAACTCTGATTTCGCTGCATTTTTTATAAAGTATCTGTAAAAGGTTAAATTACAGCAAAATAATCTCAATAGCAATTTGTATGATGGCAACACAAGGATATAAAATATGAGGAAAAAAAGAATCCTGGAAAATGAGAAACAGAAATTAATCAGTGATACATGGCCTTGGAGGATACAGAGTGAAAGCAGATTGCTTGCATTGTTTTGGAGGTTTCAAATAAGGGAAAAATAGCTTATTTCAGGCTGGGGTTTAACTGGTATTTGGAAGACTTCCAGTGGTCACAGGCTGATTGAGCCTTGTGCTTTAAAATAAAATACAAATGGCTTGACAAACCACTGGGAATTTGTGTAGCCAAGGAAAAGAGGCGGGGGGGCTGACAGAGGCACATTCCTGACTCTCATCTGGAGGGGATGTTGGAGTGCACCAGTCCTGGGCTTGTGTCAAGGATTTCTTGTAAAAACAAACCTGAAGATGTAGAGGACAGAGGGGTCACGGAGCATTCAGAGCCTTTCCTGGGTGATCCAAAAGGATCCACTGCTCTGCACATCCATCTTTTCTGGAAAAGCATTCAGAAATTCTGGTTGCAGTTTGAGCAAGGTAAGTAACTAATGTATAAGAGGCAAGACTGGTTTAAATGAGTAAGAATTCAGACCCTGTTTTCTAGGATTTATAAATACACTGACTCACTAGAGAGATTTAAAGCCTGAAAATTGTTCTTAAAAAGAAAACCACTCAAAGTAGTTTAAAATGATTTTTAAAAGAAAGACTTGAAGGTAGGATGATGCAGATATCAATCTTGGCTGAGTTATCAGTGCCAAGAGACAGATGGCATGCACTGACTCATGGTAATAACCACAGGGATCAGCTTTTAACACACTAATTGTCAGCATGCAAAGCAAAACATGATCAATAATCTATTATTATTTTCTATTATTTTCATTCAGTGCTGATGGATTATTGGGGTTGTACTAATCACCAGTAGTAGTGAGTGTTCAACTGAGCATGACCCACCTGATGGCAGAAAGGATATTTTCATCTTTCTGCTCCAAACATTTCTGCATTTGCCTCCACATCCAAAAGTGACTCTGAGCCTGCAGGGCCCTGCTAAAATCAGGTTTCTGTACAAGTATCTACAACACTTGGACAGCGGGTGCTGTTCAAAGGAATAATATGTGAATCACACCATGGAGGCTCAGCTCCTCCACACTTTCAGTGGGAAAGCCAAGACCAGGATATCAGTAGGAATTTATCTGGATGCCTTCCACCAGCTCAGGTGAGAAACCTGTGAGCTCCAGCATTGTTGGTGGGTGGGATCATCAATAAGAAGGTTCTCAGCTCCAGTGTTTCAGCCAAGAAGTTTGGTGGGTTTAAACCCTTCTCTGGTGTTTTGGAAGAGTTGCCAGCCAACCTCTCCCAGAGAAAAATTTAGGATGACAACCACACCATGCTAGAGAGGATGGTAGCAATTTTATGATGTAAATGGGTGCCTGCTGAGGACATGCCCCATGCTCTGGACCCATTCAGTTTCTGGTACAAACACAGACCATGTGAGCCACCTGGATCCACAGGAGGTGGAGTGTTGGGATCTGTAGCTGAAACTTCCCTGTGGACTTTGAGCAGGACTGTTCTTGTATCTCCTGGGCAGGCATTAGGATGACATGGGATATTCCTTGCTCTGACACTTATGACACAGCAAGATCAAGATGGTACCAACAGCAAAAGGAATGATGGATGAACATCTTCAGGCAGGGTTTAGTTACTCCTGGAGCAGAGGGCAGATTACACAGCTCCTGACCCAAGGGCTTGTTCCTGACTGTTCTGGGGAGGGAGCTCTGCTCTACTGCTCTTTCCTACCAGGCTGCAGTGGTTTTCCATTTCCATTATCTGGCCTGGCCACGGGGCTTTTGCATTTTTTCTTTTACTTTTATGTAACACAAGTATCAGGTAGTGAGATCAAGTGTTTTGATGCCTGGCTCATGCATCACCTGGGTTTATTAACTCGGACAGTCAGTGTGGAGCATTGGGTAAGCAGCAGGGAGGATGGGCATGAGAAATTGTTTCCAGATTCTTTCTCTTCCTATTGTGTTCAGTGTTCAAAAGCAACAAATGCCAGAGTCTTTAAAATGCAGATAAAATTTCTCTGATTTTGACTCTAGTACTGGACTTATAGAGCAGTAGTAATACATTGGGAGTATACCAGTAGTAGTCTACTAATAAGCAGTCAAAATATAGTCAGCAGGCACTAGAAACATTCTCATGATGACAGCAAATGGTTTATACAGTACAGGAAATGGGAATAAATGAATTTAGAGTCCTTTCTGGCCATGAAAGTCAACGAAGCCTCATCCAGCTTGAAATCCCTGGGGCACAGCAAACAAAGCACCCGGAGAGGAACAGCTGGATTAAATTTGACTGAAAAGCCACTATCTTTGGCACTGGCCAGTGGACTCCAGTACAGGGATGAGCAGAGTGGTTTTCCAATGGGATAAATTATAACCTGCTTCCAGTTTTGACTCTACTATTTCAAATTGATGAGCTGATTGAGAAAAGGGCTCTGACACTGCAATAAATTGGGCCATGAAGGAGTAGATTTAGGTGGGCTTCCCCATAAATTAGACTGAGATAATTCCACAATTTTATTGAACATAGACCAGCCTCTTCATTTGCTGAGAACCACAGCCTGATTTCAAAAGCTTTCCTCTGCTGAAATCTTCCATATCCTGTCCCTAATCTCCTAAACTATCTCAGCCCCGGAGCACAAATATTAGAGAAAAACAGGGAGTTACATTTTCATTCCGTGTGCTTCCTCTGCGTGGATGTGAATGGCATTCTCAGCCTCTGAGCTGGCCCCTGTGGTTTTGTCAGCATCTGTTTCTTGGAAGAGAAGTGAGTTGCACGACCTCTTCCATCATCAAATTCAGTTCACTGCCATTGAAAAGATTCCATATCATATTCTTACTTCATGAAATACGTAAAGCTCCGTCTTACAAGCAGTTAGCTCTTCTTCTCCTTCCTCTGTTTCTCCCATTACAAAGGTGTTCCCAAACTTCAGTGGAAGCATGGTTAGGAATGTATAATTTCAAAATACATATTCTTAAAATAATCTCACTATTACTGTGCCATGTTTTACCTTAATTCTTCTTTTTCAGTTCTTCATCTTCCCTGAAACTTATTACAAAAAGACAGCAAAGCCTTTCTCAATCGTTGTTTTTAGCCAAGTTCTTATACTTTGTTCTTTGGAACCGAGATGATAAATTTAAAACAGACATAAACACTCTAGAGCAGGGTCTTCTATATTTGCAAGATTTTAAAAGTTTATAAGAGTGAGCTTTGGCTCAAATTAAATTGTATTTCTATTAAAGTTCATCCTGTCTGCTCAAATATCCATTTAAAATGTCTATAATTTCTGGAAGTCTCATAGTTATCAAGAATTCCAGCACTGAACTTAAGCAGCCAGTCTCATGCTAACCCAGACTACTTCCACATGGAGCATCCATGTGAAGAGCCTGACAAAGTCCTCCTGCAGCTTGAATAACACTTCATATGAAATAAAATTATGCTTGGGAGGGAAAAAATATCTTTCTTTGGTTAATATGTTTCCCAGGAAGCACTTTCTTCCCTTTTATTTTCTGCTGCCCATACTCCTGGTTACATGAGGGGAGCATTGTGTCCAACCAAGCCCTTCTTTGCTGGCAGATTCCAGATGTATTTTCTTCTCTTATTTTTTAGGGAGTTGAATTAAATTTTCACCAACGTCTTTTCTGGCCCCTAACTAAGAAAATTAGGTAAACCAGTTTTGTTTCAGAGCTAAGCTTGTACTGCTTGCTGAGATGAGGAATTCAATTTACTTCCACGTGTCTGATGCGAGCGATTTGTGGGGATGCAGGAGCAGATTTCCCCCTGGATCGTTTTGGATCTGGGATCTGCACAGTCCAGGTATACTGGGCAGGATAAAGAGGAAGGTAGTGACCTATTAAGGCTCTCCTGGTTAAAATATCCCAGTTTACACAAGGCTGAGGTAGCTTAATAATGGCAATGCAAATCTTCCCGCTGCAGCTGCAGCCTCCAGACCTTCTTTCTCCTTGGCTTTCAGACACAGAACACAATTTTAGATCTGCTCTGGGCATTGTCGGTGGATGCTGCCCAAGACCATCGAGCTGCTCCCAGAGACCTTTAGCTGTTCACTTGGATCAAGTGTTTTCCACTGAGCAGAGGATCAGGATATTGGAGGCAAGATTAAGCCCCCCCCCCCGGTTTCCCAGCACTGAATCAAACAAAACCTTCTTCCACCCACACGTTGCTGCCTCAGCTTAACAACAAAAACAACCTGCCAATCTCTCCCCACACAGAAACCTTTAGAGTTTTCATCAGAAGTAAGGGAAGGGTACTGCAAAATTTCTCAAGCCCACCAGGCACAAATTGCCATAATTCCTTTCAAATTATCTGCTGTTGTTTTCTTTGAAATCACTGGATGAATCAGATCGGGAGAAAGGGAGGGGGGTATTTCCTGTACCAAAAACATACCACAAATAAAGACAAGAAAGTTTTGCTTCTCTCTAGAGGAGCACTTGTTGTCCAGGACTGTCAATGTTTCTGAGCAAAAAAATTTAGCCCAGAGAGTTGGGGAGGTAAAAGTAAATGGGAGCCTTTCAACGCAGTTGTAGGTTTGGGGGATTCTAATTTGGGAAAGGCTACAAACTCACACCAAAAAAAAAAAGGTGGATTGAACAATCTACTCTAAACAGAGACAAGAAAAAAGATAGGAAAATAACAGAATGAGACTCAATCTTGATAAAGCTGAGACAGCTACAGAAAAGAGAAGCAACTGAAATATTTGCACTGACAAGGAATGAAGAGAACTAACAATGAATACTCAGAGTCTGATGGAAAGAATATGGCAGAGCAAGGGACTGGATTTAGCTCTTCCTAGACCTGCAGCCCTGGGATTGTGCTGAATTCCAAGAGGCAAGCTGGAAAAATTACTGAGTATTGATAAAAGACTCATAGGAGTCAGTTGTTTATCCAAGCTGTTGGCTGTGCAGACCTTTGAGGTATCATATCACTTAATGATGTGTTAAAAGAAACAAATCAGGAATAAATATATGTAAAGCAATCATATATATATATATCTTTTATATACACCCCTAGGTAGAGAAAATTGCCAAGGTGGAGGAGAAACTTTCCCAATAGGACCAATTGCATAAGAGCTCCCCTGGGGAAGTGAAGAACACAAAATTTCTTGAAATACCAAATATAAGCTTTTTCAAGTCCAACAAATGTGCACTGGAGAGAAAACCTGCACTGGAAGAAATTGAACCTTTTAATAGTCTTTTCCCATCTCTATAGTTTGTGAAGATCTTCAGGGACTGAATGAGCCACAGAGATTTTGGCAATGCTTTCCAGGAGATTGCTGTCAGTCCAAAGGGAGAAAACAGATGGAGAGTTACTAGAGCAGCTCATGCAATTGCCTAAACCAGATCATTCTAATCAACCTGTCCCCTTGGAACATGAGGGATCCCAGAGTGGAGGTGGCCAATACCATGGAGCACCTGGCTATGCCCTCTCTGGTCTGCTGCAAAGCCCTGTGCCCTGTCATTAGCAAGGGCACTGTTCACTAATTCCTTATTAATTTCACAAGGAAAATTCAGAAAAACAAGAGTGAAGATAATCAAAACTGATGAGGCAGAGGAACAACAACTGTTTCTTTTTTTTTCCCAAGCTTATTTCCAGTGCATCTCTGCTGACCCACCTATCTCCAGGCCCCAATCTGTGACCAGAGAGCCAAGGGCAGTAGCTTTGCTCAACAAAGTTTGTGTACCCACTGCACATGGGTTTTGCCTATGAATCACCTTCTGATTTTATTCCAGTTCTTTTCTGTGCATTTATTAAAACCATTCCAAGAGTGGGACGGACATTAGATGAAAGATGCCTTGGTAGAAGAACCAGTAATTTCATATGGAATTGCTTCAGGGCTTATCAGGCTGAGAAAACTGTGCAGATGTTGTATTTCTGAGCATTAACTTATCACTGAATAGGCACTGCTTCAACATAATTTATATTTCAGTCCTGGGATTTCCCTGACAACGTCTTCCAAATCATTTCTATCTGTTAATGTCCTGTCAGATTTAATGATTCTGGCTTTTCTGACAGTTTTACCCTTAATGGGAAATAAATGCCTTCCTCATGCTTCACTGTGTGCTGCTAATGGAGTGGTAGATCAACATTTTTATTTATGTTTGTTTTTTGGTCTTCAGAGGCCAATCCAAGCTGGCCACTGGAGGCCACTGGAAATGGATCCTGCTGGCTTCACTGGAAGTTTAACAAGTCTCCTGGCCAGGTGGGAATGCCATGGGCCCTGATGCAGATATGGAGGGGGATCAGCCTCAAAGGAGGGGAGTAAATGTTAAAGTAAATCTCAAAGGAAGCCACTCCTAGAGTTATTTGGGAGGCAAAATATTTTTGCCACAGGAATCTGAAAGAAGGGGAAGTGTTGAGGCTCTTGGGACATCAGCACAGGCACAGGACCAGCTACATTGAGCACAGGCCAGAGGAAGGAAAGGTTTTGCCCACTAATACTTGTTTCACTCTATGCAACCGAATACCCAGGTTTCACAGGGCACAAAACCTCCATAACCAGCCCTTGTGTATCAACCACAAAGATTTACTCCAGACACAGAGAGCTCTGACATTTCTATGCTCAGCCCTTGCAAGAAGTAACATCCTTGACTTAGGTCTTAAATCTACCACAAACATGTAGTTATTTAGTTCCCTCTGTTCCTTTAATGTCAGAGAAAACCTGTGCAAAAGTATTTTTGAGCTACGATTATATTACTATCAAATGTTTGCTTCTGCAAGATTGGATGCAGCCAATGCCAACAGGACAGGTTGTCCTCCCTGGGATGTTCTCATCTTTGCAAAGACTAAATCTTTTCTTCAGGATTTGCCTTTTCTGGACTGCAAATCTCTGTACCATAGTCCATCAGGACTGATTATTCATTAATAATTTATTATTATTATTATTATTTATTTATTATCTCCAGATTATTGGGGCAAAGAGAGGCTTCTCCAGTGGCTGTCACCAAACACCCGTCCCTCTCCTTTGAATAATGGAGCCTGACTCTGGTGTCAAACTTTGGTTCTTAAAATGAGGTGACAGGAGCATCTCCCTTCCCACGACGTGTCTGCTGCAATCAACTTTCATAAGGATCCAGGAAATTTGAGCTCCTTAGGGACAGAGGTGGAAGGGTGTGTTTTCATGGAGAAAATGGTGATCCAGGTGACACAGATACAGGGAATACTTGAAACACTGGCAACACATCCTGGTAGACATTTCCATCCCAGACTTCGAGGAGAACAGATTCTCTTCCCCTACAAAGGGATGATGCACGTTGTCCTGCAGACGTGATGGCAGAGAAGCAAAACTTTCCAAAAGCACTTTCCTGTGATAAGACTTGTTTCTGAATTATTTGGTTGATTTTTCCGTGGTTGCTTGTTGGGACCAAAATGCTTTCAGAACAAGCCAAAGTAAGAAAACAGGCTGGCCCAGAAGTACAAAAAATGAGGTGGAGAAGAAACTCTTGTCCCCCAACACAGCACGTATTTCAAAGAACCTAATTTTTCATGTCACTGTTTCCTCCTCTATTTTTTTTAATCCTTTTTTTGGTTTTTTTTCCACAGAATAAGCCAGACCAAAAAAAGAATAAATCCCTCCCAAAACACAAAACCTTCTCAAAAGGTCAGAATGATGAATAATATTTCATACTGCAGGTTGTGGAGTCACTGCATTCCTTTTCAACAACACCAGAACCACACGAGAAAGTCTGCAAATACCACTGAAGATATCAGGGAACAAGTCAACTTCCAAAGGCCCTCACTTTCCTATTTAGGCAATACTTGGCCTAACTAAAAATTAAGAACTGGTACCAGCTCCCATTATTAGGAATAAACACTCTATAGGTAACTTATCCCTTAATCTGCCAGTACCACTGTCAACACTTAATTAATTTGCCTAAAGGCCTGGTGCTGCCCCAGTGGGGTAAAGGAATTTTTCATCATTTATTTATAGCTAAATTGTAACCCAGTTGCCATTTTTAGACACCTGAAACCGTATGACCCTCCAAATGTGCAACCTCATTCTTCTCAACAGCCAAGCAGATGGTTTCTAGACAGATTTTGAAGCCTAATTTCTGAGTTGCCAGCATTTTTTTGTAATATATGTATTGTTTAAATACCAGCACTCCAATGATTTTTGGTCATCAATATTCTTCTTCATTCTGTAAATTATTATCCCTGAAATAATTAATTCCCAGGGCACAATGGAGGGATAAACTACTTGTGTTTCACATGCAGTTTGTGTATGTGTGAAGCTCCAGGTTTACAACTTGTCCTTTCACGTCTTTTCCAATGGCATTTTTTTCCAGGAACCAGCCTGGGATGAAATCTCTTCAGCCCATAGGTTGCAAATGAAAAATGCTGATGCTGATAAGAAAAGCTTGCTTGGTATATCCTTGTATGTTGGCCCATTTAATCTTCAGATATAAAAGGTACCACTACATGTGTATTTACTGTTTTGTGATAAAAATGGACTTTTTTATTGTGGTATCAGCAGCACTTTCAGCAATCACCATAACAGAGCGAAGTAATTTAGATCCCAAATTTGTACAAATCCTTTCTCAAACCCATTTCTGAATTTGAATAATTTATTCAGACAACAACAAATAGTAAAGCTTCTATTCCTGAGATCCTCCAGTAATGCAGAAAGAGAGGAAATAATTACAAAATTCCTTAAAAAAATAAAATTAATAAATAAATAAACCCACATACATGTGCAAACTCTCCTCTTTTGGCCAATGCCCACACCCAGCACAACCTGGAGTTCATCCTGCATCCGTTTGTTTAAACAACGAAAGAACAATGAAACATTTCTGGACATTCCTGCAATTGCATTCTATCCATCAGCTCTGGCAGCTGCTTGGCCAGTCTTCATCTGACCTCCAAAATAAACCCACCCTCTGAAGAAAGCACTGCAAACCTCCAGAGCCAGCCTGTTTGCCTGCAAAGTGATTAATTCTGAGAGTTTTGAAAGCAAAGCCAGTGCGCTGATAACGCGGAGCAAACAGAGGGAGCGGAGTGTGGGACAGCTCGGAACGAACTGTTCCTGCTTTCCCAGCCAGGTTGCTGTTGTAACCATGCATTAGATTTCCCAAGGGATGGAAAATGAGCACCCTGGGCAAGTTTGAAAGGTTTGAGAGGAGATCTTCCTCGTTATCCACCTCCTCATCTCCAGGATTGTGGAGACACCCCTTGATAAACACGAAGTGAAGTCCTTCGTGCTGCTCCAGTCTGAGATCGATCTCTCTGTCAGGTGAAATTCAAGGGCTTCCCTCTCAGAGACACCCCTGAAAATTCCTTCTGTTATTCTGTTGATAAACCAGGAATATTCCATGGAAAAGCATATACTGATAAGACATGAAGGCTGAGATGAAGAGGTGTCTTATGAAACCCAGTTGAGAAACACTTGGCTTATCTCAACGAGATGTTATTAAACTCACCACAGGAATTACTGGCTTAGATATGCTGGCCTGGGTTAGGAAGCCTTCAACCCACATGATTAAAACAGTCTTTTTCAGCTTTAAAATCCACACATCCTTGCAGTTATTGAAGTCACTAACTCCTCTGGAATTCATGCCACAATATAAGTTTATACCATTTTTTTTCAGGAAAGTGTTCACAAAGAAAGGCTTAAAAGCATCAGAGAACAAAAGATTCCCTTTTCCTTTAATAATTTTCAAGTCAATAATGTAATCTGGGATCATCTGCCTCAGGATTTGGGAGTGATATGAAAAGTTAGAGTTCTTTCCTACCATTTACACTTGTATCTTCCACTCCTCCCATCGTTTCTGGACATGCCCAGTTATAGCCAAGGAAAACTTAATTAATCTTGACTTAAGTCAAAGCAAACAATTTAAACCATCCTAAAATGCTCTCTGGGGCTCAGGGAAAAAAAGCAAACAAGCTTCATAATGGAATACATGATTTCATTTCACAAGCTCTTACCAAGTTTTCTTCAATTTGGTTGAACATCTGTAATGATTTTCCAAAGAGAAAGAAATCAGCATTGTTTGTAGCTGGAAGGCTTGAGTTCATATCCCATCTGATTTTTTCTTGACAGTCCTCAAGATGCTCCTAGGAATGCCCTGGTCTTTTTTTTTCCTCTTTTATTTTAGTTCCCCCACCCCTTCTTTCACGCTCAGCAAAGTGTCCTGAGGTTTCATGGTATTAGGTTGGATATCAGGAAAATTATTTTCACCCAGAGGGTGGTTGGGCACTGATCAGGCTCCCCAGGGCAGTGGGCAAAGCACCAAGGCTCACAGAGCTCCAGGAGGGTTTGGACAGCACTCTCAGGCACAGGGTGGGATTGTTGGGGTGTCCTGTGCAGGGCCAGGAGTTGGACTCTACGATCCTGATAGATCCCTTCCAACTCAGCATATTCCATGATTCCATGATAATGTATTTTCCCCCCAGCCCCATCGTGCACCGGTGCTTGCTTAACTTCAAAATGAAGTCTGTGCTGGATAAGGTGTCATCCTCTATAACCTGCTTAAATCCTTTATTCTCCTTAGAAAAACACTGAAATGGTTAAAGACAAGTCCTGAATTCAGAGCATACTGAAGGTGATCTAAGTGGGTGGCTGACAGTTCATTGAACTATCACACATCCACTGCTCCCATAGCCTGCAAAGATTTCCAAGATACACAAACCAGTGAGGCAGGACCAAACAAGGTGTCAGAGAGCTCAGCAGGGCTGTTTTCACTGCTATCAAGACCCAGGTGTGACCAAAGGCATGAGAGTGACCTGAGAAAGGTTGATCACGTTGAGATCAACAAGCTCACACCAGAGACCAGCCATGAACAGCACCTTTCAAACCTTCCAAGGACTTCTGCCAGCGTTTGCTGAAGCCATTTGGGATCAAAACACAGCTCAGAACTTCACATTTCCTGTGCAGATAACAGCAGAAACCTGGCTGTGTTGTGTCTTGAACCTCGAGGGCACAGCATTCACCATGTTAAATTATCTTCTACAGGGCCATGACTCAAGAGAGACCAGGATACAGTTGGAAATTGGGGACAGTAAGGAAAAAGTATTAGCTACTGGTCTGTTCTGGGCCTGAAAGGCAAAGGTCATGGAAACTGTATCCTAAGGAAAATGGGAAAAGGGGGAAAATTTGGGGGGTTTTAATTTTTTTTGTTTTTTTCCACATATAAAATGATTATATATTGTCTCACACAGGGCTGCACATTTCTGGTCAGCAAAAGCAAAGAACACTAAATTTCAATGCTGAGAAAAGCATGTCTTTAAAAAGCTGAGAAAACTTACCTTTAAAAATTCCTGAACAGTCTTAATATTTACCATGCACAATATCGAGATCATCAGAATAAGAGATGAAAGCAGCTTTTCCATGTAAAATCTTTTGAGGGAAAAGAAACACTGAGATGTAACTTGTCTGTCCTCCTTCCACCAGGTATGGGAAGGGGAGGAGAATTCTTTTAAGGAATTGAATTTTCTATTGGGTAAAAGTCCACGTTCTGTTAGTCATCACAATGGAAATAGGGTGTAAATCAGCCATAGACAATTGAGTTCTGCAGTTCTTTGCCTGAATTTGAGTCCTTTGTTCACATAAATATAGAACCTTATAAAGGTCACTCTAATCCAAGCAAGAGGGACTCATGAGTTTATCTTCATTTCTACAAGGTCTCAGCCTTTTGGTTTTCTTCTTTATGTTCACTCACCTGTTTGGTTATTTCAGAGAGGATTCACTGCCCTTTATTTCTTCATTATTCTTTCACTGAGGCATGGCTTTCTGTTCAATTATCTTTTTCATATTTGATCAATGTTGTGACTTGAGCAATGTTCTGAAATGTTACAGTTGCAAAATGTATTTTTTAAATGAAAAATTCTCTAAAAATGAAGCAATTATACTAAAAAAAAAAATCACTAAATACTTTCCTGGTGGCATACATATGCTCCACTTCTGAGCTCTGCTATTTATTCATTTTAATAACAACTTTGATTTGAAAAGACTCTTTGTCAGTGTAGTTGTGATGGGTGATATCTGCTTTATTTGTTTGTTTGATTGTTTGAAGGTATTTTTTGAAGATAAACTTATAGATGCTATAAAAATGTGTATTTAAAAGATGTCTGTGAAACCAGAAGATGCAAATGTATGGTGGAATGTGGTTCTGCACCATCAACCTCTTCTGGAGGAAATATCAGACCTACCCTTGATTTTATGTGTCTTTTACTTCATGATTTCTGTGTCCATACACAAAAACACACAATTCCAAGGTCAATAAAATATCCAACTTGAGCTGAAGAAAGGTTTTCTGTTTGGTAGGGCAGGGGGGGAGCAGCAAACACACATCCATTTCCACCACCAGCTGTAAACTTCCAAGTGTCACACTGGTGGGCTCTTGCTCAGGAACAGTCCACCCATTTATCCAGCCTCTCAAAGCAATGTTCTGTTCCCACCCCTTGTTTTCTGTGAGCAGGGAATGCCAGCAGTGTTGGTATCTGAGGTACCAGACCAAAACATTCCTTGGCACAAGAATTACCCCACACTGACATCTGTGCTACCCTGGCTGCTTCAGCTCCAGAACAGGAGCTGGCTTGGTTGAAGGTACAAGCTACACAAGGTGAAAATACATGTCATGACACCAGATGTGTCTCATTTACAGTGCACAGCAAGACTTTAGAGATAAAATCCCATTTACTCATTGAAAACGAGGTTTTATCAATGTAAGGAAGCTTTAAGTAATTGGAGTTTCAAGGCAAGCACAGAAGTTCTGCAAAACTGCAGCATTAGAAAGGGGAGGTTTGGGATCCCTAAAATCTAAAGTTTGATCTACATATAGTGGAAAGTGGGAAAAGAAAAAGAATGGGCAAAAAGTTTATCATCCAAGCTGCCCAGGTATCACCCCTGACTTAAATATATTTGTCCTGCCTTTCCAGGGTGCAAAGCTTCTGTCCTCAAAGAGGTGCCAGAAGCTGCTATAAACCTTCCACCTGAAAACAGGCTGCAATCTTTTGTAATCCTCCCCCTCCTGCAAAACACACCTTCCATCCAGGTGTTCCACTGCAGAGCAACAGAACAGATAATAAAGGTCATTTTCTGTGTTCCTTTCTCTTCCTGTTTCATGCAGCTCCTGTGATTTTTCAGGTGTTTTGGAGAAAACATCCCACATTTGGGTTTTTTTCATCCAAGGCCGACAAAGGGTAACTTGCCTGTCTCATCCCTGTGGCAATGGAGTGGGAAAAGCTGCCACAGAGGCATTTTTGGGAGCAGCAGTGCTCCCAAGCATTTCAGGGTGGCTGACCTGAGCAGTATGTGTGTGCAGATAGATATATCAGACTGCTTTGATGCACTGAAAGCCAATACCTTCTCTCCAAGCCAACCAGGGATACCAGGGATTTATCACAATTGAGCCTTGGCCAGTGGGTGTCACCAAAATTTAGCTGTAAGCGACATTAAAAAAAAAAAAAAAAAGTAAGGGGGCAAGGTAACCTGAATATTAAAAGCATTCCAGACCTTATTGTTGGCCCCAAGCCTTGTTTTGAATCCTTCCTTTGGTCAAACAATGGCAGTGAGATCAGAGCCAGGCACCCAGTGCCCGCTAATTACTGACTGCACTGACGCCTGCAGGGAAGAGCTGGTGGGATGCCTGGATGGGATGGGAAATGACTTTGCTCAAGTATCCCGTGAGGATTCCCTGGTGGTGGTGGCATGTTTCTTTTTGGGCTTCCTACTCTGCTGTCCCTCGTGCAGGGTGGGAATGTCAGCCAGGTGACTCACTGGGATTCTGCCCCGTGTTTACTGCCACAGACCTCCCCACGGGGACTCGCTCGCTGTGTGCAGCCTGATTTTCCCAAGAACATCTCAAAGGGCTAATTTTAAATTAACAAAAGCTTTGGAAGGCAGGGAGAAGGGAAGGGGGAGGTGGGGGGGGGGCTTCTTGCAGGAGGAAAGCCATGGCAGAAATAGCCTCCTTCCTTTTTCCTTTCTCTTGTCCAAGATAGGGAAACATCACACGCTAAAGGCAATTTAAAAACAACTTAAAAGGCAGATAAATTTAGTCACCAGTGTTTCACTGGGTGGACAATCAAGGCATAGAACAGGTTGTCAGTCAGAAGGTTTTTAGGGAAAACTACCAGTGCTGAAGGGAAAGGGGCAAAAATCAAGGAAATACATCTGGCATTAAAACTACTGTAGGAGCAGGTCATAAACCCCTTTAGAGGAAAGATGGTCCAATAGTTACCAACATGGACTTTAATTTGTGAATTCCACCCAGGTTTCCTGGGATGTTTTGATATACTTTGATTGGGGGTGTCCTTCTGTAGAAGGACTGGACTGGCACATCATGAGCATAAATATGTAATTTTCATATTAAAGAGTCCATGTTCCAGTTCTGTCAAGACTCAAACTCAGATCTCTAAGAAGGGTGAAGAAACTTATAATTCAAGCAGATAAAAGCTGAAGGTGATAAATGAATCTCACAGGCACTGCTACACTCTGATGATCCTTCTGTCACAAAATGAAGGGACTTTTAGCTCTGAGGCAGGGAAATGCCATCAGAAAATGACACTGGCAACTGCTCAGCAGAAGTAGAGGTTTTTCATGGAACCAAATATGCTGGAGTCACACTCCAGATTTAATACAAGGATTATACTAAAGCCCCCTCCTTTTATGTCTCCTGTCAACTGTCTTTTTGCTACTTTATTGACTGTTTTCTCAGTGGTCTTTGGTTTATATGGAATTTGAGCTGACTTCTAAACTTTGTTGGGCCAGCAGAGATATTCTTTTCATCCTTGTGGTGAGAATGTATCAATCACAGGTCAGCACTGGCTTGGGGACATTTGTACAATGCTCTGCTGCACAAAGTAAACATGTCTTTAATCTCTCTGTACCATCTGGAAAATGATATTTCTTTTATTTTTCCCTTTTGATTTTCTTTTCTGTTGAGATTGCAAGTACTAAAAGGCAAACCCTTTCTCTTATTACAAAAGGATACATCAGCACGAGCAGGACAAACAGTCCAGGACCTGTTTCTTGGTCCTGAAGGTAAGTGTTGTGATTCATCTTATGGCCATATGGCTAAACTCTCTTCCATGGGAAAAAAAGAGTGGCCTCACACACACCCTCTACTGGGAACAGTCTCTGACCCTGGATAGCACTTGAACCATCTCTGAGCTTTTCCTGGGAAAGGGAAACATGACATGGAGCAATAGTTTCAGGGGGTAGATCACCATGGCAGATTGCAGGCCCAGCCCTGGCGATCTTTGGTTTAAAGGCATAAACCCAGCTTAAGTGTGCAGTGCTCAAGGCAAAAGGCCACAAGGTTGATCCTGGACCTGCAGGTTTGATCAGAAAAGAAAAAAAAAGAAGAAAAAAACACACAGGATTTTTCCAATTCCCTTTTTGATTTGGGTGCTGTTAAATCCTTTCTTGTGAGAGGAAAATACTGGCTCGAAGGCCTCTACACAATCACTCCTCCAGCAGATGCTTTTGTGCACTCCCAGCCATTCCTCGCTGGTTTTCCAGCTCTGGGAATATGTGTTTCCAGCACAACACATTACACCAGTGCATGAGAGGGAAATGCCATTAAAGAACATGACTCTCCTGACAGAGCCGTGCTGTGCGTTGCTTGCCTTGGCTGTGGTGCTCTTCAAACCAGGCAACAGTGAGAGCAACATCACTCAAAAAATCCTTCCCAAGTGTAGTGAGAAAGAACTGCTGGTGCCACAGAGCAGAAAAGTTTTCCAAAGCTTGGATTCTAATTTCCTGATCTTTAAAAAAGGAATTGCTCATCTGCAGCTAATCATGTTTGCGCCTTTCGTTGTCTCCAAGAGCAACATTTTCCAAGGTGCTTTTAATGAGCTGAGCAGCCTCCTAAAGACTCAGGAGAGACAGAGAGGCTGTCAGAGACAAATCCCTTTATTTGATTAGGCTTCACAGGATCTTGGTACATTCCAAACCAAAAAGAACACAACAAAGATTGATCCTCCTCCCACCTAAATCAGTTGGACTTTTTCTCTAAGGTGGGATGAAATCCAGAACATATTAATTAGAGATATGTTTTGATGAAATGTTGTTCTGTAGTGCGAGGCGTGTAACCAGGAAAGCAGATGAGGTTACAGGAGAGACAGAGCTGGAAGTGACTTCCAAAGGGAGAAAGACAAGGAGAGGTCAAGGTGGAAGGTTTGATAGTGAAAGGCTCAACGAGGAACACAAAGGGGCAACCACACAACGTCAACCTCAGCTCTTGTGGGGGCTTAGACCCTTCTGTAGGACACAGTGCTGTGACCCCACCTACATTCTCAACAGCTTTGCCAACAGATAAAGGCATTTCTTTATACTGAACTAGTTCATGTGCCTTGGCAGAAAAGCACATAGTTGCTGAGCAGTTGGGAAAGTGTTTTGTCAGAGACAGTCTGGCTGAAGGTTTGCTTATAGCACTGTTTGCTGGAGCTCTGTTGGGCTACATTTCTATCTGCAATCTGCTCTGCTTTCTTTCATTATTATTTCTAGTCTATCTAAAGGATCTCTCTTCCCCAAACCCAGAGGAAACTTTCAAAATTCTTAATTTAGTCATTTAGTGCTTTTGGCAGCAAATTCTTCCAGTTACCTGCAGGTAACACAGTCTCATAAACACCTTTGACAGAAATCACAAGACACATTCTGTGCTTCCAGGCGCAGTCTGTGATTTGTCTGACAATGTAGCTCCCACTTTCACCCTCTCTCTTTTTCTGGAAGCCAAACATTGCACAAAACTTGAGCATAGAATTTGAATCAGTTCAACATAAGCTGAAATGTTGTCACAGATTTATTCACAAGTTACAGATTCAGTTCTAGAGAAAAACAGACTTGCCTTTCTGCTCCATCCTTTTGACGAAAATCTGCTTTTCAACAAATGAAACCCCCCTTCAGTTTTCATCTGTACCTTTCCTGACAAGTGAAAAATTGACTAATTCCGTGAAATAATATTTTCTTACTTGTTTTCCTTCTTTGATGCAACTGAGATTTGGCCAGGACACAACACCAACCTGCCAGAATTGTGCGGAAGGCGTAGGACTCGTGGTATTTCAGACCCAGTCAACACAATTAAGCAGCTTTGTTCTATTTTAAATTCACAGAATGTGGCACTCACCTTAGAAGTAACTTCCAGAAAGTTTTGTTTTGCTTTGTCCTTAAATGTGCTGATTTCCAGAACATTTAGTTTCCAGCCTGAATAACCAGCTCCTGAGGAATCATCTGAGCTGAGACTCCAGGTCCTTGACAAGACTCACCTGTTAAAGACAGAGGATGTTCTTTGCACACAGAGTCTTGTTTAGCCTCAGGCTTCCCTCTAACATCTTCTGTAACTGCAAAACTACATCTTTTCAGCCCAATTTAGTTTTTCCTTGAGAAAAATAGAGCAAAAATTTTCAACACATCTGGCCAAATTTGTTAGGTAAATGGAAAATAAAATAATCTATAAAAACCTCCAATGTGACAACAGTGTTGATCTATGGCCATGTAACAAAAAAAATTCAGATGCCCACATTAAAAAATAAGAGTCATTATTCTCTTTCTGGTTTTCTATTTGATTGCAAACTCATTTGCACAATATCAGGTTAAATCTAGCTCAGTCTTTTCAGAGCTATAATAACCCCAAAGCAAATTACATCCTCAGCTTGCTGACAGGAGTCCTAAAGGTCAGAACTCTAAATTCCATCCCTTTGGTTTAGTGCCAAGTATTTTGGAAAGAGAAAAAAAAGAAAAAGCAAGTAATCTTCATATCCATCTTAACAGATACAAATAATTTTAATAAAGTTAAATTGTTGCCTGAGACTCTGTGCACCCTGGAGTCTCATTCAAGTTTTGTTCTGACATGTAAAATAAAACCTAATGAGAAGTTACTGGAGATTTATGGGAAGAGAAAGGAGAATAATAATTTTATTTCATTTCCAAACTGTTGCGGAGCCAATAAGGGATAAAAATGGTCGCTGCCAGATACTGTGATGTACAGGTTGGATTGTGGTTACTGAGTATTGATTCTGTAATATCAACAGAAGGACATGGAAAAGGAATAATTATAAGGCATCTTCTGGCATTGCAGTGCCTTTAGTTTCCAGAAGATTTTTTTAAATCCAGTATGAATTTAAACATTATTTACCTACTATCACCTAGTTGTTCAGAGAGGAGAATCAGGGACACTGGGATTCAAACCATGGAAGTCAATCAGTCGGACCCCATCACCTGACAACAAGTTTTGCTGCTTACATAGAATCCCAGAATGGCTTGGGTTGGAAGAGACCTTCAAGATCATCCAGTTCCACTCCCTGCCATGGGGCAGGGACACCTTTCACTAGCCCAGGTTCTTCCAAGCCCAGTCCAGCCTGGCCTTGGACACTTCCAGGAGTGGGGCAGCCACAGCTTCTCTGGGCAAACTGCGCCAGGGCCTCAACATCCTCACAGCCAAGATTTTCTCCCTAATATCTTATCTAAACCTACTCTCTGGCAGTTTGAAGTCATTCCCCCTCATCTTGGTGCTCCATGCTCTTGTAAAAAGTCCTTCTCCATATTTTTTATAGACTCTCTTCAGGTACTGGAAGGCCACAATTAGGTCACCCCAAAGCCTTCTCTCCCTCAGGCTGAACAAACCCACCTCTCTCAGACTTTCCTCATAGCAGAGGTGCTCCATCCCTCTAATTATTTTTGTGGTCTCCTCTGGACTTGCTCCAGAAGGTCGAGGTTGTTCCTGTGCTGGGACCCCAGAGCTGGAGGCAGCTCTGCAGGTGGGGTCTCACCAGAGCAGAGTAGAGGGGTAGAACAGCCTCTCTTGACCTGCTGCCCACGGTGCTTTTGATGCAGCCCAGGATGTGATTGGCTCAGTCTAATGACTCGTTAATCAGAGGAGAATGTGAAATCTGCATCATCTTTTGGAAATAAAATATCTCTGGATATTATTGAAAGCGTGAGGCAGCTGTACCATAACTTGGAGGTCTCAGACAGATGGGTAAACAGAAATGGGATCAACCTGGTCAATTGTTTCCAAGCACAAAGGCAAAAAGCAGGAGAGTCCTGTCATCATAACCACAGTTCCTATGGCTCACCTTACCTTGACAGCCCTAAAATTGTGAAAACCAATTAAA
Organism: Pachyramphus minor; assembly: GCA_013397135.1. NCBI lineage: Eukaryota > Metazoa > Chordata > Aves > Passeriformes > Tyrannidae > Pachyramphus > Pachyramphus minor. The sequence goes on from VYXB01000544.1 coordinate 71,712, forward strand.
AACATCATTAATTTTTCAAAATGCCTTTAAAAAGCAGGGAGCTGGGATATCTTGGAGATTCTGGTACTAAAGTGATCCATTTGTGACCGATTTCTATCTCTTCTCAGTCCCTATTCTTACAAATTAAGCCTAGAGAGGTTGATTAAATGTAGAGAAATGATTCTTTTTGCTCCTTGGCATGGGAAGGCTCCAGGATTGTCCACTCCACACAGCTTCCCTAAAAAGGAGAGGAGCACTGCATGCTCTCCACAAATTGCTTCCCCGGGAATGCTAAGGGAGTGATCAGGCAGTAATGATTCTCCTGTGCCTCCCTGGGCAGGGAAAGGTCCTGTTTGCTCTGCCCCACACTAATTTTCCAGCACGTTTGCCTCGGTAGCAGCACTGCTTTTTCACATCCCTGCTTTCTCTTGAATCAGTGATTTAGTAGTTTCAGTTCCAAGTCTTCTTAATGTTTTCTTTTTTTTTTTTTCTTCTTTCTACTAACCTTGGTAAACAGTCCTTCAGTTGTCAGGGCCTGACTGATTATTTTCACCTGGCTGATGACTCTGCCTTTTTCCTTCTTTGGTAAAAAATGCCTGGATGTATCAATTTATTCCCTGATGAAAAAGTCTAATTAACTGATAAAACCCAGTATCTTGGTACAGCTTATTTTTTAGCCAAATGGTTGTTTTGTTTTGGGGATTTTTTTAATGTGAAACGAACAGAATTTTTCTGTTTAAGTCAAGGTTACATTTTGTCTGGGAATCTGTGATTTCTCACCCAGTTCATCCCTCTGAAAGGGACCACATGATCATTTTTGTGGGAAACAAAAATCATCACTGAATTAGCACTGACAGTGCACCACAGCTATGAAACTCCAGCTGAACAGTCCAGCCCAAAGGACTAACACACAGATCTTTGACTTCAGTTAATTTAAGACTATTTTATTTATTTATGCTTTGGGAGCTACCAAATTAAGAACCCCCTCTCAGACATGGAGTTCTATTTGATTCCAGCCACCTCAAAGCTGATTTTCAGTGAAATCCTCTTGATTTTGAAATCAAATCATATTGATTTAGGTGGGAGTTAAAAATATCACCTTTAAAGCTTTTTAGTGGGATACAGATCTTTTAAACTGAGTTAGCTTCTTTCATTCCATGGCAAAACTGTTTTCTCTTCAAAGAAGCAACGGGTAGAGATGCATCAGATTCATTAGTTGGTCATTAGAAATGTCATTAGAAATGTAGGGCCCTGCTATGAATTACTCTACACATCTTCTGTAGAGACAGAAGATAGCTAAGACTGGTACTGATGGATACTGAGAAGTATTTAAAGGCAAGCCAGAAGTTCCCTGATTAATTCTTGCAGCATCCTAGAATGGCTTGGGTTGGAAGGGATGTTAATGTTCATCCAGTTCCAACTTCCACTAGACCAGATTGCTTCAAGCCCCATCCTACCTGGTCTTGAACTGTTTCATTTCTAATTTTCCAAAATCCACTCAAATTTTGCTGTTTATTTTGCAATGAGATCCTGCATATCAGAGTGAAAAGGTGACAGTTTTATTCTCAAACTCCACATTGCTAAGAAATAGGATTTGAAAAATTAAACTCAGTCAACAAGGATTTTCCTGAATATCCTTAAATATATTTGGACAGAAATAAACAAAAGCCAGTTGGAGGGGGGCACTCTATATGTCCTTGATTTGGAGTCAGTGTCTTCTTCTCTGAATTTTCCTTCACATTACTGCAGTGTGTTGGAGTTGTCATTATATCTTTTTATTTCATTTCCAGATTAGAGAGATGCAACCAGGAAGTTTTAGTTATCCTCTTTTGACTTAATAATAAATTGTGATATCATTTACAACATTCAGAAGGACGTGCAGTCTGAGGTGGGGATGCCACATGCTGCTAATTTCAGATAAAGCAGCAGTTTTTATACCTCAGCTCTGGAGGATGTTGGGGCATCCACTGTTCTCACTCTTAATTTACACAAAGGGCAACTTCAGCATCTCTTAATTTATTTGTTATAGCAACAATCATCTTGGCACATGCTGGCACTGGCACTGAAAGCAGAATAATGTCACCAGAGGCCGTTTCCTACACACTGCACTGGAATTGCTCAAAAATCCCAGCTGGAAAAGAGCCTTCTGAGCCCTGAGATCATAAAGGGCTTCTCGTGCGTAAATGGCACCGATCCTGATGCTGGAGTGAGTAGTTAAAGACCCTGCAAGCTCAAAAAGAGCATGAAGGAAACTCCTCTGAAGTCATGATCCATCTTGTGTGCTGTGCTCCTCTTTGGGAAGTGTGTTTGTGTATTCCTAAGGCAAAAGGTAGGTCAGGAGGGGGCATCTGTCCACCTGACTCTAAAAGATGTGTGGGGTGATAATGTCAGACAAAGCCTTTCAAGAATAAATTAAAAAATATTATTATTAAAATAGATTATAATAATAATTATTAAAATATATAATAATTACAATTATTATTGTGCTTTTACCCCAGCACTGATCCTAATTCTGCTACTGAGGTATCAGTCTGTGTCAGGGGTGCTCCAGCCCAGCCCAGCACTGAGCACACAGGCTCACAGCCCAAGGGAACTGTGTGTCTGTCGTGAGGGGTTGAAAAAGGAAAGCTCTTGCCTCATTTTGCTCCATTTTTGGTATAAAATGGAAAACAGACCAGTGCTGCAGTAAACAAAATGCAATTTTGCTTTACCCGAAAGGGACACTTGTTTTTGAACACAGAAGTGAGTACAAGAAACATGAGAGCTGTGGTCTTGACTTAAAAACAGATCAAATCTTCTGGTTGACCACCCCTTTCCCTATCTCTGTGGTTTGCTTCTCCAGTTCTCTGTTTTCAGACTTACATTTTTTTGCATGGTTTGCTGACTTATTTAGCACAGCCACTGGCCACGAGGATTATTCCTAGGAAACCTTGATCAAGAGGTGTTTATTAGCTTGTTCTTTCAAAAAAAGGGAAAAAAAGACCTTTATTTTTAAAATTCTTATCAAAAGCACAAACCACAAATGTAAATAAAGGTCGTGCTCTAGTGAACAGCAGGTAAGAACATCTCAGCATAAAATGTTTCTGAATATGGAGAACAGAAGAAAAAAAATTAACCTGCATTTGCTGTAGGACTGTGGGCAGTGGTTTCCCTTTGGATTTTGATCACAGACTCAAATTGCCCACGATATAAATTCTTTTTTCTAGTATCTGTCTAGGTGTTGAATATTTTCTGGTAAGGAGAATATTTTTATATTACTTGCCATTAAAACTCACAGCAAAGCAGAACCTGGTATTAGTCAGAGTTTCACTGGGTTGCAGTGGAGTCAAGAATCAATAATAAAACTCTAGTTCAGGCACATGACATTTATTTTTGGATTTGTGGTTAATACTGGATGTGAGGCACAACATACTGGTATGGAATTTCATAACTGTTCACCTCTATTACAGAGAAAATGATAGGAAATATTAAATCAGAAACCCATTATCCACAGAATTACACATAGTCCCTGACTGGTTGGGGTTGGAAGGGACCTCTGGAGACCATTTCTTCTCAACCCCCTGCCATGGGCAGGGACACTTTCCACTAGAACAGGTTGCTCCAAGCCCTGTCCAACCTGGCCTAGAACACTTCCAGATCTGTGGAGACATGGAAAAAAAAAAATCATCTGGATCATTTACCAAGGAAAAAGTAGAAGAGATGATCTATGGAAGGGGAAATTTGAAATCTACTAAGTGGTAACTTGACTTTCATACGTGTCTACAGTGGAATAAAGGACCAGAGGAGGTTTTCCTGAGTTTCTGAAGTTAGCACATGATGTCTTACTACCCCTTTCAAGATCTTTTGTTGGTGTAGCAACAAATTCCCATCCCATAGATCCAGAGCAGAGAGAGTCCTCAGGGGGTTGCAGCTGTCCAATAGTGCTGTTAAAAGCCCCCCAAAATATTGTCACATTTATTTCCTATTTTAAACAGCTTAAAACGTGTATCCAAAATCTTGATCTCTCCTGTAGTGACTTACACCACGTGATGTGACTAAAAGCTGATCAGCACAAGGTTCAGTGAGGATCAGATGGGTGGTGACTGAGGCACCCCAGGTCAGGATGATGGATGTCAGAGGCAGCTGGATCCAAGAGCCCAGTGGATGTGAGGCTGCCATGGCTCAATGTGGCTCTATTAACCCAGGTGTGATGTTCAGTGTGTGTTCCCCACACACTCACAGTCTCTCCAGTAGCTGCCTCAGACCTTCAGATCTCTCAGTAACCAAGTTGCCAACCCTCTGGTCCCTCTAGTATTTGCTCCAGGGCCATGGTCTCCCCCGTGCCCATCTCCCACACCTCTTACCCTTCTCACCAGCTGCTCTGGTTTGGAGCTCTCTAACAAACTGTGCATATCCATGTGTGCACACGTGCAGGGATGCAGCTCCTTAGGGAAACATCACACCCTGGTCTCTCCAGTTCCTGGACCCACAAACACAGGAGCCCCAAAAGCCACAGCCCCTTCTCCAGCTGCTGGTTCTCAGAGCCCACACATACCTGTGCACAGGGATAGGGAGCCCCTCGCCCAGGAAAATATCTGGAAATGGAGCTTAACAAGGAGACGGGACAGACTGGGATGTCAAGCCCAGACTGTGGCTAGCCCTGGTTTTACATGGTCCATGGCTTTTATCCCTTTACCTCTCCATTTTCCCACACTTGCTCCTCCCCAAATCACATTGATTGGTCCATCCCCGAGCTCTCACATGCTCTCACAATTCCTGTAAAAACATTCCACAGTAGGTTTTACAGAATCCTCAAATGCCCCTCCTTTGCATCCCACTCAGAGCCCGGTCCCTGTGAAGGCAGTAAACCCCACAGCTGTTGAGATCCCCCTGGGAAGAACTTCCTTGGCCAAGCCAAGACTTCTCAGTGGGTCAAAACCCTGAGAATGGGCTGATCACCCTCCCAGGGCAGCCCCAGGAGTGACAGACAAAGAACTCCATCGGCACTAATTACATTTTGGTGGTTCCTCTAAAAAAAAAACACAAAACCAAAAACAAAGCATTCCTCAACTTTTTGATGAGCCTTTGTGTTTTCAGTGATTAGCTCTTAATCAAATATGTTTAACAGATTAGGGAAACATCCTGCCTGCTGCCTGGCTTATTGCTCTTCTGGCCAGCCTTGTATGGCACCGAGCATGATTTGCTCATCTGCAGATCCAAAAATAATTTCCCAAGGTCTGGGGAGCCCTGTCTGGCCAACATCTCACACTCTCTTCCTTCCAGCCACCCTATATCAATCACCACCTTCTCCTCACCCACATCTATGAAGATCTGAGAACCAGTAAAACTCTTCCTGATATACAATTTCTGTCCCATTTATTGCTGTGGCTCCGTCTCTCCAATTAAGACACAAGTCTTTCCTCCGGGTCTCCTTCTCATTCAGTCTGAGCCAAAGATGTGTGATGCAACTCTACCCCACTCATATCCCTACTCCAAACTCCTTTTCCCAAGAAGACTCATCAAATCAGCTGGAGAATCATCTTCTCCACCCAACTGTGAGATACAAGTGCAAGAAATAAGAGATCAGTGAGAACGAGCAGTAACTGCTTTATCAATGAAATATTGGAAATTGGTTTTAAAGCAAAGAAATCTATTTTGAAGCAGGATCCATATGGAACATCTTCCTTTTCCCAGACCTGGTTACAAACATGAGGATACATAATTTCTTCCTCACAGACTCACTCCAGCAACAGGATCTGCACGGCACTGACCACAATTTAGGCAAGGCAAAGAAGCAGCTCCACCTCCACGAGCTGCATATCATAAAATCTAGCAGCACCTCGATATGAGCTTTGAGGACCCCAATAAGAACAGATTGCTCAGTTTCCCCCTTTATTTTACCAGCCATTGCAGGACATTCTTTCTCTGGACTTTGATGCTTTACTGGAGCAGTGACTGCCCTGAGGTGTGGCCGTGGTACAACTCAGAGGAAGTACGCAGTCTCAAGACCTGGCCCCACATTTCACCTTGGCCTTTCCATGTTGATTTAATTTAACCCAAGGACAGGAATTAAAATATTAAAAAAAAAACACAAAACCAAAAACAAAGCAAAAAAAAACTACAAAAAAACCCCAAACCAACAATTCATGCCTGGTTACATTTGTGCTTGTGACCTACGCCTGTCCGAACAGGAGTTGGACAGGACAAAGCACAATGCACTTCCTTGCTTTTATTGCTCTCATTCACTTCATGTCATGCCAAAGAAGGTTGATTTAGGAAGTTCTAGTGATTAACTGCTGATGTTTTTGACTGCTGCTCCCGAGGGACTCACAATGACTTGTAATTGTTGTTCTGTAGGAAACGCTTTCTGGAACGATTGTAGATAACATATATTCTCTGTGTGGCTTTACTTTTACTTGATTATTTTTTTTAAGCAAGGAACATGGGTTTCTTTCCTTTCCAAAGTCACCTGTTGCCTGCATCCTGGAAACCTCATAAATCACCTCCTCTCTCAGGCCAGACTGACATTTTGCTGTCAGAGTCCACAAAAGAAAGAAGCTTCCTAATTCAGTTACACGTTAAACATGGAACATGTAAAGTGGTAAAAACAAGGAGAGAGAAAAAAATTAATGCTGTTTTTGTACTGTAAATGACAAAGTGCCTCTATTTGCTCTCAGCAGCTGAGAATATTTGAAAGGAGGAAGCAGAGGAGCAAATGTGTGGAGAGTACAAACTGTTAGAAGAATTTAAATCCAGACTGGTGCTCTTAGAGAAGGCTCCAATGAATCCTGGAGTGGTCTGAGTTGGGAGGGACCTTAAAAATTATATAGTTCCACTCCCTTCTATGGGGCAGGGACACCTTTCACTAGCCCAGGTTGCTCCAAGCCCCACCCAACCTGGCCTTGGACACTTCCAGGGGTGGGGCAGCCGCAGCTTCTCTGGGCAACCTGTGCCAGGGCCTCCCCACCCTCACAGGGAGGATTTTTTCCCTAATATCTAATCTAAACCTACTCTCTGACAGGTTGAAGTCATTCCCCCTTGTCCTGCTACTCCATATTCTTGTAAGTGCTCTCTCTCCATCTTTCTTGTTGGCTCCCTTCAGGTACTGGAAGGCCAAAATTGGGTCACCCTGAAGTCTTCTCCAGGCTGATCAATCTCACTTCTCTCATCCTTTCCTCATCGCTCCTAATATGGTTTCTCACTCATCATGTTGTTTCCCTATTCACTATTCTGTTAAAAATTAGTGGGTGCCCTAACACTGTTGCATAAAACCTGGTGGATTCCTCTCAAAATTAGAAAAAATACAATAATTATCATTCTAATTCCTCTTTCTGTGCCCTCGGCTACTCATACACACAGACACAGGGTGTGATTTTTGGGGTTCTCATGTGCAGAGCCAGGAGCTGGACCTGATGATCCTTGTGAGTCCCTTCCAGATCAGGATATTCTATGATTTTATGTATTTCTCAAAGCACGTGGCAAGCAGCCAATAGATACCTATTTTCTCTCTCAGATGACTCAACAGTTATGCATCTGAAAAAAAGAAAAAAGCCTCATTTTCATATTTTCACCTTTTATGTTCATCTGCTACTGACTGAAGACTAATACTAATAAACCCAGAGGGGATTTTTACGTGTTTGTCAAGTTTGCAAACTGGAATAATAATTTTTGCTTTATACTGGATCCTTTTACAGGACTGACCTGAGCAAGAGAGACTCAGGAAGGATGTGGTGATAGGAATTCAGCCCCGAGAAGGACGTCAGGCATAATAAAACTGTTCTGCATTTCAAGGCTCATAAAAGACCAGCTCTCTTCACACGCCATGGCAGAACATTCATCACTCACTTGTCACACTGGCTGGGACTGGCATTTACCAGCTGCAATTTGCTATTGTGATATTTTCCCCTTTTACTTCTGCTGACCAAATGTAAACAAGGTATGACAGGGGATTTGAAATCACATCAACAACGTGGTGCAGCCACTTAAGAAACAGGAACACGGCCATGGGTCATAGGCAGTGAGACGTAAAGACACAAACCCTGAAGCTTTTTCTCAGCCAAAATTTAATGGTGTACAAGGGAGTGACCTTCCACGTGAGACAAATAAAAGTGTGGAGCCCACTGAAAACAGCTTTTAGCTCATTTCACAGAATCACAGAATGGGTGAGGTTGGAAGGGACCACAGTGGCTCTTCTGGTCCAACCTCCCTGCTCAGGCAGGGTCATCCCAGAACAAATGGCACAGGATTGCATCCAGATGGTTCTGGAATATCTCCAGATTTACACTTGGCATGAGTTTGCCCCTGAATATGTTTTTCTCCTGCATTTAATGGTCAATAAAGTAAACTAAGTGTAGGCTTAAAACAACATCACAAACAAGAAAAATTCTCAGCAACACAAAAATCAGCGATCTGTGATATTCTGCACCTCTGGAGTAAAAGGATTGTTCAATGTTTAAGGTGACTTCCTTATTTCACTGAGGTTACTAAAATGAATTTGTTGTTGCACCCCCACTGATGATGATGCCTTTTTAGTGTTTAGGATTTAATCCCTACCAACACTTCACTGATGTGTCTCACATCATAATGCACAGCTGAGCGAGTGGCTGCTCAGCATCTGCGATCTTCAGCTTGGATTTCAGCTTCTCTTCGGAAGTAACCTTACAGAAACCCAATCCATCCCCAGGGAACTGTCTCCCACAGACTTGCACAGGTGGAGATCTTGGACCTCTCCCTTTCCTTAGCCAGAAGTGATATTTTCCCCCTCTCTCTGCAGCAATGATCCAGAATCCAAGGTCTGGAGACCTTGGCTCATGTCCACAGCACTCACCACACCAAGTACATCTCAGCAAAAGGTATGTTTGTGGAACATAACTTTTAACCTCCAATTCTTTGTGTATTTTACAGAGAGGAGCTGGACACTTTAATTCTTTTTTTGGTTACACATTCTTTGCTGGTGTTTCGTCAATCAATAAATATTTGCTGAATTCCACTGCATGGAGTATTTTTACAAATGCCCTGAATATTTCTTAGATTAATTTGGGAGCTCTTGCCAAGTGATAAGATGATGATAAAGAAGTAAGCAGAACACTCACACGAGGTAGATATCTTGGGTGTTTTATCAGGATTTAGGGTTGTGACACAGTCCTGGTGCTGTTATTACAAAATCTCACGTCCAGGACACCTTCCAGGTCCCAGTTCTGCCTCCTGTGTGCCCACGTGAGCAACCTAATTTTATCAGTAGCCCTTTCTCCAAAAGCTGGCAGATTCCTGCTGCTCAGTCCTGTGCTTTCTTCCACAGAGATGTTTCTCTGTCTCACAGCTGAAAGCTGTGAAGTGGCAGCCAGAGGTGAGAAGGGTGCAGGAGCCAGCAGGAATCTCTCACCCATCACCTCATTCACTTGTTTTGTCAAATATAAGGCTCTATAAAAATGATATCTCCCCTCCTCCCCCGCCTTTATTATTCACATACAGTGGGATTCATTCATTCCAGACAGTCAATATAATCCATGGAGACCCAGACAGCAGCAGGCAGAGAAGCAGAAATCCAATTCCTTTGTAGGCACTTAAAAAAGTTCATGCCTGTGCTGTGCCCATTACTCACCAGTGGCTTCACAGATAATCCTGGGTCACTGGTTTACATGGATTTATCCACCCTGTGGACACCTCTGACCAGATTAGATGGATCCTACCTGAGATTTACAGAGGAGACTAAACTTCCTACAGCAGGAAGCCCCCTGAGCAGAAGAATTACTGCCAAGACTAATCAGCAATGTTGGAGGTTTTTGATTTGGGATGACCACTTTCAGACATATAGATTTTATTTCGAGACTGTGGATGGTCACTACTCTCCAGTCCTTTAGAGGCATTGGGACATCAAAAAACAGGTTGTGTTACAAACACCTCCTGGTAATCAATGCATGGGCCAGCAACAAAGATGTCGTGTTGGATTTGAGTTCATTAGACTTGGTGCATCTCAGTCAGTGTCCTTAAAGGAATGAGGGTTTATAAGTTCACAGAATGATCCAGTTTCACCCCCTGCCAAGGGCAGGGACACCTCCCACTTAGACCAGGTTGCTCCAAGTCCCATCCAGCCTGGCCTTGAACTCTTCCAGGAATGGGGCAGCCACAGCTTCTCTGGGCAACCTGTGCCAGGGCCTCCCCAGCCTCACAGGGAAGTATTTCTTCCCAATATTCAGTTTAATTCTTCCGTCTCTCAGTTTGAAGCCATTTGCCCTTGTTCCATCTCTCCATGATCTTGTCCAAAGTCCCTCTCCAGCTCTCCTGGATCCCCTTTAGGCACTGGAAAGGGCTCTATGATTTCCTCTTCTCTAAACCTTCTCTTCTCCAGATTTAGCAATCCAGCTCTCTCAGCTTTTCCTCATAGGAAAGGTGTTCAATTACTCTAATCATTTTTCCTGGAATCCAGCTTCAGAGCCATGCTAAAGCCACACTGCAGCTTCTAGATTTACTGCCCCTGAGTCTCTTAATCTACTCTCTGCACACAACCACCTCACCTCAAGCTGCCCACAGCCAACTCCTCATACTCTTATTGTTTCATAAATCATCTCAGGTTTCTCAAATTTACCTTAAAAACTGAGGTACCCAGATCCTTGATAAGACATTTCAACCTGCACAGACCAAGGATGTGCTGTGTAAAACATCTGTGAAGAGCATGATATGTTTACAGTGTCATGGAAACCACACAGCACCTGAAATTCACCTCGATGCCAAGAGCCAGAGATCAAAGAAAACATTCTGGTTCAAGGGTCTGGCCAAAGACTCAATGTTCCCTCCTCATGGATAGTGAAGAGTTGTCCCTTTAAGCACAACTCCCATGAAGTGTCATCTGTTGTAGTGATGTATAATTCCCTCAGGCAAAAGAAAAGTTTAAGAAATCCACAGCACTGAAATCTTGAACTACTGGTAAATATTTATCTTAGAAATTAAGTCCATTCTTCTTTAGAAAATTGGTACTTGTTTCTGCGTTGATAAAGTCAACAACTACTAATGAGTGACAACACAAAACCAGGTTGTTTTCACTGTACCAACAATCCTTCCACACCCTGGTTGAAGTGACAAATAAAATATCTGATTGAAAGTGCCCTTTTACCTTCTCTAGTTTTATAAACAAAGCTGCTAAGGAGACACTGCTTCCTTATTTCAGAACTAATGTTGGATTTAATCTCTTTTAGCCAATGAAAACAAATAAATGAAGAGTGTAAGTATATACAAAAGTGTCCTTAATGGGGTGACTTTTCCTTAGCTTATGCAGCAGACAAGGCCCTGAATCATACAGAGAAGCAGGAGCAATAGTTTTCTTTCCATAAAGAAACCTCTGTTTTCTGTGTGATCTTTTTGATGAAAAACAAAACAAAATGAAACAGAACAAAATAAAATAATGCACATTGGTCATTAAGGCTTTGGTACTCGATTCTTAATTTTTACTTTTCTACAAATATGAACTGAAGAGACAAATTATTACAAGACCAACTGTGTTGAGGGTTAACTTTTCATCGCCTACTCAGCAAGAACTGTCCACACCTCAAGTATGGTCAATGTGAAATTCAGGGCAGTTTCCTCCATAATAAACTTACCCCTAGACAGGAAAATCAAGCAGAGTTACCAGAATAATGTAAATCCATATTTTGTATCACATTATGCTTTTGCAATCCCACCCAAACCACGCAGGCCCTCTGAAGAACTGACTATTTTACTCCTTCAAAAGATTGGTGCCAGTATTTTCAGAAACAACCAGTGATTTGAGGTGCTCATGTTTTAATGGGTCTCCCCACCAGCACAAGGAAATTGTGCCTCCCCCAATTATTTTACTTCCAGCAACTGAACCCTGAGAGCCCCCAAACCACTTCCCACCGCTGGAAAACCAGGCTGATGGTGGTGTCATTCTTTCCAGGCTCTTCAGCTTTCCTCTGATTTCTTAAGTGACCATTTCCTGCCTTTTCAAATTAGCCCATTAGATACATTGCAAACATAAACAAAATGGGATCTGCCTCAGGAAAGTGAAAACTCGGAAACAAGAGACTCACCCGTTGTCATTTTTTCTCTGCCTGGGAACCAAAAACACAGTGACTGCAGAGATTTGATAATGTCACCATCACATCCAGAAGTTTTCCCAGATTTGATCAGTGTAAGGGCAGACAAGTAGAAAAACAAGTATCAGCAGGTTTATCAAATTAAGTTTGAATTTTACCCACCATGATTTTTTCACAGCTGTTTGCTGCTTCTCGTTATTATTCCACTGACCTGATGAGGCCCATGAAACATTTAAAACATGATCTCCCAGATTAATTTCCACTAGAAAATTAACTATTAAAAAAATGAAGAGGAAATCTGGGCTTTTACTCCGACCATCCCTTTAGATGGTTTATTTGTACAGGACATTCTGTCCTAGACAAAGTTAAATAAACACTTTGTACAAAGGTGGTATATATGACAGCTTGCCAAAACAGTAGCTCTATTTACATATTCATCTCCATACCCAATATGCCATGTCTGTTGTTAGTTAAGGGGTCAGTTTTCAGCACAGGGTGTGATTTTTTTATGTCACAAAGACAAGAGAATGAAATGAAGGCATGATGCAACCCAAGTGCCACTGTCACCCCTGTCTTTTAATGCTCAATTATCAAACTATCGTTGTTTTGATTGTTTCAGGAAGTCACATTATTTGGGTAAAGGAAAAAAAAAAAGAAAGAAACAATGAAGAGGAAAATATAATTTTTAAAAAAAAATCTAGATGCAGGCTGCTGGAACAGGATATGTTTCTACATAGATCTTTTGTCTGGTTGACTGAAAAAGCGCTTTAAGGTCTAAAGGGAAAAAATATCTGGTGCTTTATATTGAATAAAAATATGCAAGTCTTCTTCTTGAAGCAGGCAGTGATCTGGTAATGCTCTGACATTAATTTTTGAGAATATTTAGATATAAATTAATGTTCTGGTTGTGGATTTCTTCCATATGGAAGCACATCCTAGAAAATCTGAAGAGCTGTTCCTTTGCCTCGTAAGGACACTGGCACTGAAGCCTGGATACTGTTTTTAGGTTCCAGGAGCAAGGATGGTGGAAGGAGCTTAGAAATGCTGAGGTTCTCAGTGCTCCAGCTCAGTGGAATTATCCCACACAGGTGGTAGGTGAAGGTTTGGGGAGGTGTCCAGCTGCTTTATTTCTGTCTTTGTGAGTGAGGGAACAGCTGAATCTGGAGTTAGTTCTTCCTGAATAGATGGTGGACAGTGGACTTTTCAGAACAAATATACAAGGACACAGTGACAGGTAGCAGGTGAGAAAAATCTGTTTGAACAGTTTTCACAAAAATACTCCCCACAACCAGTGATGAAGAAGCCTCAAAGTTGTTTGGAGTCTATTTTAGAAAGAGGGTGAGAGTTCAGGTCCTCTCCTCATCTTCATTTATCTTCCAAGGTAATCCATAAAACACAATCTATTTCCAAGCCCTACTCACTGATCTATCCTCTTACTTACAACCTCAAAATCCTTCTATCTTCGTGGATAAAATCCATTGGAGGAATCCTCTTGGCTCCCTTTATACTCACCAACCTACAGTCTGGCACAGAGTTCTTCTCATCCTAAAGCAAAAATAAATCACACCCTGATATCTCCCCTCCTCTGAGCAGAGGAGAACAGATCCTCTGGACACATCTGCACTGCAAATATCCACATTTCAGTCAGATAAAATCTGCCCAGTCACAAAACAGCTCCCCCCTCTTCCCCAGATGAACACTTATCTGTGCTGCTTTGCTATCAGGGAGTGGAAGGTTATCTCCAAACTGACACACTTTAAAGCAGTGCTTTAAAATAAATGGTTCAGCTTTACTACACTGGAAAATCCAGAAGGGAATTTTTTTGGTTCCAAAAATCTTCCACCATTTGTCATCTCTACAGTAATTTCTGTCCAAATGTATTCTGCAAAAAAAAAATCTTACATTATAAATGTATAATCTCCCTGTGAGGTGGGTGGGAAAATCAAAGTTTTTATTTGCTTCATGAAAAAAAGTGTGGACTTCAGAACACAGAAATTTTGAGAGGGGAAAAAGGCTTTGGAAGAGGGATTTTTGGCTGTTTGGGATCTCCCACTCCCAGAAACACTGAAGCTCACAGTGAGTCCAGTTATCTTAAAGTCATTATTGAATCTCCCTGTAGCTGACAGTACAAACACATCCTTGTACACACAGACATGAAAGGATTTGCCAACATCCCTGTAGGAGAGTCAGGAATGAGCTTGGAGCTGATGCTGCTGATGCCTGAATGGGAGATCTGCATCTCACAAAGTTTTAAGAAGTTTGCCTGCTGCTCTAAACCAAACACATTATATTACAATGAATTAAATAAAATTAAAATTACTGAAACTCTGAAATGCTTTGCTGCACAGAATGGCTTTAAACTGACAGTGGGCAGGTTTAGATTGGATATTTGGAAGCAATTCTTCCCTGTGAGGGTGCTGAGGCAACAGAAGCTGTGGCTGCCCCGTCCCTGGAAGTGTCCAAGGCCAGGTTGGAGGGGCTTGGAGCAACCTGGGAGAGTGGAAGGTGTCCCTGTCCATGGCAGGGGGTGGGACTGGATGATGATCTTTAAGGTCCCTTTTAACCTAAACCAGTCCATGATTCTATAACAGATATTTGATGTGAATGAGAAGCAAAGGGGGAGACAGATGCTCAACCAAAGACTATCTAAACCTTTCTGGTACTTTGTTATGGCTCATATTCAAGTTGGTTTTCAAATCTAACTCAAGTGCTAATTTCCCAAGATCTTTATTTGCATAGTCATTTCAGTTTCTCCACACTACAAACAGTAGGACATTGAATTTTCGTTGGAAATTGATTTTCCATGAGTTTATCAGGACTCAGAGGAGCTCACACACTGACTAGGAAGAAGGTGCTATGATAAACATCAGAAAGTAAAAGTTCTTTATTAAACTCTCATGAAATATTCACTCTCAAGAGAGAGGAATAATTCTGGAAAGACCATTTATCTACCTTTCTTCTAAGGCATTTTTTTCCAATCTTGAGTACAGTAACTTGTTCCCATTTTGGTCAAGTGCTGCTAAAACATGTCATTTAAAGAGAATTAACTTCAGAATGCAAACTGCTGCTTCAGTACCTCATGATACATCTCCACAGTACCTCATTCCAGTACATGCACTTTATTTAATCATGAAAACTGGTATCTATCACAGATAGGCACCACTTACATTTCAAACCTAACAACTCTTCTGGTTTTTTGCAATTCTGAAGAAGCAAACCACAGATCTAATCTGTAACTTGGGATTATAAGTAACAATATAAATGTAAATATACTGATACAGCCGCCTCTTATCCAGGAAGAAAAATGAGCTATATCAGCATGAGGCACTGTAACACACCAATTGCACCCAGGAGTAAGAATGTACTAGTGTTATTATCTTGGTAACACAAATCCACAATCCTTACTGCAAATTCATGACACAACAAGAACTTTGTATAGCTCAGGCTTCATCTGCAAAGCCCTTATGGTCACCAATCTATTGAGTGCTTATAATACCAGGTAAGGAAGTGAATATATTTTTCTTGGATGATATTTTATACTGGCACTGGAGTTTTGCTGGGGAAGAACAAGGCAGTACAGAGAAGGCATGTCCAGAGAGAGAAATCTGGGTTCAGCATCTTTCATCACATGCTTTCAAACAATTGCAGGATACAGAGTGGATCCAGAAAGAGACCTCAAGGGGACGTTCACGACTTCACTGCTTCATCTGTAACCTTGGTTTGGTGGTGGGAACTCAGCCTGCCCTCAGAAGTTTTATGCTGAAGGCAGTGACAAGGGATTTACGTAAATGTTGTTTATATTTTACGCAAAATATCTCAAGCACAAGGTGATTGAGGTGAAACTCCTCCAGCCTGCAAACCATGTCATTCTTCCTCCGCATCCACTGCACAACTCTTGTCCTATTTCCTTTACTGGTGGGAATAGGAATGTGCTAATTCAGTCGTTTCCTTTTTGTCCTGGCAAATGAAGTGCAGGTCAGGTCAGTCACAAGATTGGTTCTGTGCCATTCCAGTCGATGACAGCTCCTTGCCACCTAGAAATGAGAGCAATCATTTAACATCCATCAGTCAATCAGGTCCTTGGAGAGGCAAACCCACACCCCTCAACCACCCAGCAAACCTTAGAGGGACTGGAATGGACCTGTCTGGGATAATTAACCACATCTCAAAGGGAAAGAACAGAAGTGAGGTGGTTGTACCCCCTCATTGTAGGTGCCCAAGGTTGGAGGTGTCTCCTCACCCTTTCCTCCAGTCTCTCCTTGGCAACAGAGTCCTCAGCAGCAGCTGATTCAGAACAAGGACCTTCATGTTGCAAAGACTACAGGGAATACCCAAGAAGGGTACAAGAATTAACACTATATAAAACAGAATACTCAGTCTCAGCTGTTAGTAGGCAATTTGTACCCTCCTCTTCAGCAGGGCCCTGATTAGGAACTCTCTGACTCAGAGACCCTGCACCCAGATCATTTATCTCTTCTCCTCACCTTGGTTTCTTCAAAGCACCCAATGCCTCATTTTAATGGTGATGTTTTGCTTTTCCTACGCTGAGGCTTTGCCTCTCTCTGCCCTTATTCTCTCTTCAGAATAACACTGAAGTTGTACACTGAGAAACAGGTGAGTCCCCATGAACATGCCCAAAACCATTCCATATTTTTAATTCCTGGCTCTGCACTGGCTTCCAAAGCCCAGCTTGGCTCCAGGAATGTGACGATGCGACGGAGACATCAACCCTGGATCTGTCACAAAATGTGTCTTCAGATCACGGCAGAAGACAAAGATCTGAACCCAGACTTGGTCAAAGCAGGATGATGCTCTCCTGCAGTCACAGTGCATTGAGTCAACTGCCTGTGCAGTCAGAGCCCCTCATGGCACGAATCCACCCTTGTCTGGGGTATTTCTCATTTGCAAGGTCATGGCCCATTTCTGGGAATGAAACCATTACATTCCCGGTGTTGAGAGTTTGTATCTGTTTTGAAAATCTTCCTAGGGAGCATGTTCACAGTACTGAGACACTGGGGAGGGGGTAGAGGCCATGGTGAGTTGCCAGAGTGCCACATTCCTCCTGTCACCGAGGAAAGGATGTGTCAGCAAGGGTATGGCAGCTCAGGCCTTTTGCTGAGCAAGTCAATTAAGTGTAAAACAAAACCAAAAGCTGAATCCATGCAGCATTCAGAGCAATGTCTCAAAGGAAGTGACCATCTGAGGGCTGTTGTGAAATTTTTCCTTCTGAGTTTTTCGCTTTGCTGAGAAAATAAAAATTAAAAAAAGAAAAAAAAAAAGGCAGAAAAACTTTTCCCAGCCCAGGACTCACAGCAGAGATGTCTCATGATAAGCTAAGAGCAGATTATGTTCTAGCTGAGGCTATTAGACCTGGCATTTGCTACTGGTGAGAGCTCTTCAGAGTATCACCCCCAAAATGACCCAATGCAAGTGGAAAATACAATTGTCCCCATTGGATTTTTCAGGTAATAACACAAATCATCCCTAATATTTGTGTACAGTCTTTCCAAAGTGCAACCTTCTACCTCACCAAGGTGATTAAAGCTTTGAGAGGGATCCACAGAGATCCCACAGAGGCCAAAAGACACCGAGTGAAACCTGCTCTGAGACTACACTGTACCCTGGAAATAATGTGAGACCATTTTTGCTGTTGTTGAAGATATTATTAATCACTCTGCAGTGAAGAACTGGCCTTTTTTAAAGCAGGCTTTCCATAAAGAGATGAACTAGAATGTTATATTTTGAATCAGGGCTGAAGGCAACTTACAGGACAAGCCTTATCTCCTGGATTTACTTTCAAACCATTTTTTAGACTGAAAAGCATCCTTTGGCTGTTTGCTCCCTTGGACATGGGTACCAAACCTCTTTCCCCTATTGAATCTGCACAAGAAGAGGTGTCAAACAGCGGGGATCTCACTCAGAGGTGCTAAACA
Source organism: Pachyramphus minor (assembly GCA_013397135.1). Lineage (NCBI taxonomy): Eukaryota > Metazoa > Chordata > Aves > Passeriformes > Tyrannidae > Pachyramphus > Pachyramphus minor. Next base: position 89,653 of record VYXB01000544.1, read on the forward strand.
TGTCTTTTATCCACAGACAGAAACAAAACTGCCCAGACAATGCAAGGGGCTCACTTCCCCACGTTATCCTGCCACAAAGTAATTCCAATGCAAGGCATTTTCTAGCTGCTGATTCAATTATAATTTATCAGCTTAGCAAAACTAAAACTACATTTGACACACCTGGTTCAACTACAACCTCACCCAGGGGTCATGGAGTTAACGGGAACTGAAGAGGAACTGGTTCAGGCCCTGAACAATGCTCAGTCTGGAATAACATTCAGTGAGTATCTCCTGGACTAATAATTTGATATTGTTTTAGAGCACATCAGTAATTCAGGGTGAAATGCCCATGTTCTACTCTCCTGCATTAAATTCCCAATGGTTGTCTCACTTCAAATCCAAACAGATGCACTGAGGCATCACTCAGAACTGATGGTAGAGGGTTAACAAAATACACCTCTGAATTCAGGTTGCAGTATCAGATCCCAGTTTCACTCCCCTCAGGCAGAGCTAACAGATGTTATTTCCTCCAGTGCAGGGGGATGCCGAGGATCAGGGCTGTGATATAAGAGAGCTCTTCAGGGAAGAGCGGGATAAGATGTCTGCACGGCATCTCCAAAACAACCCAGGGATGCACATTCCAGACATCCCTCACTCAGAATCTGACTGCTTCCACAGATGTCTGGGGCTGAGAGCCACAATCAAAGCACTTCTGCTTGTCCTGATCCTGATTTTGGGAGCCTGCAGGTTAAAGTGATACCTGTTGGTGACTTGTCATTCCAGCCACCTCAAGTGTTACCTCCTTCAAACTCAAACCTCACTCTTCTGACATTTTATAGACTGAAAACATGAGCCTCCTCCTCCTGCAGAAGCAAAACAACCCTTCTCTTGTGATAATAATAATAATAATAAAAGTCTAAAGACAGAAACAGGCCATATTACATATGCAGTTTCCCCTTTGGGAGAGGATAAGAGAACAAACAGTAGACAGATGTTGGGCAGAGAACTCAGTGTGTTACAGGATGGTGGTGCTCAGGCATTGAGGTGAACAATGGGATTGTCATGGATTAAAACAGAACAGAGGCACGAGAATGAAAGGAAAAAAAACCCAATCAACAATAAAACTAATTAACAACAGTTAATCTTCACAGTTCTGATTGTGCAACCTGCGAAATTCTCCACTCTGCCTGAGAAATTGTCCTACGTTTTTTGACGAGAAAAGTTTGATAAGGAGCTTCATCATGAATACTCCATCAAAATGAGTAACAGCTCTTTGCTTGCTTTACTAAAAATTAGTTTAGGAGTGATTTCCATGGCTTTATGATAGAAAACATTCCTTTTTCTTATCTCCCAATTTGTTAAAATATCGGTTAGTTGGGTTTGTTTTTACTTTTCCTTATATACTGTTTTGTAGTTGGAAAAGAAAGTTCTTAAAACAAATAGGAAAAATTTAACATGAAAAACCTTTTGCAGCAAGGCCACACTTAAATAAATAGGCCCAAAGCAAATGGAGAACACTAAAAACAAGAAGCCAGAACGATCAGGGTAAATCAGACAGCCCTGAGAATGGTACAAACAAAACAGACTGACACTGGAATTTGCTGCTAATTTACTTCTCCAGTAGATTAAAGCAGGGAGTTTAAAATAAACAAACACCAGCACTACAAACACTGTATAACTTTGATACAATGCCAGGCATGGAAGATATTCTCAGAGCAACTTTAAGTAGTTGCCTGCATTATTCCCCCTGTGGGGGGTTCTGAGGTTACACATTATTTATTCAAGTTTGGAGTCATGCTTATGTGTTACTGGGAGAGAGGAATCAATAAAATCTGTACGTGCAGGGAGCCTGGACTGATGTCACTGCTGTCACCTTTCAGGATGCCTCTTCTGCCTTCCTGTAGCCTTATAATGGCAGCCCTCGACCTTCTTTACTTATTTTTGGTGGTGTTTTTTTTTTACAGAACAAATTGTGGCAAAGAAAGGAGAGAAATTACAAGAGAAATCTGAAGCTTGGCTTGCTGACTTAACAAATGTCATGGTCTTCTTGCTCCAAAGGCATCCAGATAGTACCTTTCAAAGCCATGCTGGAGCTGATATAAAGCTGATTTTTCTACCCAGTTAAATTTCTCCATTTTGCTTCTTTCATGCCTCACTACACTGAAAATGTTCCCATTAACTTCAGTATGACTTGGATAAACTGTTTAAAAGCCCAGAGTTTAATATCATATAAACCTCAGAATGGCCACGAGAATCCCAACAGGACAGGAACTAGCTTTGTATTTTGGGAGAAAATATGAGCTAAGAGCTGTCAAAAATGACTGCACAAAACACAGTGTTTTGTGGTCTTGACAAACTCTGTGCTGCCCTCCGACTCTTGGAGAAAAACAAGACTGCTGAGCAAAGGGCTTCATGCCTTGAAAAGGACACCCAGGTCCCCCAGTGCAACTACACTTTTCAGAAAAAGAATAATGAAAATAAAATAAACTTTCTCCTTTCCTCATTATACCTCTGCAGTAGGGATCAACCACTTTTAGGAATCTAAATTTATATCTCTTGAAACCAAGCTGTGCTCTCAAACCAAATCTGGCTCAGTCAGTTCTTGGTGATGCCATGGAAGTTCCTCTAAGAATGAAGTGCACACCTTTGCCAGTTCAATGATAACTACAATAACACACAATTAAATGTTCACTATTATTCATTATTATCTGTATGAAAAGCTGTCATATCACTTACTTTGTCCTAATACAGTGCTCAAGTGGAGGAGTGAGATCTTTTTCTTTATCTTCAGTGCACACCTGAGTTGTATCTGCAGAGACATAACAGACATTGTCAGTGGCAGGGGATTCTTCTCATACAGGATCCCACAGTGGCTTATAGGAACTCCACACATGGAAGTGATGGATTATCACTCACACTGCACATCTCCCAGCCCACTTTGGACTCAAATACCCTGGAGGGTGAGCACTGCTGTCACTTGAAAACCATCTCCTGCCCTCATTGACACAATCTGGATGGATGTCCCATCCCTGGAAGTGTCCAAGACCAGGTTGGACAGGCCTTGGAGCAACCTGGTCTAGTGGAAAGTGTCTCTACCCATGGCAGGGGGTTTGGAATGAGACAATAACTTTAAGATTCCTTCCAAACCAACCCATTCTATGATTCTATGACCTAAAAAGAATGGCCACAGACAGGGCTGGGAATACTCAGAGTAGATACAACTATGGCTCACAGGAGCTACATTTTTTGGGAAATACATTTAAATACATTATTGTGCCCCATATAAGTTGTTCTGGGCCAGAAACTTGCCCAGAATTGTGCTGGCTACTGAACAGTATGGATGATCAAGGGACAGTGTTCAGGCTCATTGAACCATAGAATCATTAAGGCTGGAAGAGACCTCTCAGATCACTGAGTCCAACCATCAAGCCAGCACTGACACACCCACCACTAAACTACGTGCCCTGACCCAGGTTACTTCACTAATACAGAGATGGTTTCAAGGAAAATCACAGATCACAAAATGAGAGCTGTCATGAGGCCTTTATTTCACAACTGATGTTGTAATTACTAAGGAAGTAATTGCTGTTGCTCAAATACTAAGAACAGTGGTAGTGCTTCACTTGAACAGCAAACCCCAAGTCCAGCCCAAACTGGTTTAAGACCCTTTCATCCTGGAAAAGAAGATTGTCCCTTGACTATTTAGCAAGCAATGCACAGACAGGAGTAGAGGAGGCTGTGTTGGATATCAGAGAGCTGTCCCAGGCTGTGAGCATTCCTTTGGGACGGAGAGGAATCCCACAGTTCCGGGGAAAACAGAGAGGTCACTGTCTCTGACAGGGGATCTGTCAACAGTGAAAGGAGTCGCTGAACTTCCCAGGGACAAAACATCCTGCGACCAGCTTGGATGTCAGTCTGCTCAGCTGTTTCCTGTTTTGGAGTAAAACATTTAAACTGCAGCAGGTTATTATTTTTTTTTCTCTTTCTTCTTCTCTGCCTGTCATCCAGCCAATGGATTGGTTGCAAGCAATGAGTGATGCCAAGACAGGGTGTAGGATTTGGGTCTGCTTCAGTGAGACTGCTGCAGACAGGATGGGAGGGAATTGTTCTTACATTCCCAGCTGCCAGTCTCAGATAGATCTGGCTTTCTCATGTCATAGGAAGAACTTGGCAAATAGTTATGGGGATGAGAAGCAGGACAAATTCTCAATATAAAGTGGCCATTGCTATTACTCTCAAAATTCTACTCTTTTATTCTATCTTTTCTGCCTTTCTTGCACAGTGTAATGACTTTGAGATTTCCTAAAACATGACCTTGATTTTAATCTTCCTAATTACAATCAAGATTCACATTTTAAGGAATTTACTCTCTTGCATTGTGAAAAGCAAAAAGCTTTGCTGACCAGCACCAGTGAGATGTGGCTGGGGCAGCACCCTGCACCTCATGCTGTATCTCCAGGTTAACACTGCTTAACCATCATCTGTTGGCATTTCCACCAGGGAAATACCAGTAATATTCAGCATTCTGGTACTTCCATCTGGTCCTGTGTGCATGGCTGAGATGCAGGACCAGTGTTACCTTTTGGATGTAAAGTAATCTTGGTTTTCTCCAGACCTAGGAGAGGATTATTGCACAGCCAGAACTAGGACAGGGCTTCCCTGGAATGATGAAAAATATTTGCATTTTACTGCCTTTTGCAGAATGTCACAGATAACAGAGGATTTACTGGGACACATCCCTGGAAGAGGCTACAGGCACAACAAAGAGATTTCTCTCTCTCCATGCACATTTAGGCTCTGAGGAGAAATGCACAGATATGCCACAACAGGTTGAACAGCAAAGACAAAAATTTATACATGCTCTGAGCAATTTCTCATCCAGGGATCTTAGAGTACCTGGCAGCTCTGGATTTTGGAAACATTCCTGATTTATTAAGGATAGAAAGACAGATAAGGACTCCTGGTTTGAACCATATGTTACATGGTGCAACACAACAGAAAAAACCTGTATTTATAGTCCTATGCTGATCTTTCCACATCATTTTTATCTGGGAGAGACCATGTGGGAACCAGTTGGCAACTAAAGTCCTGTAAAAGTTAAGCATTTTTTGAGATAATATATAATGTGATGCCTACAATAGAATGACAGGGATTTTAATTAAAAGAAGAGGATACATAACAGGCAGAATGATGATTGAATTCACTCCTGAATCTCATGAGATGCTGTAGCCCCCAGTATCACATGATTCAAGCAGAACACAAAACACCCAAATATAACCCATTCTGTCCAAGAACATGGATATTGCTGCACATAAGGAACAGAGACAACTTACTTTTAAGGAGCAGACTACAACAGAGAGGCTCCTTAAGATTGAGAAGGAATTTGATTATCACAGAATCACAGATTAGATTGTATAAATATATCGAAGGAAAGAAAACAGAAGATAAGTAAGATATTATTAGCAAATAAAAATGTAGTGGTCAAGAATGTCTTGATATGGCAGTAAGTAGGTGCTTTCTAAGGATCAGGATACTTATCCAAATGCCTTCCAGTTGGAGAAGTGTGTAGTTACTGTAAAAGCAGCTGGATAATTTGGCATGGTTTCCTGAAAGGAGGAGTGCAACAAGCTGGAAGATCTTTTGCAGGCTTGTGTTTGCAGGTGAGTTTACAGGCAGGTGAGAGATTTTTTTTAGCAGATTACTGGAATCATCAAGGATTTCATGCTTCCTCACCCTCTTTGCTCATTTTCCTACAGGCATGGAGGGTTTAGGAATCTCCTGCCTGTAGAAACGACATGAGGTGATGTGAAGGCGAATGGGAGCAGTTAAATATGGTTTAAATATGGTCCCAGGAGTATGAATAGGCCAGACCTGATCCTTGGAAATCAGTGCCACTGATTTATACACAGTGTGTATAAAGTGACATATGCCCACTTTTAACCCTTTCAACAGCTTATCCTCCAAACTTCCTCGCGAAACCTAATTTCCAATTAACCACCGACGCTAATTGTGGAAATTAGGAAACAGGCACACAATATTTAATGCCTGTGACCATCACTGTTTGTGTTATCGGGCTCTTCTTTCTGTGGTGATGCTGCTGCCACCCCCAGAGCTGAGATGCAGGGTGACAGAGCTGCACATACCAACTGTTAACCGGATCTCCTCGTCCTGGTTGGCCAAACCATCGTAGTAGTAAAGGTCAAATCTCCTTCCCGTTTTCCAGTCACTGAGTAAATCCTTTTCCAAGCAGAAAAGCACACTGAAGTGGCTCTCACTGCACACCAACCAAATTGGGTACTTGGGAGTCTTCAGGTAGCAACCAACCTAAAAGATGTAAAACAGGAGAAAGTCATGAGGGGCAGGGGGAGAAACAATTCATTGTGGAAAAGATGGAATTCATGAGACCACTTATTTATTATAGTCTACAAACTTTAATGAAGGCTCGTTGCAGGCTCTTGGTGAGGAGACCTTCAGTAAATCTGAGAAGATATAAAGCAAATATTTGGCTTTCAGTTACAGGCAGGTAATGACATCCAGCTGCAGTGCCCTGACAGCAAAAAGATCATATCCCAGATGATCAGAACCAAAAGGAACCCTGTCCTCTGCAATAGATGTAAAACCACAGTGAGTTTAGGCCAGGAATGCAACATGAGATCAACAGGAGACTCTGCTCTCATGCAGCAGCAGCTGGAAGTCAGGCAAGAGACTAAAAGGATCTCAGATAACATGAGAATCCCTGTGTGGGCAACTCAGCTGAACCCAAAATCTCTCCTTGAATTAAGAGTATAATACATTCCCTTCACTTTACCATCTTCTTTTAGCTTCACAGTCCAGGTATATAAAAGATTTTCAGCTACTAGAAGAAACCAAGAACAGAAGCACTTGTTTTGCTTCATTATTCTTAAAAATGAAATACTGTCACCCGAAAAAACACAATGATTTCTTTAACAAAAAGCCTTTACAAAGGCTTTGCCCTCCTTCTGAAAGTTGGAAGTATATTTATAAATATTCTGAATTTTCTGTATGAAATTACATGTAAATGATTTCCACACTCATTCATGGATGTTTTAAACTAGAATAGTTGAGAGATTTAATCTCTAATCAGTGGAGGAAGGGGATTCCAGCAGCACTGCAGTAGGTAAGCCAAACCTGAGGATTGCAATCCTGGTGGGAACATTTGCACCGTTCCTGGGAGCACAGAGGGGTCAGGAATGTATCTGAAACACTTGGACACCAAATCCACACAGTATGGAAAACAAACAGGATGAACTGGAAGCGTTGGGCACCTCCCAGAGCCGCGATATCACTGGTGTTGGTTTTCAAACTCAATATATGCTGATTTAAAATGAGTCATGGAATTTCCTGCATCCCCTGAGGTCAGTGAATATCTTGTAGGGTTTTCTTTGCCTCATATTAATGTATTTTGAGATAGATACCATCCATCTACTACTGCAAGCTGTCGATATAAAGCTGCAGTATTAATTAAGGATATTAGCTCCATCAGAATAAATAAGAGAGCAAAATTAATCATTAGATTGCTCAATGAAGCAAAGAAACCTTATTTCTTCCAGCTAGGATTTTAATATTCAGCTACAACAGGTATTTATTATTAGCTCTACTCCTGACATTGAAATCTGTATTCTAAGGTTCAAAATAATACTGTTTTTTCTCCCCACTGAATTGCTGGGTTTTGTATCTTTGATAAATTGCTCAGGGAAACCAAAATCTGAAATTAAACATTTTGCTTTCAGTGGAATGCTCCTGGAAACTGGGGGGCTCTTAACATTAAAATTTATATACATGTTTTGTAGACATATATTTGTTGATATTCTACAGTGCAGCCCTCAGTTCTTCCCCTTGGGCACAGCTGCAAATGTCATCTAATATGCTGCCAAAAAGCAGAAGTCAACATATATTCTGTTGCAATTAAAACTCTAAACAGCACCCTAAGTGATAAAGAGTGTGTGTTTTTATCATGATTGATATTTAGAATTTATATCTGAAGAGTTACAGGAGCACAAATCCAACTGCCTCCCTCATGAGAATTTCTTCTCATGTTAGACAACAAGTCCCCAGCTAATTAAGTAACTGTTCTCTGACTCATTACTTCGCTGAAAATCTATTTAAAACAGCCTTTTATGCAACAGTTTTGCTTTTTATGTAAATTCTTGGCTTAAAAGTAAAGAAATATTTTACAAGCTTACAATAATACTGCTAACAGGAGTCATCAAGAAGGGAAATACGCAGATGCAACAAAAGATGGCAAATTAGAGGGACACGGATGAAAAGATTCAGTCTCACAAAGATGCACATTTTAATATGCAGATAAGCCAAAGCCAAAAAGAACAGCCAGTCTTCTCCATATGTCTGCAAAAGTGACTTCCCAGCTCCCTCAAACAACAGTTGACAAAATAAGATTAAAGAGGACAGAACTTTCAGAGCCACATCCACTGCAGTTGTCACTCCCACGAACCGTCCCACCGAAGTCAGGACAAACTGCAGATGATTAAAGGCTGTAGGAACATTCTCCAAATATGTATAGTTTTCAATTCCAATCCTTGCAGAGAGCAGTGAGGGCATGAACTTTGAGACAATAAAAAGCCTAAAATTGTAGCTCCAGTCCTCCTGTCCCATAGGAAGGGAGGAGTCTTCATTCGGGTTATATCACCTGCATTAGCTGAGGGTTACCTGCTGTCTTTTAACATCAAGCTGCAAAACATGTCTAATTTTTTTCTGCAAGATATAATATGGGACCATGTTGCTGACAAAGTCCTCATTGTGAGGATTCCTTCGGCTGCTTCTTCGAACTTCATTGTTGAGTGGACTGGAATCATAAAATTGTGGAAGCATTTAGGTTGGAAAAGACCTCCAGGATCACAGAGTCCAACTTCCAACCGAACACAATCTTGTCAGCTAAGTGCCATGTCCAGTCATTTCTTGGGCACCTTCAGGGGTGGTGACTCCACCACCTCCCTGGGCAGTCCCTTCCAATGGTTAACCAACCATCCATTGAAGAAATTCCTCCTGGTGTCCAACTTGAACCTCCCCTGGCACAGCTTGAGGCCATTTCCTCTCATCCCGTCACTGGTTGCCTGGCAGCAGAGGCCGACTTCCACTTAACTACAATCTCCTTTCAGGGAGTTCTAGAGAGTGATAAGGTCTCCCCTGAGCCTCCTTTTCTCCAGGTTAAATAATCCCAGCTCCCTCAGTTGCTCCCCATCAGATTTACTCCCTAGATCCTTCATACACAGAACTACACCCTCACTCAACTGGTCCCACTGCTGAGGGGTGAGTTCTTCCTCAGTTGCCTGGCCAGGTTGGTTGGTGGTGACCCTGGAATACAACAGGAACCAGGACAGTGAAGAATAAGCAGAAACACCCAGTGTTTTAACTCCTCAGGAAAACCATGGACTCAGTCAGAGTGTGTCTGTCATGCAATAAGTGCCTGACAGAGAACGTGGTCCTCCTTCCCAGTCTGTTCCCTAGGACTGTAATGCTGGCTCTGACTTCCAAAGGCAAATCAGGGATATATGACTTCCACCTATTTCATGAAATATTATTTGTTAAGGGCTTAAAGGTTGCATTCCTATTACTATTCAAGTATTTGTTTTCAAACAGGCTCATTAATCTTCTTCAGGCAAAAACAAGTAAGGGGGGAACTGAATTAGATCCTTTCATGCTGCATATTTGCAGTTCTTACAGAGATTTTATTAACCCTAATCCTCTGCCTTCCAAATCCCTTAAGAATGCTCATAAATTTCAGGGACACCACTGTGGTCTTTGGAAAACATCAATTTTTTCAAAAGCAAGCCCCTTTAAAGGATTCATTTTCAACACTAAGGGCTGTCTTTGCCCATGTCTGATTTTAGTGTGTATTCTCACAGCGGCAAAATTAAATCTACACACAAAAGTATTAAAACTACACACAAATATTTATCGCTGGAGAATTATTCCAACATCTCTGCCAGAATGAGTGGATGGTACTTCACCATCCAGCTTTTATTTGCTTGTTGAACAAGGCTGCCTTTTGCCATGTGAATTCTAAGAGAAGCAAACAAGAGAATATGATATCAAAACAAGGGGGATCACTGGATAATGACCAATGTGATGGCATTTTTCTCTGGGAGTTTTATCACTTAATGTAATTTCCCCTCATTGCTTGTTGGAGTTTATTTTTAATTTTCTAATTAAAATTATAGTTATTCTGTTCGTTATATTCAAAATGTCTGTTTTCCTGAATACAACTGTTATAGATGCTTATTTTCCAAAGTAATCACAGACTGTAGTGATTCCACTGGGTTTTGTCAAACTGAGCAATTGTTGGTTGTACTAAATCCAACAGGATTGACAGACAAAAGGAGAATTACACAGAGCTTTCAGAGTTACAAGCAAACAGCCTATTGTTTGTTCTGCCAGTGCTTTTCCCCCACAGCTGCAATGACCTTTACTGAATTAACATTAAATAATGTTCCAGTGGTGTTAAGACCGAAGTGTCCATGGTGTAAAACCAGATATCTTTGCAATAGCCCTTGGGTGAGCGGGAACCCCAGTGACCCAGGTCACCTCTTCCACCAGCACTATTGAAACACCAGGTCAGCTACATTCCTCTTATATTTGCAGATAGTTAAGGGACACAGTGAGGGTAAAATTACTGCCATTGATAGGTACTTGATTTCAGTCAGACTAAGAAAAATACGATTAATGTTCACAAGATCTGACATTCAGAGTATGTACAACTAAATGGCTATGCCAGGTGAGACAGAAACTGAAGAGTTTTTAGCCATATAAAGTAGCAGCAAACACTACCTATAAATAAATTCTCAAATAAATTCTCTGCAGCTTTGGAACCTTTTTGTTGTAGAAAATGGAATGTTTCTGATAATGAAATGGGGGGGGATAAAAGGGCAGGATTAATGAGGAAGAATAGAAAGAGATGTGTGCTCAACCCTAGGATTCCCAAACCAAAGAGTCCTGGAAAGCACCGGCTTATGACTGAATTTCCCTCATGCTGCCACAGTATAAAAGACAGCAGATGTGGCAAGGAAAATAGATGTCAGGGTGCCAGAGAGCCTCTGGATCTTCTCTTTACCCTTGTCCCACTCTGCTGCCCTTCTGGTATGTCCCAACAAGTGAATAAATCGTGAGGGAGATTCAGACCCTCACTCAGACTTCAGCACTTTGCCATTTCCTCGCTGCACATGAAGGAGTTTCTAGTTCACTGCACTAAGACACATCACTGCAATGACTGGGACAGGTGAAGATTCACTTCACTTAACTCTTCTGCATCTATTTCTAGGCCCTCTAACTTAGGTTGGCCCTTAGGCTTTGGCTGTCTGTAAAATTTAACAAGGAAGAGATGGGTATTGTCAGAAATGTTGACATCCCCCTTGTTCATCCGTGGTAAGGGGAGTTGGCTGAACTCTGACCTGAAACATTCCCAGCCTATAAAGGATCTAAAGTGAGATGGCAAAAATCCACATCCAAATGCAGGTATTTATAATCTAGAGAGACATGTGGAAAATATTTGACTTATCATCTTCTGTTTTGTCTGTTTGCAAAGCATGCAGAGCTCTTCTAAACACGTGGCTTAAAGAAGTTCCAGTGTCTCAAAGCAAAACTCTGTGACTCTATTTTATTTGGAAGGATGCTGAGAATAAAGCAAAACCAATACTCCAGCCACAGGGACTGGCCTCTGGGAAAATAACTGTCCATAACTTGGGAGGACAATAGGACTTCCTTAAAGAAGTTCCAGGCTAGAAAGGGAGATGTAAAAACAGGGAATGAAGAACACACTTTTTGAAAGGCCAATGCTTTGTCAGCCTTGTTTCAGTTAAATTTGAATGTATCACATGGTTTTGCCCCCAGTGTCACAAATGCCTCACATAAATAGCAGCATCCCTTCCTGAAAGCATCTACAGGGCACAATATCTGCCCCTGTTCCTGAAAAAAACAAATGGAAAATTAAAACCAACCATCAAGTTTCCATTTTGCACTTGTATATTTTTGTTGCTGGTTTCTCAAAAGAGGTGGTATAAACCCTCTTTCTAAACCTCCCCCTCCACAACCCCTGGCTTGAATCCAGTCCATCTGATGGATTAAAGTGGTTGTTTAGGAGACATATTACCCAGGGAAGAAGGTTATAGGAAGGATGTTCCATGGGGCAAATAAACCAGTGAGGTGCCAGAGGACAGAGCATGTGTGCTGAATTTAATAATTCAAGTAGGTCCTGTCATAGCACAGAGTGTGCTGCTTTCATCAAAAGGACCAGAGATAATGTTTCCCATCTGTGGAATTTTAATGAATAAATTCTGTTTATTTCTGTTACTCTTTGAAAAGAAAAGAGGAAAAATGAGCATAACTTCGTTGTCAATGCCCTCTCTTCGTTTTCAGAAAAGCAAAAACTAAAAAGCAACAGTCTCTCGAAATGCTGACAGCTCAGGGAGTGCCTGGGACACTGTCAGGAATCGGAGCAGCGAGATCTTGGGAGGTCAGATAGCAGAAGGTTGAACTACTACAGCAGGAGAGAATCACTGAAAACAAAGAATTAGAGTGAGGGTTCAAAGGAGACAACTGAGTATTTCCATTACTTCACATATACCAGCACATAACTAAAGCAGTTTCAAAACACTTTTCAGAAGGGTGAGCAAATTCATCAGCCAATACCACACTGCCTTTAGAATGAGGGATTCAGATCTGTGTTCATCCCATTTCAGCCACGAGCTTACTGGGGAACTTATTGGGACAAGCACTTTGACTTTTATCTTTTATTCATGTGTTACCCCCCTCTGTAAAATTGTAATGACTCTTGGAAAGCACAGATATTTTAATAGGAAACAGCACCTAAATGCTATATATTATTGTTATTATCATTATCAATATTAATCAGCAAAGTGGTATTTATTGATGGGTTATTAATGTTATTGAAGTTAGTCAGTTAATAATAATAATAATGACAAAAGTAGTATCTTTTATATTTATCACCTGAGAATGCAGTCAATTTTTCCCTTTGTCACTGTAAGTCTCTTAAATGACCTGCCATAAAGATGAGGAGCATCTGTTCCCATCTGTTTCTACTCTTAACATCAGGAGAGATTTTGAAAAAAGGAACTTCATCATTCTAAGTCTTTCCACCTGCAATTTTAATGTGGTATTTAGGCTTTTCTCACCCAGGACTGCTATAATTGGCCCTGCTCACTCCTGATCCTCATCCCCTTCTCTGAGGTCTTGCCCCTGCTGAGAAACCACTCAGCTTCCCTGAGACTTCAGTGCACTGCTGTGTCCTGCAGCTCAGCAAACAGAGGAAACCTCCACCAGTTTTCTGTGGACTGACCAGTTTTTGGAAATGTTTCCATTGCTTTAAGAGCTCTAAATAAATTCCAGAAAATCTAAAATCTCAATTTAGGCTTCTAAGTCAAAGGTGTAAGATCACATGGAATTATTGCTTAAATACAGGCTTAGCACAAAGAAAAAAAATCAAAACGTGTAATTTGGCTACTGAAAAGTAACATGATTGGGCTTTTAGCTTTTTTGCATTAAAATAGGGAATCTCACTATGGAACTAAACATTTGCACATGAAATGGATGGAATGGATCCATCTGTCATTGGGAAACAATTTGCAACAAGTAATTACACTGCAAAAAGCCCTTCTGAGTGTGGTGATATGTCAGGCCTGAGAGTGATGATCAGGCATTAACAGTTCCAGACAAATTACACAGAACACACATTTTTCTAATCAGCAGAGATAACACATTCAGCATGATCCACTGGAGGAGATGAATGCATTGGGAACAGTGGGATTCTCCAGGAGAAAAAGGAAGGGATCATTTTGTTTTCATTTGCTACTGTTGAAGTTGGACAGGAGGATTAATTTGGTTCACATGCCCTCATGGTATTTTTAATTCAGAAGCCATGCCAAGGGGATTGTGGGTTATATAGAAATACTCTACGTATTAGACAAGGGAGATAAAATGGTATAGAAATATTTCTCCACATGGATTGTCAGCATTCAGCCTGGAATCTTGAATATCTCTTCCTAAATGTGTTGGTAAGTTGGAACAAGTCTTGAGCAGAGCAGTAAAAACAAGCTTTGGACAGGATGCACTGATGAAAAAGGGAGGAACTGTTACATCAGCTGCAAACGTCCAGCGGATGGGGAGGAATTCTTTAGGGGGTAGGTTGGATTAGAAGTGAAATTATAATCAGAGGAAACTAAGTAAATGAAGAGTCAGATTTAATATTAGTGTATCCAAACACAAGTTGTGTAGTAGATATTAAAATCTCCAAATTCATAAGTATCTACAAATCTGTATTTGTAATTTATATTTTAAAGTAGAGATGTATGAGGAAAAAGGTTACGATCCCAGTTAGATGCCTGAAAATCAATTAAAAAATGGTCATCTGAACAAAGGGACAGGAACTTCAGGGACACAGATTTTGAAAAGAAACCCTGCTATATGACAGGACATAAAAATATCCGGAATTATCCCCTGGGAGATTGGCTGGATATGACCTAAAGGGAGTTTTCCGACTCCGATGTCTATGATTCACCATGTAGCACGCTCAGGATCTTCTTGCTACTGGAAACCAAAAAATAAAACCAACCAAAAATGACAGTCCTTTTCCATGGCTGGTGGCAGTTCCCAGCCTCACAGCCACACTGTAATTGGATGCTGAATCCACTTACTGAGAGGAAGAAAAGAGTCAGTTTGAAAATTCTATTCTCAGTTCCACTCCTGCAAACTACCAGTGACATTTATTTTTCCTAAATTGCTCTAAATATTGTAACAGAAAGCAGAATCTGGCCCTTCATGATGAAGCCACAGCGGAGACACCCTGATTTGAGGCCAAAGTCCACCAGAATGTGACTTTTGTTCTAGTCCTGAGCAGACACTGCATCTGAACTGAAATGCAGAGAACTCCCAGATGTTCTTAATAAAAACCAAGACAATTTGCATCAGATGCCCAACTAGTGTAGACTCTAAAAAAAAAGGAAACTACGTCTACTGGAGTTTCTGTAACTTATTAAGAGTCCCTGGCTTGGAAAAACAGAACCCTGCTCAAGAATCCAGCTCCCAGGCAAGAGCACAGCAGTAGAAACGGGTCCCCTCTACCATATAATTTGCAGAATAAGTGGAAAATGGTGTCTGATTCCCTGAGTAACTTACTTTATTTTTAGAGGGCAGGTGAGAAAGAAATAGCTCTTACCTGCACTGACCTCACTTACCATTTTGCTACTCCCAAGTCATTTTCCTCACTGGAAAATGGAAAAAAATGCTACAGTGGTACAGAACCATTTTTTGAGGTTTTAAATGTTACATTGTTTATAGAAAAGAAAAAGAAGCGTGAACTAGACACGGATGCTTATTTATTTTTAGCCCACTCTGTTCTGAATTCATCTGATTTGGATACACTGATATAATTTCTTGACTGAATTCAAGCCTTTTACAATATTATGAATAATGTAAATGATTGTGTTAATTAAAAATAACAGAAGTTATAATTTGTCTGTAGCAGGAAAATGTAGATGGGAAAAAGTTAAAACCAGGCTTTCTTTTCAGTCACACATTTATACTGTATCAGTACAAACAATTTCTTTGGGAATCACTTTTGAATTTCTGTAGAGGTGCTGACTGCAAATCCAGATGGGACTGCTACAAGTATCCAATCTGGCATTCAACAGAGGAAAGAGTATTTCAAATAATATTCTTGAATCAAACACAAGACTGTCTGTTGAGAATAGAACAAGTCTTTAGGAAAAATGTCCATCTCCCCAACACTGCAGATGGAAAACCAGAGAAATCCTTATAGAAGTTTGCCCAGAGGTAAATCAATGGCTGTCACTTCTTTGAAATTTTTAATTTATCTTTAAATTCTCATGATGAATACAATTAAAATATTGACTTCAAAAGCATGTTAAAGGGAACTGCATTAACAGCTATTTTAATTTCTATTTTTGTTTACTGCTCACACAATACCCCTCCAGCACAGAGCAGAGCAGCTAAACCTGGCCCATCATTTCTTTGCTGCTGCACTCACCCTAAGCTAATCTTAAATGGAATTGTTTTCTTTTTTGATTAAAAACAGAGAAAGGAAATACCTGACAGACATCATAGTGCTCGAAGAGAGACAGCAAACCAATGTCACTGCGGCTGGTGATGCCTTTCAAAATCGTGATATTCCCATTCCCAGAGTCCAGCTCTATCACATTGTTGAAAACATTGGACACAGCTTTGCCAGTCAAAAGCAAGTTCACCAATTCCTGTTTGTGACATGTTTATAAACGAAACAAAACAAAAAACAAACAGTACTTAAAGCATCAGTACAAGATTCATTCAAGGATTGATAAAAGGTACACGTGTACCGGAGCCTTAATTTATATCATGGCTTTAATTTTAGGGTCAGGATTAGGATTGCTTATGAAAAATTCTCCAAATATTTTGGGCAAAATCTCCTCCTAGAGCAAAATAAGGAAATATTAGTGGAGTTTCCAATATTCATCCTTCCAGAGGTAAACTGCCCATAATCAATTTAGTCTTACATCCAACTCTCAGCCTCCTCATATTAGTGTTGCTTTGTATAAATTAAAATATTTTGGTGTCCCTTTTTCTCTACAATGGAACCACAGCATGAATGAGATATATCCCAGTACTATCTGATATTTCTCTATGTGCTCAGTGATGTATTTTGAACAAGATTTGTTAAATTATTTTTCTTTCTTGCTGATTATTTCTGGATGAACTCAAGCCTCATCCAGTAAGATATTCACCTATATGGACCCATATCACTAATGTACTCATATTTACCATAGGGGATTGCAGATTATTTCCTCTCCAACTGAAGTAGGGGTTTGTCAGAGGATAAATACATGTGAGAGGGTGGGGGATGTGCCTGTGCACATGCAAGTGTCCATGAAGTTCAAGGAACAGAGACAGAGGACACATCTCTTAGTGTAACATCCCACAAGGGCCAGCTGGGATGTAACCAGAGCTGAGAGCAGAGTGTGCAGCAGCAAGGACTCACCTATTAATAAATAACATATGGCAAGAAACAGGAGAGGAAATAACAAGAATAAAGTTTCCAGAAAAAATAGTCTGTTTTACCATGCCCAAAGACATGAACAACTCTGTTGTTGCCAGTTTGGGATTGGTTTTAAAAGTACTGCACACAATTATAATTCTGCATTTCTCCTGAAGGACTCCCCTGAAGAACCTTATGGGTTCTTACTGAAGTTTTTAGCAGTTCTAATCCACCAGTGATGTTCCATCACCTTCTCAAGGAATCACTGTGAAACCACAGTATAAAAGTCTACTTTAATTACAGGAGAACACGAAGCCTGCCTTTGGCAACCAAAATGGCAGTAGAACCACAGAATCATAGAATCATAAAGGTTGGAAAAGACCTCTAAGATCATCAAGTCCAGCTGTGAAGCCAGCACCACCGTGTTCAACACTAAACCATGTCCCCAGGTGCCACACCCATAAGTTTCCTGAACACTTCCAGGGATGGTGACTCCACCACTTCCCTGGGCAGCTGTGCACCATATTCAGGCCACACCACTGCCCAGCTCGCGGTTTTGGGGGACTCTGTGCCATAGAATTCTGTGATTTACGTGTCCAAGGCAAAGTGTTTCCAACTGAGTGGACGCCTCTGGAGGACCAGAACCAGTGGGAGATGTTTGCTGCAGGACATGAGCTGGAATTAAGCCATGTAAAGTTTAGGTCCTATGTGTCAGCCAGCAATTCAGGCTGGAGATTTTCAAGCCCCACGTGGGTTCTAGACACAGCTATAGCAAGTCAGGGACTCCAATTTGAATTACCAGTTATATTCCATCAGCAGCAGCTCAGTTAGTGCAGCAGTGACCATTTACAGAGGAGCTGTAGGGTCAGACAAGACCCTCCCTGAAAGGACAGGGAGGAAACACAGTGTGTCTCAGCACTGAAATCAACGAAGGAGTTCAAAAGAGGCAGATGAAAGGAGTGTAAGGACATGCACACACAGGTACAGACACACACATGGACCAGGAAACCAGGCTGGAAGGAGAAGCTCTGAAAGCAAAGACAACAATTTGCCAAAACAAGAGGAAAAAGAATAAAGGATGAAGGTGCTGGACATTATGGAGATGAAGGAAAAAAACTAAGGAAATTTGTGGAATCTTAGAGTAGCCTTCCAGTACCTAAAGGGGCTCCAAGAGAGCTGGAGAGGGACTTTTCACAANAGTGTAAGGACATGCACACACAGGTACAGACACACACATGGACCAGGAAACCAGGCTGGAAGGAGAAGCTCTGAAAGCAAAGACAACAGTTTGCCAAAACAAGAGGAAAAAGAATAAAGGATGAAGGTGCTGGACACTATGGAGATGAAGGAGAAAAATTAAGGAAATTTGTGGAATCTTAGAGTAGCCTTCCAGTACCTAAAGGGGCTCCAAGAGAGCTGGAGAGGGACTTTTCACAAGGGCATGGAGTGACAGGACAAGGGACAATGGCCTTAAGCTGAAGGACTGTAGGTTCAAATGATATTAGGAAGAAATTCTTTACTGTGAGGGTGGTAAGGCCCTGGCCCAGAGAAGCTGTGGCTGCCCCACCCTTGGAAGTGTCCAAGGCCAGGTTGGAATGGGGTTGGAGCAACCTGGGCTAGTGGAAGATGTCCCTGCCTGTGGGGGGTGGAATGAGATGATCCTTAAGGTCCATTCCAACCCAAACCATTCTGTAATTTGATGATTGTATAACTTAGAGGAGAAATGCCATCTCCCCCCAGAGTTCAGCTCCTCCCAGGACCCCACCCTGAGCCCACCTGAGTGCAGTAGCCGTGGCTGCCGATGAGGCGGTTCGTGAGCACATCGAAGTCATTGCGCACCCTGGAAAGGAGGGGGACACGTAATTATATCAGGAGTGGAGAACACTGTTAAATTCAAATACAACTTTACATTAGACTTAACATCTCTAAATCTTGGGGAAGAGCAAAACCAAGCTGCTTCCCAATCGTAAATACAGCTCTGTGGGTTTGAATCCTTTCGAGGTGATTTTTCACATGGTAAAAAAAAATAGGAAATATATCAACAAAAACTTGTGGTGAGCAAAAGTTGACAGAGCTAGACTTGGAAGAAATAGCTGTGGAGGAGAAAAGTAGTTGTTACCACTAGTTAGAACAACAGAAATTAGAATTATTGCACAACTTGTCTCACAGAATCACAGAGTGGTTGAGGTTGGAAGGGACCTCTGGAGGTCACCTCGTCCACCCCATCTCTGGCCACCCAGAGCCAGTGGCCCAGGAGCAAATCTAGAGGAGGTGAAGGAAATAGAAAAAGAAAAGAAAGAGAAAAAAAGAAAAAGAGAAAGAGAAAAAGAGAAAGAGAAAAGAAAAAGAAAAAGAAAAAGAAAAAGAAAAAGAAAAAAAGAATGTGTAAACATTTATAATGGTGCTGTGTGTCCCCTTCTGTTTTGTGAAATCAAAGAGAAATTCCAGGAAATTGCATTATTGATAATTATGGAGTGATGTCTCCCCAAAGTTCCCTCTCTCATAACTCTTGGAATTATTGAATTAGTGATTGGTTGATGGCCTGAAAAATAAAGGTTGTAACTGTGATCATTTTTAACCTGCAGATATGATGTAATTGCAAACATTATTTTATACATGAATAAACGTTTAATCTAGGTTTGAGAGAACACAATGTACTATATTCTGGGAGAGCTAAAGCAATAAACTCCACAGATTAATTCTATGGGTCATAAAAACCTATTTCCCTTCAAAATAAAATATGTTGATCTCAATTGGTTTGGCTTCATCTTTATGCTGGTTTTGTCCAGAGGTAGAGAGAATGCCTGAATGATCATCAATTAAAACTTAATTATTCTATATCATCTGGGCTTCTCACTGTCATTTTGCTTGGAAAATCTTCTATGCACACAAATATTCATGTTTCTTGACAATTGGCACACTAATTTCTTCTAAAAAAGGAACTATTTTATTTGTGACAAAGTAAGAGCTGACTTGATGTGAAGGCAAAGAGAGCCAGACACTTCCCTTCAACACTGCTACATGTGCTCCACTAAAAAATCTGTTTCTTAAATAAAAAGCTGGGACATTCTGTGTCTTCATCCCAAACTTTAGATAATTACTTTCTCATAGGATTTCTTTGAATGCCAAAATCAGAATGTAAAATAGAATTTCCACCACTTGCAGCCCTAATGATACCTAAAATCATTCTAAATGAGTCGTACACATTGAATCACAATTCCTTTTAAAAAAAAAAATCTTTTTGCCCCTTTATCAAAAAATTCGTTTACCTCTTTTAAAAAATACATTTCACCCTTTATGAAAAATGTCTTTTAGCCCTTTTTAAAAACTTACTTTAAAGATAATTTACAAGTTAGTGTCAGTCATAACAAAGTGCCACCCGACATCTGTTGCCAGGGTGAAATCAAAGGAAAGACCAAGGAAAGGGTGCCCGTGGTAGGGAAAATTCTCTCATGCACCATTGCAAGGCATGGATGGGATGATAATAATCTTTGGATTTTGGCCATTTCTTAGTTTTAGAAACAGTTTCATCTTGCAAACACCATGACATGAGCAGACTATACAATATGCGTCAGTCGGGGACGGTGGGACGTACGACACGGACAATGGCAGGAAGTTCTAATTCCATCTGTAGGTACAAACAATATGGGGGTTTAGAGGTGGATCTCGGATTTTCAAGAAGAAGAACATCTGCCTTTCCAATCAGCCCCGCTAATGAGGAAACAAATGTCAGGCATTAAAGCCATGAGATTTACACCTCCTCCGAAAGGCTTTGAGGTTGTTGTTCCTACCTGCCAAAGGCTCACCGGCTTCTGGGCAGGTGTATTTATTGGGATTTAGGTGCAACTACACTTTAGGCATCTTAAAAGTATCAGATAATGATAACTGTGTGTTTTTTTTTCCTGCTGGGCCATGGAGACATTCATTGGTGATAAGCAAATATGAAGTATTTGGTCATTCTGGTGTCCTGGGTATCAGACGTCAAAACCAGATGCAAAGAATAATCATCATTATTAATACTACTTTGTCCAAGCACGGAGTTTTCCATTTATAATTTTTAAATTACTTTAAGCCAGGAAAAAACCTCTAGGCCAGGAGTCTTTGAAGTATCCCAGTCATCATCAGACTAAGTGAAGGCTTGATTCTGTGAATCCCTTCTTAACTCAGAACCCAACACTCCGTGTGCTGCCGTGACAGAATCACAGGTCAGGAAAGAGACACTACCAATTAACACAATGGTAATTAACATTAAGAGTGTTAATGGTAAATATTTCTTTCTTTTTCTATATTATCAGTATTTTCCAGTGTTGAGATAGCACATAGTTCTGACTGGAGAGTGAGGTAAATGTCTGTTGACTACTGATGCAGACTGGTGGTAATTACCTGGTCATAGTGTAAAGTCTGTGGAAAAAACCCTGTTAAATCAGAGGCAAGATACTGATTCTTAAAATCTCCAGGCCAAATACATAAAATTACACACATTTAAGCATGGTCTTCAGCAGAAATAATTCCCTGAGCTGATACAAATAAAAAGTTGCTGAATTTCAGATCACTCAGTAAGATCTCTAGGGTTGATCTTTATTTGAAGTTGTAAAGTGTGTGCTGTAGTTTATGTCTCTGTGAAACCAGAGGGGACAGATTCATTCTGTACTGTTCTTTTTGAAAATATTTTTATTTAAATTTTCCTTTTTTTTTCCCCAAAAAAGGGTGGTTTTGAGCCTTTATCCCAAGGCTTAACTGTCCTTTTATTCCTCATGCAAGCAAACATTTTTTTCTCACATTAGAATCAACCCAAAACAAAAGTCATTATGTGGCAAAACCAAAAGATATGTAAGGGGGCTTCAGACAAAAAACTTACTTTAGAGCAACTGGAGAAATCTCATAATGATTGAAATCAACAAAATACACCTGCTGTGAATTATACTCTTTTTTCATCTTTTCTAATGCTGCTGGGTTTAGGGCAGGAATGCTTTTCAAAAAAATTTCTTTATATATTATGAATATATTTTCTCTTCATTCTCCTGTTGGTGATTGTGTGTTTGTCTTCAGCCTTGTTGAAACTGTTGGTTTCAAGTTATAAATGATGTGTTTATTAAGGATGTAAACACTGAAGGTGGACAGATGTTCTGAGCCAAACCTCTGACTGCTCTGAATTGACTTCAAGAGAGTTACTGGAAAACTGACTCATGTTTTAAATCCATTCTGGGACATACAAATAATTAAAAAGGATTCTAAGAGTTTAAGACAGACAAAAATACCATTAGATAGAAGAAACTGCAATGTCATTATAAACCTCAGCACTGATGGTGCACTGACAAAATAAATTAGAGTGATCCGCATGGACTCAGTAAAATTTTAAAAGTGGATAAATACAAATCCAAAATATATATATTTTGAGCCCTGGATGCTCCAATATAACATAATCTGTAATCAGATGAACTTTCTCTTAGTTCAAAAACTAAGTTAAATAAGTAAGACATTATTAAAATGCTCTGTACACCTTTATCTCAATTTACTTCCAGGAAAATTCTTGAGCAGTCTTAAATGGAGAACCCCATGCTGGGACAAAGTGGTGTTAATATTGAGTCACATCCAAACATTAACACTGGAATAATTCCAGACTACCAGAATATGAGTTAGCTTATATCAGTTATTAACCACAGATATTGATTGGATTGTACAGCAAAACAAAATAAAACAATATAAAGGGGAAAAAAAGTGCACTCAAATAAGTGCTGGTTGTTTTATGGCCCTTAACTCTGTGGCAAAGCTGCCACAGAAAATGGGTGACCTCACTTTGTTCATGGCAACAGACAGTTCCATTAACAAACACACAATTACAAGTCTGCTCCCAAAATAGATTTGGGGTTGGCAGAGAGAGAAAGTTTGTCTTCAGGCATAAGGATTTCAAATAATTACAATGGGGATGTGGAAAATGACAGGACGGGTGACTGCCTTATTGTGTAAATGTTCTAGAATATTTATTTTTTTTTTAATACTGGTACATGGTAAATGTTTCAAATGAATGTTCAAAGAAGGAGGGAAGAGCCCCTCTTAAAAAGAAAAAGAAGAAAAAAAAAAGTTGTTTGTGATTTAGAGCAGTGAAAACAAGGAAGTGGCTTCATGCTTTATTTATCACTTTATCACACACCTGCTAATTTCACAAAGTTCTTAAAATGTACATGTACTGTGGTCTTCATGCACATTTAATTCATCAGCTCTGCTATTCCAGGGTGCTGACATTTATATTTATATTTCACAGGGATATGACTGATGGGAAAAGTGATTAATCTATTGGCACATTCAACCCACTATTTTATTTTTAAAATCAATTATCTTTCTTGCTGAATGCAATGTCTTCCTGAGCACAACAGATCAAGCAAAGATACTAAACCTGTATCTATGTAACCACACTGACCCTGAAATCTGGCCAAAATCTATTTGTTACTGCTCTATTTTGTAGCAGAATCACACTTATTCTATCACACCTTTCGAGACTTTTCATAAATATACTTTATTCCCCTAAAATCAAAATGAAGATACTTTGATTTGCCCTGAAAGGGAAAAAACAAGATTGGAAAGATGACAAAGCTAATCAACCACTCAGGGATGGGCACCGTATCAGTAACTTTTATATCTAAAAATGCACACATAAACAGGTAATCACTCTGGGCTTCTTTATATTTTTGTATATGGAGAGAAACTGGTACATCCTGAGGGCAATTTAGGTGACCTTGCTTAGGTAATTTGCAGAGTAGAGGAAGAAACTCTGGAAAATGCCTTTTCTCCACCCCATGAATAGACAGTAAAGGACCTGGATATGGCCAGGAAATTCCTAAATACCAAGGCCTGGATGGATAAATCACACTCACAAATATTCTGGCACTGCAGAAAGGCTGAGTCTTTCTTTTTTACTTTTAGATTAAAAGCTGAGAAATGGGAAATAAGGTTGATATAGAATTAATAACACCCTGTAGCAAGTCTTTGAAAAAAGATTCCTTGGTCAGACAAATTAATTGAAAGTAAAGCATAAAGACTTGATTTCACACAGGCAATTTGTTACAGATTTTAGCTCAGCAGAATTTGAGCATTAGATATAGTAGACATAGTAGAAAAAAACAGAGTAGAATCAGAGGAAGTTGTGATGGTCAGAAGGAACCATGGTTAAGACATGGAGCAGGTTTCCCATGGGAAGAGCCTACAGAGACAAGGATCATTTCACTACAGCAGGACACAAATGATGGACTGCAGCAGATGTTCACAAACCCCTGGATGTGATTAAGGAACATTTACTCACTGCTTTTCATGACATTCTTCCCAGAGCAATCCTGTGTTTATATCACCCGTGGCGTGGGCTACAGCCACAATCCATCCTGGGATGGAGCAGAGTTGTAGAGGGAGAAGGAAGGAAGATGATGTTCCCTGCAACTGGCAGCTAAAATCCAGCCATTCCACTTACTCTTTTTCATAGGAAACCACATTTCTTGGTTGCTTTCTTGGCTTGCCATACTTTCCTCAGTGGTAGCTGAAGAACCTGAAATCTAGCCACACTTTGACTGGGTTTATTGACACTGATAGATTTTCATTCTGTACTAAAATTGATCTTTAAATTAAACAACTCTTCTTGATCTTTCTTGCTTACTCACAATTGTTACCTTCCCATTTTTTAGCGAATAGTTACGTCCCATCTCAAAATTTGGGGTTTTATGCTAGAAAACATAAAAAACTTTTGTTCTTCTTTTATAATTCTTCTTTGATAAGACAGATTTCTCATTCCCCTGGTCTATGCTTTTCCGACACTCCTCCCAGTTTTGATGACTGAACTTGACCTGGTATTTCACTGAGGGCACATCAGTGCATGGCACAATCTATTAATATTTCTTCACCTCCTAAAACTATTTATGCTGAGACACCCTAAGAGTAGATCCAAGGCTGTTTTATGATGTTGGCTCAAAGTCACTGTATGCTCTGCTATTCAACTCCCCATCCTGCCACTTACAAAATCTAAACCCCCACAGACAGTAGTGAGCAGTCTCTGTTTACAAGACCTTGTAGTTTTTGTAGTGAAAATAAATTCTTTTTTATTGCCCTCATCATGAAACTGAGCCAACTCTTTTTTACAGCATGATTTGTTCTCTGTATTGACAGTGCCTTTCAGCTTTTCAGTCATCAGTACATTTTATTAGCACACCACACTCCCTTTTTCCAGCATTATTGCAGGGAATAAAAACTGTCTAATCTCAGACTGATAATTGACAAATTCCATCAGTCATGTTCCTCGTGCTGATAATTGTTTTGTGAGTTCCTTTCCTTTATCATCTTCATAATTCTTAAAAGATGGCTTATTTTCACATTACCAAATGACTTCTCCCTTGGCATAATGTCAAATACAGAAAAACCTCTTATTAGGTCTCTAACAACTAATTTTACTCTATTTTCTTTTCCAGTTTAGCTAACAATTCTCAATTTGGTGCCAAAACTGCAAGCAAATTTACTGTATATTTAGATGCAAAGTAACCAGATTTCAGTGAGGCAATGAGTGTATGGTAGGGTGTGAAAAAGCAGGTAAGATTTTGGAATAAAGTCCACCCATAGAGTCTGAAAAAGCAAGAGAGAGTTCTGGATCTCTTGCAAAAGTTCAGGAATGAGATACAGGTATAAAGATACCTGTTTTATTTTTAACTTTATCTTGTGCAGCCATCACTTTTTCAGGTTCAATTCTATCTCCCACTAAATTAGTTCAGTTACAACACATAGATTCCATCCTGTTGTTCTCCTTTCCTGAAAGGCAGAAGGTTAGTTTAGATTTAGAGCATTCTCAGCATTACTCCTCCTATCAGCCACATCCACTCTACACAGAAACTTCACATCTTTTCCTGATAGCTTTGTATTAATATGATAAGGAAATTGCTTGTTGTTTCGTTTCTGTGACTCGAGGCCTGGTCTGACCTCATCTGAACCACACCACTGTGTTTTCCAACACCACCAGTGACACAGAAAGCTGCTGCTCACCACACTTTCTTCATTCCTTTGCCCTCTTTCCTCAGAGATCAGAAAATTCTCCAGAGAACGAGCCAATAATCTTCCTTCTCTTCAGGCACGTTCCTCAGCTTTATGAGTTACACTGATCTGTTCTACAAGGAACTGGATGTGGCAGGGGAGCAATCTGATTTTTGTCCCATGCTGCCACAAGTAACCTTTCTGTTCCATATCCCCACCAAATTTGCTGTCACCCCATAAATAGTCCACTTCTCTGCTCTGTGGACCCATGTTGGTGAAAGGTTTCCTGAATTTCCTTAATAGGGAGACAAGAGTCACATGTCTCAATTATTTGTGCAAATTCCAGGTTCCCCCCTCCTTTTTTTTGCATTTTTCACCATATGAGACCCTCACCTACAAGATATCAAACAGAATCAGTATAACAACCTCTTTGTCTTCTCGATTCTTCCCTTTTTTCTGAGTTTAGTTTAATTTTTTTCATTTTCCTTTTCCACTAACTTTTGTTCCTTGTTCTCCAGTCTTGTAAACTTCCTCAACCCTAATTCAACTCTTCCTCTTCTTTGTCTTTGTGGTCACTTTTCCACCTGGGTCACATATCTACCATGATAAATAGTTTCCTTATCTTGAGATACCTGCTACTTCTGTTTTGTGAGACCCTCCTCTCCTTTCCTGTATCTTGTCTCCAAAACCCCATTCTTTAGCTTTATGCTTTTGTCCCTGGGTTCCCTCTTTCTCAAGTGTTAGAAGGTGACATTTCACACATAACACATCCCACTGCATCCACTTTTGAAAGAATATAAACCTCAGAGCTTCAAATCTTGGTCTCACATCCTCCTACAAATATTGCTAAGGCTGTGTCATTTATTAGACCTGTATTCTTGCCTTTCTTTGAAGGAAAAACATTAAATTATTTCAAGCAAACTCCCTTCTTTATTACCTCTTAGCAGCTGTTCTGTATTTATGAACTTACTGATGTTGCAAGCAACTCTTGCCCAATGAGCACTTTGGCTACAAGGCCTTTGTCTAATTCCCACAACAGAACCTCAAAAACAAGGAAGATCCTGAAAATCCTGAATGACATGCCACCTATAGGGCAGGAAGCACAGAAGTTCACTTACCCAAACAAACAAGGGCTCAGTTCTTCCCCACCAAGGACTGAATCCCACACAATTTCTCCTGTTTTCTCTCCTCCCCCTGCTTCTGGTAAATTTAACCTCCTGCTTCTCTCATGTTGTAAAATCACAAAACTGGTCTTGGAGAGAGGTCTGAGATTCTCAAAGATGGATTTTTCAGTGAGGTCAAGCTGCTTGTTTTTTAGCACTGTAACATCATTGACAGCTGTTTCCCCTTGAAAACAGCAGCTTCCCCACTCTTTTTCCAACACCGAAGGACTGAGCTGTAAAATACATGACGACATCTATTTATATTACACAACTGCAAACACTGAGTGAAAAGCTGCTCACACATGTAATTTCCCCTTGCTATTGGTCTCAATAGCAAGGGGGGAAACTACCTCTGAAGAAGTTCTCCCAGAAAACTGGCTCACACATGAAACACACTTCCACCAAGAACTGGGAATGCCCCGTGTGATTGGATCTTCCATGTGAAGCTGCAATTCCTTTTACCCTTGGCCAAGCCAAGGGTTTCACAGAAAGCCTTTCTTCACCAGCCAAACATCATGAGGAGAGTGGGTGCATTTCAGGGGAACTCCAAAATTAGAGACTGGGCTGCAATTAGATATTGGCTGTGGGACAGGAAAAGGTGTCACTTAAGGAAAGTGGATTGAGGGTGGAGGAACCTTTGTTCCACCCACAGTTCATGAGCCAGCAGAGCATCACTTTCCTTTTCAAGGTCCTACGTGACTGAAAGACATTAAAGGTGAAGTAACAGCTCAGAATTGGGGTTATTTCCCAGAAGATGATACAGAAAATGATACAGAAAGGATATAGAAAAGGATACCCCAAAAAAATGGCTTGATACAGATTAAAAGAGTGTTGATTACCTGCTACACATCTCAATAAAAACTTGTCTTACTGAGTAAAGGTAGTTTCCCACAGCATGACTTTCAGTATGTTCTATGTGCACTTTTATAAGTTTAATATGGTTATTTGAGATCATTTAAGATTATTTATGGTAATGAAGTGCACAGTTAATTAAGAGTACTTATTTTGTGCTTGCAGCAATATGGAATAATCCAGTTAAAAATGGGCCATCAAATAAAACCTGAAAGGCCAGTGACATCAGGGCTAGAGATGCTAAAGCTCAGTAACCAACATGTAGTTTCTTCCCTGGGGCCCTTAACATAAGAAGGACATGGACCTGCTGGAGCAGGTCCAGAGGAGGCCATGGAGATGCTCCAAGGGCTGGAATATTCCTTGGAACCAGACAAATAATTACAGAAGTAAAACCAAGCTGAAAACTCGAGCATCTTACAGGGCAAAATAATGAGCAGTTATTAACATGATTTGGTGCTGGTGTGTGTTTCTTTCAAGGATGGATTAGAATGACTGATGAAGGAACTTTAACTTCCCCACTTCAGTAAAATGGTACCAGAGAAATGAAGAATAAGTGCTCAAGGGCACAAATAACCACACTTCTATGATCCCTTCTATTAAAAATTGTTAATTAATAGGAGATTTCAGAGAAAGAGATGAATTAGGAATAACTAAGGACAGACTTACTTAGTGTGAGAAATCTTAAACTGATAAGGA
Source organism: Pachyramphus minor (assembly GCA_013397135.1). Classification (NCBI taxonomy): domain Eukaryota; kingdom Metazoa; phylum Chordata; class Aves; order Passeriformes; family Tyrannidae; genus Pachyramphus; species Pachyramphus minor. Next base: position 118,363 of record VYXB01000544.1, read on the forward strand.
GTCATAATGTGATTCATCCAATTTAATTTTAAAAATTGGTTTTTGAAATAAATTAAAAAACACAATTAAAAATAATAATAGTAAATAAAATTAAAAAAAATAAAAGAAAAACCCACCAAAAAACAAGTACACGCAACTCCAACCAACCAAAATCCCCAAACACCAAAATGGAAACACATTAAGTACTTTTGAAGCAAGGCTGTACACATTTCTGGAGCAGCAGAGACTACAGAAGGGTAGTAAGCAGAGTTGTGGGATCACAACAAGGAGAAAGGTGTTGACGATTATTTTCCAAGGTTTACAGTCAACTCTAATGAAGTACACAGCCTCCTCTTGACTTGCAAAATCAGTCTCCTTTTTTTTTTTTATGTTTTCCCACAGATAAAGCCATTGTTTTATTTATTCTCACACAAACACTCCGGAGGAAAAAATGGGAAAGACACCCCCTGACCAGTGCTGACTGCAGAAGGACACGTGTGACCTGCTAGCACTAAGTGATAAAGTCAACAAAAGGGATGCAAACAGTGGCATTTTGATTTGTGAGCAACACAGCTGAGTCTGTGTTTCAGATCAGGCTGGATTTATTGTCTCCAGGTAGCTTGAAAACCAACACACTGCTTTTCCACACAAGAATTTGACCTAAGGGGTTTTGTCATTCCATGTGTTCTTTGCTACAGTAGGTTCTAGCAACGCAATACAGTTATTGAACTGATTAGGAAAAATATGGCAGTGAAAACTGAGGGTGGGACTGGTCAGTGGGGAGCTGAAATTAAAACTGATGATCCAATGAATGGATCCAAACAAGCCACATCCCAGTTTTGTGATGGTTTTGCACGACTAAGCCCAGTGAGGAAGGTTCCAAGGACAGCATCCAGCAGGGAAAGCTTTGTGCTATGGTTTTACTACATGTTGTAGCTTCAGGCTGTGGGGTTCACTCAAGCTGTCATTACTGGGTCTGTGTAATCTACTCCTGAATATTCCTAACTTCCCTTCACCCAACAAGAAATGGGGGCCTGCAGCCCACCCTTAATCTCAGTCTCTCCCACATACATGGAAAACATCCTGTAGCTCTTATCAACATGATTCCAGCCCACACTTTGCACATTCAGAGAGATTAATCCCCTGAGCGGGTATAATATGACTATTTTTTAATTTTTCAGTGGTTGTAAAGAAGAAAAAAAAAAAAGAGGTTACAATTGTTAGTGACCAGAATTCCTTCCTGTCCCAGGAGCAACAACGCGTTCTCGGCAACTTCCTCAGGAATTCTCACTCCTCTTTGGCCATTTGTTATCAGTTGGAGCAGTGATGATCATTAGTGCTGGGAGCATGAAAAACTCATTACCAAAATCTACAAAGCCCTGCAAACTCCTGCATTTCCTGGCATGCGTTCCCATCAAATAAAAAAATACTCAGATTGTCAGTGATTTGGAACAACTGCCCAACAGACCTGGCTGAAATCTGGAATTTCCATCTACAAGAAATATCCGTAACAATGCAAAAATTATGGAGCTGGCCCAAAAAGCAGCAGCAGCAGCAAACATCAAGGCAGGACACAAAAATGGGGTACATTGAGATAACATCTCCACCAGCGGGTTTAAAGGTACTGAAGCATGCAGGTTCCAGTAATTTGTCTAAATTTATTTGAACCTCTTGATATTTTTGGCCTCCTCATCTCCCAGTACTGAAAGTTACCCGTGCTGTGGAAAAAATAGTGGTGTGGTTTGTTTTAACATCAAAGCCTGAGCATTTCCCTGCCAGCCCCCAAGTTTTTGGACTCTGAGAAATAAGGTATAATCACTCCTTATTCAACCTTATTGTGGATGTCTACATTTTTATTACTTCCAAGTTGTTCCCCTTCAATGATGAAGAGGAAGGATTTTTTTTATCAGTCCACAGTAAAGGGAAACTTTGTTTTTGTCTTCCAGTCTGTGTCTTTACTGGCCTGGTCTTTACTGGTCTGACAACTCCATGCAAGACAAACTCTGAGAAGATCATATATTTATACAAAGACATTACCATGGTTTTATTCTGTTCTCATTTCTTATCACCATAACTCCCAACACATCATTTATTTTTTGTCCATCATAGAAACCATCTGAACTGCTGTGTTCAGATAATTAAATTACTACCAGTGGTGCCAGAATTTCTTTCCTTTTCTAGAACAGCCTATTTAAAGCCCATCACTAGGTAAGTATAGTTGAGACTGTTTTCATCATGTATAATGCCCTGCATCATTAAGACTTTATTTAATCTCCCATTTTACTGTCCTGCCACTATAAAACAGATTTCATTTCACCACTGGATATTTACAGTGTAAAAGTTCTTTATGAGTAGGTTACTTAGATTTTCTTATTTTATAGGGGAGATAAGTAGCCACTTCAGGAGAGGATTTGTGTCATTTTAAGTAATACATTAAAAATAAGTCAAAACACTCATGATCTTTTTCTCTTTTTTTGAGCATTAGGGAAGCCTGGGTGCAATTTTTTCCATAGAAAGTAAATAAATCACAGAATCATCCAATGGTTTGGGTTGGAAGGGACCTTAAAGATCATCCATTTCCATCCCCCTGCCATGGGCAGGGACACCTTCCACTATCACAGGTTGCTCTAAGCCCCATCCAACCTGGCCTTGGACACTTCCAGGGACGGGGAGTCCACAACTTCTCAGAGCAGTTAAGACATATAATTGCCCTCAAAACAGCAAAAATCTGAAAAATAGAGGAGTCTTAGCTAATAGTTTTCCATCCATAAACAAAAAACAAAGATAAGCATTGCCCAAAGCAATTCTCCTCTCAGTTCTTCACACTTATTTTTGGACAGGATGACTCTCTTAGAGAAGCTTCTCTCTTCCCACTGATTCCAGAGGGAGCTGGGAGCGCTGAGACTTGGCACAGTTTTTAAAGGCTACACTTAGATGAGATTGTTGGCACTATGAGATCCTGCTGGGGTGGTAGAACAGGTTTAAGAAGGTGCTAACAAGTCTTGATCATTCTGAACTACATCACCTCCTGCAGCTTCCATTCCTGGGTTATATGGCCTGGCCACATCCGTCTCCCATCTGGACAGACACTGGAAGCTTCTGCCCACAGGTGTGACTGCTCTGAGGAATTCTATAAGCTCTGTGATCTCATTATTCACCACAGTCAAAACTATTCCATCTTTAATCTTCAACTTGATGATGAGAAATGCCAATTATTTATTGAAGAGATATTTACCAAGGGACCCCAGAGCATTGTGGGCACATGGTGAAGAACTGACCCAGGCAGAAGCATTTCAACATGGTTTGAGAAACTAAAACCTCTCAGCTTCTTGCCTAAAACTGTCTTTTGCAATAAAATATGCACACAAAAATCAGGACAACTGAAACTTCCCTTAAGTTTTTCTTTTGTAAAAACCTCCTGATTTCTGGTTAAAAAAAAACTGGGACAAAACAATCCCAGGGAGATCTATTACTGGGTGAAAATTCCATTATCTAAAACAACTGTTACTTGTCTTCAATTATTCATCCAGAACTATGCCAGTTACGTAAATAATTGCTTACCATGCTCATAACACTCAGTAAATGGTACATATTTCTTGACAATATCAGCAGTGAGTTATTTGTCTCCATATTTATAATATCCTAAGAGAAGCACTATGACATAGGCATTAAAATAGATTACTGAAAATTACATAAACCAAATTTAGTTTGCACTTCTAAAAAAAAAAATTATGCAAAGGTCAAAAAACCTGCATTTTTTGACAGAAAAAACCCTGTTTCTTAAAAAGAAAAGATAGGTGCAATATCTTACACAGTAGAAGCCAGAAGAGTAGCAGTACTTTAAAATGAAGTTGTGTGAGAAAATCATGAAAACAATTAAAAATAGAGCTCTGTTCTATAAACAATTCTGGAGCAGAACTGTAAAAATATTTAGATACTTCAAAATGCAAATAGGCACCATAAGGAATTTTCATGTTCAATTTAGACACAGCTCCCCCAAATACAAACAGAGATGATTGATTGGCCTTGTCATAATCCATCTGTTAAGAATTGACAGATGATGGGGAAAAAAGGCTCCTTGCTTATATTACTGAAGAATATTTATCATTTTACAGCAAGTGAAGCAATGCAAACAGTAGCAACTACGAACTTGCTGCTTTTGGTGATCCTACCAAATGCCAAATAGATCATTACTCCCCCAAATACCTTTATTAACCTGGACTAACTCAGAAAAATGAAAATAAATGGCATATGCCATAAAATTTTCACATCATTTGTGTTGGAGCACAAAAGTGGAGTCAAGCCAATGGCTCCAGTGTTACTGTAAGCAAAAGAAAGGGAGAAATTACAATAAAACAAAAAAAAAATCAACCTGCAAATGCTTGCTGGGACCTAAGTAGGTGAACAGCTGATTGTGTATCTCAAATTTGGACTAAGTTGCTATTTCCTTTTCCAGACAATACAGAGATTTAAAAGCTTACATAAATCAAACTCATGCTGCTCTCGAGTGCAGCTGCTCTTTCCATGTCACTTACTACAAGCTGTCAGGGAACAGTTTTCCCTTGCAGATAACTCTTGAAGATTCTTATAAAAGTGGGATTTGACAAGGTGAAGAAAGCATTTCTATCCTGACCCACTGAAATTCACGGTATCACAAATACACCTTTAATCTGTATAAAAGCACAATTAAATGCAACTGTGCCTGGGCAAACCTCAGTGAGGTCTGAAAAGAGGTTATAATGACTTTCCATTAAAGCTCAGCATATTTATTACAGAGAGACCAGATCTGTCATATTTTATAACCACCTAAAAATTAGGTCCCTAATCCATTGTACTCCAGCTTTTCCTTATTATCATTGATGGAGAGACTGGGGCTTCATAAGGAGGTTATTCATCCCTACCTAAGACAGATGCCTAAAGTATGGGAAAGAAATGTCAACAGTCAAGGTAGGGAGCACAAGAGACATGATACCTAATGTTTAGATGGAGTGGTTTATATCAGATATGGTGAACTGATCACTGCCACTTAAACAGCATGTATATATACATATGAAAAGAAAATATATACAAGAAAAGCCAAGATTAAGTGAGTAAATCTGCATAACTTCCCCCCATTTATCAGAGTAAACACCAAGACAGATTAAAACCACCAGAGACTTAAGTATATAATGGATTTTCCCTCCCTTTGCACAGTTTGTTTGCTTTGCAGTTTATGAAACAAGGATACAAAGACACTCACAGATTGATGGATCTTGATAAGATGACAGACACAGTCAGGAGGATGCACCCACAGGGACCAATTTCAAACTGAAAAAGAAAAGGGCTGGTTTTATTTTGTTTGTTGTGTGTATTTTTTTGCTCCAATGCTGAAGAAAAGCAAATGGAACTGAAAGCAGAAGGAACTGCTCTCATTTATGCTAAAATTGAATTTGTTGCTGTGTTTCTTAAAAGGCAAAAATCTGTCAAAGTGTTTGAAACACTGCTCAGAAGGCATCATATGAGACTGACAGACACACAAAGTCTGGCAGCTGAACCATGACAGGTTTAAGATCTTCTCTATACCCAGTACCTGCTGAATGTTCTGCTGAAGAAATACAATCAGGTCTTCATATCTCGTGGCACTGTGTAGTATTAGCTGGGAAGAAATGTAAGAGGAAAAAAAAAGTGAAACAATAACAACTCATTTTCATAAACTCAAAGCTGAAATAAAGTAGCCAAAACTCGAAACATTTGAACTAAAAAAATGGAAGAAACATCCAATAAAATCTATCTCTTACTGTTATTACTCAGTATGATATTGCATCTCAACACTTCCTATATTCTGAATTTTTAAATACTGCTTCTTTTCGTGAAACAGACTTTTGGACTCAAATTAAAGCAATTCCCAGAACAAACATAGGAATGCTGCAGCTTTAGAAAACATAGGATGGGCAAGTAGCTCAGGAGTTTGTACCCATATGGTGAGGTACCTACAGCAGGTTTATAGCAGAGCACTTACCATAGAGAATACTCCCATGAATATTCCTAATTAACATGAAAATCAGAAGAGCTCACAGATCCAGGCCCTTACTTTGATATTCTTTGCTTATTTTTCCACTTTCAGGTTTTGACAAATCCATTCCTCCATTTAGGAGGCCAGTAATATTTCCTTAAGCCACTAAAGCCTGGCTGATAGCACCACTGCTTGCAAAGCCATCTGAGAGCTTCACACGGAAACAAGGCAGAACTGGGAAAGGATTTTGCCATTTGGAGCTTCTGGAGGGAAAAAAAATGGCAAAGAATTCTGTGTGAGACAAGAAAAAAATGGTTTCTCATGCCCATGGGTGTTGTGGTCAACTTGGGAGGACCCTTGGTCTTTTTAACTGTGTATCATCAAAAGGAGGGGCAGTTTATAAGCTTGAAAAGTAGATGGAACAAAAAGGACATCAGAGAGTCCAACTGTCCATAGGCAGTGGCACAACTCAGAGCCAGACCACAGGATTTTGTTATTTCCAATTGACTTTTGGATCATAATGAACCAATTTGGCATAAAAGGTTTTAAGGCACTAAGAGAGCAATGGAAATCAGAGTCATTGTACTAAGGAAAAATAAAAAAAGCCAGGAAGAGCATATATGGAGAATGTGAGTTACACAGAGCCTTACAGTTTCTAAGATTCCATCTGCCTTGTATTTTCCTATGGGAGTGAACTGTTGTCTTCCTGATGGCCTGAGGAGGACATACAGAAAAAGCTCATGTTAAAAGGAAGAAAATGGCATTAAAGATAAATCAACACATTATATGAACTGAATGATGACCTATGCTTTATTATTTTAATCACTTTTTTAAACCAGACTTTTTAAAGTAAGTTCATGTTACACATTAAATTTCCATCAATTAAGCAAATACTTTACCTGTGCTGTGCTCTCTCAGTCTACTTAATATGGATTAAAAGTTTCTCCACACAGAAAGAGGGTAAATGTAAGTTTAAGATGTTAATGACAGTTCTTACTGAAAAATAATATTAGAGCTATGACATTCAAACAAGTAGAAGATATATAAAATGTCATCACAGAGGAAGCAGTTTTGAGATATAAAATATGCAAAATATAATTTGAAATGTCTTTGAACTTGCTGCTTCTATTTCAGGTTTAAGAAGAATTTCTGTGTCCTGAAGCCTCTCTGTTATTTTTCAGCTATCTGTGTTTAACTAATAAAAGAAACTACCCATTCTCACGAAACCTGGCTCACTTAAAAATATCATGCAGGATCCAATACAGCCAAAGCTGGGGATCTAAAAGCTGGATGGTTTGTGCACAAGCAGCCTAATTGCACAGCATAAATTAAGTATTCTCCTACTCACAGGGCCACGATGGCTTTTTCGTGGCCCCCCGCTCGCCACAGGATGTCTGCGATGGCCATGGTGAGGCACTTGGTCCTGTGAACTTCTGAGGGCTGGAGACAACTGCAGGCCAGGGAATAAAAGGGAGAGACAAGTTCTGAAGAACTGTGAGGGCAAACATTCATGGCAGGTTTGTAGCCAACAGAGCAAAAAGCATTGTTAGAGGCTGTTTAGGTGTTGTAATGCCTAATAATGAGGCAAGTTGCCTCAGGGAAATCATTGTTTAGATATCTCAGTTTCTTCTATGGTACAAAAAGAGACAAGTTGGATGGCCAAAAACCCTGTGAGTTGAAGAGGAAGCTGGTATTGTTACTGAGGAGACATTCCAGGTATAAAGGTGCAGTTGAATCTGTCCTTTCTCTGAGGATTAAGCATCTGAGATGCCACAAGAGCACTCACTGTGCACTCTGTGTTAAGACTTCTCAGCACCTAAAGAGCTCTAAAGAGGGAGGGGCAATTGAAGTCACCACCGGAATATGGGCTTTCTGGAACCATTCCATGAGGTGAACCAGCTTAAACCTCATTTTAGGCATTTGAGCAGGTACCTTGGATCCTACTGAAGACAATCAGATCCAGTGAATAGAGCCCAACCTTCTCTTGAGATTGCTATAAAACAAACTGGGTACAGTGGGTGGGTGTCTTCTGAAGCCAGAAGCAAACCAGACATGTGCAGGAAGTAAATTCACCAAGGTCAAGTGTTATCAGTTGTCTGTGGTATTTTGGGGGACCTGGAAGAGCTCATGTTGCTCATAAAGATCGTTAGACTGCTATTGTGGGTACTCAAGTTTGCTGGCCTATGTCTGTATGTTCCATGACAATGCCCTTGTCATACAGGTGAATGTAAGGGATTAAATGCACAATCACTACTTCGAGGGGTTTAATACTGAATATGGTGTCTGATTTATGGTAAATGCTTAAAATAAGACTACTGTTATCATTAAAAGCAATGGACAAAAATCAAGAGAAGTCTAAATAAGGTCTGATCAACAACAGGAACTGATTATGCACAGATTTATAATCACACCCTGACGACCAATTTTGTAAAAGAAATAGATGCTCTTTGAGAGCACATATATATAATTGGTTGGACAAGATAACAGGTACTTCAGGGAACAATACTGTACTGGCAAATAATGGACAAGAGAAGCTATTTCATCTTTAAATCTGTATTAAAACCATTTCAATAATCTCTAACAGGATCGTTTTATGTTTTAAAAAGTAATGTTTATGTTTTAAATATGATTTTTAGTTTCCAAAGGCATTCATACTTAATTTCTTTTGAAGTTTTTTATTACTTAACTCTTGCCAATAAATCTGCAGCATAATGTTACTACCTACTACTAAACTTGGAGTAAAGTCTGCAATAAACACTAGGGTTGCATGTGTTTTTTTTTAATAAGGTGTGCCCCAAAGTGGTGACCTAAAACATCACAGTAACTGCCCCAGAATTGCTCAGTGGAGCATCACTGCTTCTGAAATATTTTCACTTAGATGTTTTGCTTGGAACTTACGCAGTGATGCCAGAACTATGGAATGTTTACAGCAGTTCATTGATCCCAAACATCTAAGAAATACTGTCAACACATGTTCTGCAAACTGTGTTTTGTGCAGTCTTCTAAAGCCTCCATTTATTCCAAGAGGTGAACGGAGAAATAAAGGACCAAGAGGCCTAAAAGTCACCTAATGGAAAACTGGCAGATTCAAGAACAAAACCCGAGATCCATGAGCCTGAAGAAGTGGCCAAGAGATCCATGTCCCTGGGAAGAACCTAATTGGAGTTTTCTCTAGTGGCTTCAAGAATGGCAGTCTTTGAGTTTCAGATATTATCAGTCCTAGAGTGTTACCAGCATGGGAGATGATGTCAAAACTTGTTCCCAGTGTTTGAGTAAAAGATCTAATAATTCAAAAGACTAAACAAGCAACATCAAACACCCAAAACTTAAACAGGCTTTCAAGTTCAATGTGTGCCTTGAATGTAATGTTCATTTAGAGAATGCTTCCCTCTCTGAAGGATGTGAGATATGAGAAATAATTGGTGAGAGTTTTCAAGTAAAAAAAAATATAATCACAACTTTCTCTTATCTCTGCCTGTGTTCAAATACAGACACTCAGAGATCTATAGGAAGCACAGCAACTAATTTATGTGTCTGAGAGAACGAGCAGAGGAAGGAGGAGACATGATAATTATGACCTGAATGTTGAAGAAGCCTGAAGTCAAACACTTAATGTGAAGTGGGTGATAATTTTAAAGTCCAGGTTAGAATTAGACTGGAATATTAATCCTCTCATTTCAGACTCTGAGACTTTCCTCTCTTTCCGCCAGACTAAGAGTTTCTGTCCATGGCAAACACATCATAAGAAAAGTTTGTTTATCTCAGAAATAATAAAAAAAAAAATTCTTTTAAAACTATGTGGATTGTAGGAGGGGAAAAATAGGAGGCAAATACTGCCAAGTAAACTGGATAGGTTGGAGCTGCCATTAGTTGGGACACACACAGTTTAAACAACCTGGCCCAAATCCATTTATTTGGGTGCCACATAATTTTATGACATTTATGATCACTGAACCATACTGAAAGAGGAAAATTAACATCTCTATTTTTACTAGGGATGACCTGAGACACAAAGGGACCAAGGAGCAGATGATCAAAGCCTGTCCTCGAAGCTGAAACGAATTCTTGGTTTTCACAACCAGAAATAATTCTTCTGTGGAGGTTCCTGGTCATAAAATCTAAATATGTACTGAGGTTCTTGCAAGGAAGTTTCAGAGGTTTTACTTTTATGTAGGCAAGAGCCTCATTCCACCTTCAAAAGTCTCACTGTAGTCTGAATCAGGACACTAAAGTTTTGCTAGACAATTTCTGCACTTTTAAGAAGTGTGCTTTAAGTGACTTCAAGGAACAGGCAATTTTCAAGTGATGAATTCACAGCATCTTGTTTATTTGGCCCTTGTCTCAGGATCCACAGGCAGTCAGCACCAATAATAACAAGCATCAGCAATAAAGTAGTACCAGTAAAACCTTCAGGTTTGTATTTAGACTCCAAGCCTGGTTTTTCACATTTTTAATGGTTTACTGGTGTCTTGTATCAGGATTGTGCACCCACTAGTGCTCCTGACCCTGGAACACCTGTGTCTGGGGATCCTTTGATCAACTGCCAGCTCCCACCCCTGGTGCTGAAGGCAAATCCTGATGTTCTACAGGCACCTGCTTCTCTCCATTATCAATGAAAAACAGCCCAAACAATGAATTTGCATTAAGTGTCAGGCAAAACTAAGGAAAATCAACTGAGACCTTGTCACTTTCCCAAGAAGTACAAGCAGAAAAATGGATATTTAAGGCCAAAACTTAATACAAGATGACCATTTTTATATTGCAAGGGAATGAAGTTCAAGGAAGATCTCACCATGAAAGCTTCTCTTCCGACTAAATTGAGGCCAGGCTAATTGAGGTCACAAATATCACAAGGTGGTGGTGGAGTAAACCAGTAAAATAGTTTCCCCTATTTAACATTCAGTTCATATAAAGCACAGGGAAGCCTTGTGGAATTTTTCTTTTGTAATAGACTTAATTTCTTACTGAAAACAGAAGGAAAATATATGAAATCTGGTAATAAAGTAATTTTTTGAGGCAGTATTTTCCAGAAATTCACTGAATAAGCCCTTGTCTTTTAGCAAGGTGACAAGTACATTGATATTATAGCAGTCCAAGCAATTTTCTTGGCACTGGCAACACTGAACAATATTCCTTTAATGTGAGTAGACAATACACACACAGAATTTAAATTCCAATCCTATTAAGGAGTTTAAATGTGAAAGATCAAACACAGTACCAATAAAAAAAAATCTACAACTTCAGTTTTCACCCTCACTGAGATTCTTAGTGTCAAAAACTGGATGAATTTCATGGTATTTCAAACCTAGATTACTTTTTATTTGAAATCAAATAGGACCTCAAGGTCAAATAACTTTCACTGGCCTCAGCTCAACCTGTTGAGTTTTTGTAGAGGTTCTTGGGTTAATTACAAGCAAGAAATTATACAAATAAGACACCAACCTCTAAAACTCCTACAGTTGAAAGGGAAATAAACACAACTAAATCAGATGCTGCTTTCTTTCTCTCTCAGAGACAAAGAGAAGTCCACTAAGTTCAAACTCAAAAGGCTCCTGAGTGGGTGCAGCAGAGAAATTATTATTTTTTTTTTTTTTAATTTTTTTTACTACTGAATGGAAAATGTTTGTGCTGACAGTCTCTGACTTACCGGGTGTCTTTATTCCTGTTACTGTCTGCAAAGAGCAGCTGCTGGAGGACACAGGCTTGAACTGCAGCCAGGACTCCACATGGGCCACCCTGAGGGGAAGAACGGGATATTCCATGAGGAAAACAATCTGGAGCCGGGGAAAACTTCTGCTTCCATTCAGGTTAAAGCCATCCCTCCATCTCTCTCTTTCCACCCATGACTTCACAGTTCTCTCACTCCAATGAAAATCATTTTTATAAACTGGTTTCATGCCTCCTGCCTATTTATCCTGAAGATACCGAAGCATCTGTAACATCAAAGGAAAGGGTTTTTTTAAAAATCTGTTCTGTGATTATGCAAACAAATTAAAGATCTCCTGATCCCTACTGAGCCACAGTCTAAGTTCCAGAGAGAAATTAAATCTGAATGTTTTCCAAAGACTGAAAGCAAGCCGTGTTCTTGTAGCTCCTCTCAGCACTAAGTCTCCCCTCAAGTTCCCACCTGCATCACTAAGCAAAGATTCCAGTTTTCAGTGCAGCCCTCTGCCCCAGGCAGCTCTCTCACTGGGGAAGAGAGAGAAAATCAAGGAAGTTTGAGCCTTTCAAATTATTAATGTTGGGAGGGGGGGGATCACAATACCAAGAAATGCCATATTGACTTGAAAATACAGAAATAGATTTATAGTTGGTTTGGGCTGCGAGGATGGTGAAGGGCCTTGATTTGAAGCCGTGTAAGGGCACTGAGGGCACTGGGTGTGTTCAGGTGGAGAAGAAGAGGCTGAGGGGAGAGTTCATTGCAGTTACAACTTCCTCAGGAGGGGCAAAGGAGAGGCAGGCACTGAGCTCTGCTCTGGGGGGACCAGGCACAGGACTCCAGGGAATGGCCTGGAGTTGTGTCAGGGCAGGTTTAGGCTGGATATTAGGAAAAGTTTCCTCATCCAGAGGGTGGTTGGCACTGAAGAGGCTCCCCAGGGCAGTGGGCACAGCACCAAGGCTGCCAGAGCTCCAGGAGGGTTTGGATGATACTCTCAGGTCCATGGTGGGATTCATGGGGATGGTCCTGTGCAGGACTAAGAGTTGACTTTGATGATCCTTGTGGTTCCCTTCCAACTCAGGACATTCTGTGATTCATGTGTGGAAAGACTGCGGGATGGGGCATCGATGTATTTCCTTCTCATTATTTATTCCCTGCCATCTGGACTTCCTGACCTCACTGCATGACCAAGACCTGTTCCTATGGATTAACAACACACCAGAGACAGCTGCACAAGTTGTCCTGAGAAGCAAATGGTGTGCCCTCTTCTGGCCTAGAAAACTTCATCCATCACTACTCTCCCTCCCTTCTCAATTAATTCTATCCCAGGTGCCTCAGATCATATTATTTACTCCAGTAGTTTGCTGAGGAGACAGAGAAAAGCCATCCTTTTTCTGGAACATCCACACATGAATGAAGCAGGTTATGCAGGACACAAGACTAACACCACAGGTACTGCAATGCCACCCACCAAACTCCTCTCAAAACCCTGGAGAAGAAAGAGAAGGGCAGCCAGTACTGCTATTTTTAAATAGCCAAGTGATTTAAGTGATCAGTTTAATTCTTGGGTTGTCCCAAGTGCAGCATCAAGCCCAAGGGAATGGGACCTGCAGGTACATTCAGTATGGACAGTATGGATCTCAGAAAATAAGGTCCTGGAATTAGAAAATAGCTTAGATATTGATACCTTCCAATTTTTCACACAACCTTTCTATAAATACCTATATAACTACTGAGTGAATTATCTGAAATACATTAAGGAAAAAATCAAGCTTTATTTTAGTCCATCGGGGAAGCCTCCCAGTGAACAAAAGAATTACAGGATCATTTCTAAATATCCTCTCATGGCACCACAAAAACTTATCGAGAGAGAGAACCAAACAATTGCTCAGCTGAAATGAATTTTGGAAGTGAGGAGGAATATATTAATGAGCTGAAACAGTCACATCTAAGCAAAACACCTTTCCTGTCGTGGAATTTATGGCAGGGAATTTAATGGTCAGTGAGTTGCTGGAAGTGATGAGACATCCTTTCTCCAGCAGCAGGGTCTGGAAACACAAAAGTAACATTTACTGTGGGCCAGTGAACATTCCTGCCACAGCTCCTTTTGGACTTCAAATTAACATTTAATATCCTTTTTTTTTTCCCCCACTAGGTTTTCTAAGATAAGCAGCTTTCTTCTGAGATCATCAGCCTAATGAAATATTTAACTAGACTAGGTTAGTTAATCAAGCATCTTAATGACATGTTTATTAGCCATTGTCCTCGCCTCAAAGCCTCTCTTCCTCTCATTTCTGTACAATGGCCTGCTTCTCTCAGCCCAGATAAAGATTTTCTGCATCAGCACAGAAGCTTGATGAGTGTTTTGTAAAAGGGAGTCTACTCCTTCCCTAGTCTTTATTGAATTCCTCAGCTCCTTGCTCCTGAGAGATCATGTGTGTGGATATCCCAGAAGCACATGCAGAGAGAGTCACAGTTCCCAGAATAAAGCTTTAAGTTGTGGCTGAGGAGGATCCACTTTTACACTGGATCTGTTTGATTCTGGAGGCAGCTACATATCCTGTGCCCTGGTCTGAGCCTGTGCATCAGCCAGCTGAGAAACCAGGCTGACCAAAGACACAGCAGAAAAGGGCTCTGAAACACTGAAGCCTCAGCCTGTAAGAGTCAGAAGCCCAGACAGGGCTGACAAGACAAACACCAGAGAAGTGAGTCCCCCACTAAAGGCCCTGACCAGAGAGATCTTTACTAGCACCAAAAATTTCTATGGATTGGGTACATGCTTCCACCACAGGGAGCTGCTGGGGATTTCAGATCTGTCCCCTTGGTGGATGATGGCAGGGAACTGATGAAGGCCTCAGTTCAGGGAGGAGCTGGCATCTTGTGGCTGCAGGCCAGAACTACAGAGGCACAACTGCAAGGGAGATGACCCCACCAGCAGTCCCAGTGATACTACAAGGGCATTTGTTCCCTTTTATTTTAGGAATGAGCCTCAACGTTGGACCCCTGTACCTTTAGGAGGCAAAATTCTCCTTGTGACTTCCCAGGTACTGCAGGAAATTCTCGCTACGTCTCATTTTGAGACAGATCAAGCTCCATCTCAAATTTGTTAAACGTCGCCCCCACATATCATTTTTTTCTTGATTTAAGCTCTTTTATTCTTTTACCACCAGCAGCTTTCAGCTGCAGTGGCTTGCCTTCATCCCTGTGAGTAATTCCCCATCACAAACACACACACACTTTCTGCAGCTACTTCAAGTTTCCCTCAGAAACACCCCATCCATCTAAAGTCTCCTACCAAGACTTGCCAAGGTGACATAATCCAGTGGTAATAAGACAAATTAAAGAGAAGAACCTTCAGAAGATTTATGTTGTCAGGGCTGAAACACACAGCCTTTGTAAACTCAGTGTAAAAAGCAGAGTTCAGCATAAGGAAATCATTTACTGTACCTTTTTCTGCACAATGCCATATTTTAACTGTGGTATACTGCTAAATGTAAAACTCTGGATTTTCCATTCTTCACTGAAGCAACAAAGACTAGAGCCAAACAACAGGTTTTTTAATTCCTATAAAAGAAAGGAAGAAGTTCTCATTTAAAAAAACAAAATCCAAAACATGGGTACTTTTTCTTGCAGTAATTTGTAGAAAAGAAAGGAGGAGTGTGGAAGGGGAATGACTAACTCTCTATAACCAGCCTCTTCTGTTTTATCCATACTGTAAATAGCAACACTCCAATGAAAGGGAGCAATATTTTCCTTTTCCTGCTATATTCCTTCCACTCACATTGCTATGAGCTGCTCAGCATTGGAAAATATTTATGTATAATGTCTGGGACACAGCTTCCCATGAAATTCCCAGAATATTCCCTGAAATTTAGCAGCTGGGAGAGCAATGCCTACTAATGGTTAAATTAGAGAGAAAAGGACCCTGTGGGACACAGTGTGGGGAAAGGAAGCTCATTTTGCCTGTCAAAGTTGCTGGTATGAGACAAATGTTAATTAAATGTAAAAAGTAAAGGTGAATAAATAAGCACCAACTCAGTGTTGGTGTAGTTACTCCAAACTCTTTGATTTAGAAAAAAACTGGAAGACACCTTCATTATTTTTTTTTCCCTCTTTTTTCCCCTCTGTCTGAATAGGGTGGAAAACATTAGAAGTATTTATGGTTCCATCTCTGCTCAAAATTGGGAAGATAAGCAAGGGAGAATGAATGATAAGGGAGTAATAAGCTCATTCTGAACCACTGTCAACTGAAATGACTGGAGAACGGGTACATGAATAACTGACTAGAGACATTAAGAAAACAATACAAGCTTCATTAATTAAAGATATTATCTGTGCTTCAGGTGGGCTGATGCATCCTGGCATGCTCTCATGGTATTTTTCTGAATCTTTGGATAGGCATCCCTAAATTATTTTGTCCCCTGAACACCACATAAGGAATATACACAGGAATATAGCATGTGTTCAATCCCACATAAATGTACAACACAGAGCAACCCACTGCAGCTCTGGGCAACTTAGCTGAAATAACATTCTCACACATCTATTTGCATTTACCATCATAATTATTAGTCTTACTTTTGCAAGGGAAATATCAATTGCCTTGGATACTATTTGAAGCATATACAGTGTTGAAAGGTCTGGGTTCTTATTAATTTCTCCAGTTGTTTCTTCATCCTCAACGTTGACTGAAAGAAAGAAAAGAAAATCATAAAATGTGTTGGATGACAAAAATTGTTTCCTCCAGCACACTCAGTGCAAGGAGGTCACCAATATGAAAATTAACACATTGTCATCCATCTTTATAAAAAGGAAAATACAGTTTTAGCCAGAAAGGACAAATAGAAATACATGAGCCAGCCTTTGCTTGATTAATATTAATGACTTCTTTTCCCAGTCTTACCCAAAAAGTTAATAGAAAATGCAATTAAAAATAGTTACAAAAGAAGCAACTTGGTCACAGCTGCTCTGAAGAACATGATGGCAAAAGCCAAACTGAAACTCAACTTACCTAATTCTAGGACTTCTTTCATCTGGTCTTCTTTATAGCCAGCGGATGTTGGAGACTTCCTACATGAAAATTAAAAGAAAAAATAAATGACTAAGTGTTTGCTTTTAATGAGAAAAGTTGTTTGAATAAACAATAAGAAATATGGGGCATTCCCTCACAAGCATATAATTTTTAGGGGGGTGTGTAGATATATATGTATATATATATGTAGTCTAAGAAATAAATGCTCTTAGAACAGAAAGCTGAACTCCAGGAGTTCATCAGGAAGAACAGAGCAATACCCTGTACTGGATTTGGGATTTCAGTCCTGCTTCAATACATCAGTTTCATTTCATTTGTGATTTGAGTATCAGATCATAAAATAAAATTTACACCCCTGAAAGGGATCCGGATAAGATTCAAGTTAGAAATTAAACTCCTAGAAATATCCAAATAATAAAAGTGGAAATAGGTGTTAGACTGGCTCCTTTACCACAGTAATTTTTTATCCACTAAGAAGTAGCAGTTCTTCAACTGCTCTCATGATTTAATTGTATATTACATTATTAACAGCTTAAAATTCCCATGAATAAGTGCTAAAAGGACCAAGCATTTCAATTTGGCTGTGAAGTCAGAACTGAAGTAGAATGTCAGATATTCGGAGATGAGATGGGTTTATTCTTCCTGTTGAATTCATCCCAAAATGAATTCAGAACCAAAGTTTCAAATAACTATTTCTAAAAATGGCCTTTTTTTTTTTTTTTCCTCCAAAAAGCAACACTGTTTCATTGGCCTTTGCTTTGGAAAAAAGGTATTGCACTGACAGTCCTTTCAAAAATAGTATGGAATCATTTCCTCAGCAACATTCTTTGTATGCACAATAATATTACAGTAACAACTGCTGTCATATCACATACTTTCCATTAACTTAATTTCCTTTTCAGTGTATGAAAACCTAATAAAAACAGAACACAGACATACCACACTCAGGATCTGCCCAGTTTAAAAGCGTTTTGGCCCCTTTCTCGCTGATAGTATTCGATACCATAAGAACACAAACACTTCTCTTTTTACCTATAAATAAGTTAAAGGTTTTATGCAAGGAAATGTGGGTGGCCCAATTCAGGAAAGGTAGAATGGAAGTGAATCACCCATGTTCTAGGGACCTGAGGTAAAAATAAAAAAAGGATGCCCAGGAGGTCACTATAAATGAGAGGTCTGAGAGCAGATTTGTACAGTGACATACAGGTAGCACTGAGCTCCCACTGAACATGCCAGTACTCATAATGTGATACAGAATTTAATAGACCTGACTCTGGCATACTTTATAACACAATCAGATCCCCCCTTGCTGTTTCCTAAAACTGAATTTCACCTGAGATTTCTTTTTCCAGTTATTTTCATCTCTCCAGGCCAGGGAAAGGGTCTCAATGACACTAAATTTGCCAATATGATGTTTTTCAGCCAAGTTATGTCATTTAACTGCACTTAGGCTTAACCAAAATCCACATTTTTCTTTTGTCTGAGGTTGCACACTATTCTCTGTTCTTTCCTAGAGAATAATGTGGTTCCTCCTACATCAAACAATTTCTATCTAGTTTTGCAAGAGTTCTTAACACCTTTCAAGGCCAGGTTGGATAAGGCTTGGAGCAACCAGGTCTAGTGGAAGGTGTCCCTGCCCATGGCAGGGGGTTGGAATAAGATGGTGTTTAAGGTCCTTTCCAACCCAACCCACTCTGTGATTCTGACACTTAATGCTGCACTACAGGTTCCAGCTCCCTCCCTGGCCTCAGTTTCTGCTTGTTTGGGTATCCTATAGGTACTGTATCATATCTCCCTGCTTCAGTAGATGTCCTGGATACCTTAGAATCCCAAATAGAACTGTATCCCTAAGTTTAGGCACGTGGACCACTCTCTTACCACCTAGTGTTTCATGTAAAAATATTTATAAATAAAAATACAGTCAGTCATGGTGCAATTCACATACAGCTCACCTGGCAGCAGTTTTTGTAATGTTATTGCTCTCTGGCAAGTCCAAAAAAATGGTGGATCTACACCCACCCCAGGAAAAACCCATCCCAGGGCGCAAAGCGCTTTGGATTCTCCAGGCTGAGAATTCCCAGCAAGCTGAGGAAAGCGCTGACATCCAAGATTAATGTCGGGTGTTTTCTGGTTAAGTGGGGTATTTTTGCAGGTGTAGGTTCCCTCCTGAAGGAGAACTCAAAACAGTCAGGACGTTTATTGCAATTTCCATGTCAGCAGACGGATACTGCGCCAGGAAAATTTATTGTACACGTAAAAACCACAGGGTGAGAACACTTAGGAAGGGGGAAGTCGGTCCCTCATGGCAGGAAAACGGGACAGGAAGAATATATACTTCATTGTAAACATACTATACAGTACTTTCTCTAAATATTTGAACAATTCCTACGTGACCTTCACGCACTGCAGAAAAGTGAACTTACACAGAGGAGCTGAACCCGCAGAGAAGGAACTTCTTGGCACAGTAATGAACCTACATTCCACTACTTCCTATTTACACCAACACACACAAGAGGGCAAATAAACAAAGGGGCTTAAAAAAATAAACTCTGGACATCAGCGGCTTTAGGGTGATTGTTGTGGTGAAACTTATTTTCACTGCCTGTTACAATAGTTTTTCTACTGGGTGTATATCTCTTATGCCACACACAGACACATCCAATATACTTGGTAGAGTAAGATCTGCAGAGAAGGTAAGAAAAAATTAACTTCTATTAATACTTGCAAAAGGGCAAAAAAGGCCATTCTATGTGATGCAGCTTTGGGGCACAATTATAAAAACAGAATTATTAAAAGCAAGTGTAAAGATGCAAAGGACATGAACACTATCAATGTCAGGTAATGCATTTCTATGGGAAAAAGACCTTGTCAGGAAGATTTTTATATAAATTCTGCCACGTTTACAAGTCTGGTTGGCAAAAGTAACAGGGGTTAGACACTTAATTTCTCCAAATTTCCTTTTTAGTGAAGATGTGTACATGCACATTAGGAGTATGAAAAGTTAATTTGTTGACAGACATAAAAGAGGTAAGTGAAAAACTTGTCATTGAAAAGGTAATTTCTACTGAAATCTGTTTCTAATTAAACAGATTCTCACACACGAATAAGTGTCCTGCTGAATTTTATTAACTGTAGTGACAACTCAAAATCTTTGCTGATAAGGTTTGTAAATGAAAATGAAATTATTACAGTCACAGCTTGAGCTACAAGATGGTTTGAAATGCCTGATGAGTTCAACTCATCTGTTCTGAGGGCTCATCAGGCACCTCCACACTGGAATTTTCAGGGATCACTCCTGTGAACAGACCATCATGTTATGTATAATTGACCAAATGGCTGCCAGCAAAATAAACAAATATCAGTAAAATAAAACAGGGAGATAAAATCCCATTAAATGAAAATGGGTAGCAGCTAAGAGACACTATGTAAAGCACCAGGAAGGGTTTCCAGATTTCAACACTCAACCAATTTCACATCTGTGGAGGTAACAGAGCCCTCTGCTCTGTTGACCACACATAAAGTACCCACCCTGTTTGGCTTTGACCTTCAGCTTTTAGGCCACTTATTTTTAAGGATGTGGAATATTCGTGGCCTTCCATTTCCTGTCAGAAACCTCAGATTTTTAACAGCCCAAACCACTGTAACCTGAGAGGCATTAGCAAAAATAAAAAAATTACTGAAAGCTATTAACAACTGTTAAATTGGAAGATAAAAGGTCACACTGAGGATGGGGTAGTTCTCTTACTTCTTTTTTCTCTTATGTCGTTTTATTATAAAAAAAAAAGGTGAACGCAGATAGTGGCCAAGGGTGAGCACATGTCACTGCAGGGAGAGATTTGACCTCCTGGGGAAAAGAATCTTAGGAAGAGGAGGACAAAAATTCCTTGTGCTACCTGCAAACAACTGATTGTTTTTAAGGTTGGAAGGGATCTTCAAGATCATCTTATTCCAACTCCCTGCCATAGCCAGGGACACCTTCCACTAGTCCAGGCTGCTCCAAGCCCTGTCCAACCTGGCCTTGGACACTTCCAGGGATGGGGACCAGCCACAGCTTCTCTGGGCAACCTGTGCCAGGGCCTCACCACCCTCACAGGAGGAATTTCTTCCCAATATCCCATCTAAACCTGCTCTCTTTCAGTTTAAAGCCGTTCCCCCTTGTCCTGTCATTCCACACCCTTGCCTAAAGTCTGTCTCCAGCTCTTTTGGAGCTCCTTCATGCACTGAAAGGCTGCAGAGCCTTTGCTTCTCCAGGCTGAATAAACCCAATTTTTTCAGCTTTTCCTCTTAGGAGAGGTGCTCCATCACTCCATCATCTTCATGGACTCCTCTGGACTTGTTCCAAGAGGTCCATGTCCTTCCTGTGCCAGGAACCGCAGACCTGGATGCAGCACTCCGGGTGGAACACGTGCTGTTTCCTACCATGTTCCCCCTGGAGCTGGTGTGTAGACACAGTGAAAGGAATTGGTGTGAAACTCTACCAGCGAAATAGGAGGTCGACTGTCTGTTCCTGCTTCACATCTGAGAAGATCTAAAGTCCCTCTATGTTTGCATGAACAATGCAAACCCTCAACTGACTGACTGCATTTCAGGCAGCGGGTTGGACCTTTCCAGATTTACATCCTTTCCAAAAATAAAGAAATGATACAGGAGCCATTTGTCACTTCCAGTAATTGCAAAGTGCTTCTTCCTATGGGGTGCTGGAAAAATACTAAAAAGGGCAAATGGCAGCCCCACAGATGTTACACCACAGCTCTGATGCCATAAATCCATTGGCACAGCACAAAAGTCACAATGGTTTACAACTTTTATTTTATTTTAGCTTCTTTTTTCCGGTCCAAGCATTATGTTATAAAAGGTGTTATGCAACTCCAGATACTTGAAGGTTTTCACTCCTGAGTGATTTGCCAACCCTTTTCTCTTTTCATTAATCCCATATTCCCCAAAGATGAGCCCGTTACGCAATTCCAATTTCAAGAGTCAAATAAAAACTTACTCCCCGGAGTAAGGGAAGCAAAGGCCCTCCAGGAGGGTTTGAGTGTCTCTGGGAAGGTGTGAGTGCTGTGTTCTCAGCCTGCTTCCTGCCTCCAGAGCCACACCAAAGCCCTGACGACAGCCTGAGATGATGCCTGGTGCTGTAGACAGATCCCAGACAAAGGTGGAAGGAAACAGGCAACGGGAATTTACTCTTAGGCTGCTCCAACCCCGCATTCCCTTCCGTCCCTTTATCTGAAATGTTGCACTCTGACTAAACTCCCGTTTCCTAGAAGTGCCACCATTGCCCAACACATCCTCTTCCTCCCCTAGCGGGAAAAATGGAATTAACTCCTCGGATGTTGCTCACACACACTGAGGATGCTGGAAGATCCTGGAATTAAGTTGGGTTTTTCTGGTTGACTTTAAACAGGATCTAGTTTTTATAACGCCATGGCCATGTGAGCTCAGACCTCATTCCACACAACAGGCTCTCAAGGTGATGAGGGCTTTTAGGAACTGCTCAGCACCTCCCAGGACCAAAGCTTTATTGCCAGGTTTTATTTTAGACAAAGCCACCTCATCTAACACGCCAATTTTATATATAACACAAAAATATTATGACCCACAGAACAGAATTCACTATTCCTAGAAAACCTACTTTTACACCAAAATGCACAGCAGGAAAGACTGGAGCCAACCACAGCTGCTGGGTAAATAGTGTATATTACATTACATAACTTTGCTGGAACTATTTTTCCTCTAGGTTGGAAATTCAATTTTATACAAAAAAATACTATTAAAACTGGAATGTTGATTAGTTTTCCTCACAAAACGTGACATTCATTTATTAACCTGGAACAGAACTGTACTTCCCTGTTTCAGTGTGTCAGGACTCATCAGCAGTGCAGCCCAGAAACCTCCTTGTTTGTGCTCTGCTTTGTTGCTTTATGCTGACTGAGGGAACACCAAATCCTGCTCTGGACTTGCTCAGAAACTCACAGACAACGTTCTCTGCCAATGTTCTAATGCAGATCAGCTCAGCTTGTGGCTGGGAATGATGAAGCATAAAAATGTGTGGAGAGGAGCTTTGCAGTTTTAGGCACCCAGCCATCTATAATTGACAGGTATTGGCTTGGTCCTCACACAGAAAATGAGCTCTTTTATTCCTGTTAATAACAGAGAGCATGAATATTAATCCTTTAAGGACCATAACACTTTCAAAATAATGTTTTGAAAGTGTTATGGTCCTTAAAACATTTATATAATAATATTTTGAAAGTGTCAGATACCTAAATGAATAATAAAAAAAAATCCCAACCGTGAATATATTTTTTAAGGATTTTAAGGATTTCTTTGAAGAAGATTAGTATCTTTCAGCATTAAGGATTTCCATTTGCCACAAAAAAAGAGTTTTCAGGGACTCTTTTTTTTTGGAACATATGAAAGAGAAGGGGCAGCATTTTCCATAACACAATGGGTTCACCTGTACTGGTCTCCATTCAGGATGAAAAAATCCACAGGTGGTTCAGAAAGCAAGTAAAGCCATTTACCCCTTGTCAGTCTGAGAAATACAGGGAGTTGAAGGGAGGTACCTTTTCCATAGGAACACATTAAATACATGGAGAAAATACAAAACAACTCAGTAAAACTTAGTGGAAAAACAGCAGCAAAAATTCAGAGCAGGGAAGATAAAAACACAAGCAGACAATACAAGCTTTAGACAAAAAGTGTCTAAAGGAACATGAAAAATATCTGGAGTATTTTAACAGAGTATTTTAACAGGTGGAATATGCAGCAAGAAACAGAAACAACAGCCAAACATCAACTTTCACTGTGGATAGAAGCAGGATAGAAACAAGCAAATGCATATATATATATATATTTATGCAAATGCATGTATATAACAAAAAATTTCCTTATAATAAGGACTGCTAGAAACTGGAATATATTATCAGGGAGAAAGGTGTCACTTGAGTCATTTAAGACTGGACTAGACAAACCCTGGAAAAAGTATGACAGCAAATATATATATATAGTAATGATTAATGTGCCATAGAAAGAAATGACCTTAAAAGGTCTTTTCCATCTTTAATTTCTAAGATTCTACGAAATATGAGTAATGTTCCACTGAGGAACTTGGTATCTATGGCAATTCCTTAACCCAACCCTATTCGTGTTAGAATGCAGAGCACTGCTAGAAAAAGGCTTATTACCAAACAGTGAGGGATATTTTGGGAATGGGAAGCACTAAGCAGTGCCCAGCTAAGGTGAACTCAGTCGAGACATTAATGCAGGAAGAGAAATCCTGGCTCTGAACTCACTGGCACTTGCTTTCCTGGTGGTGGAGATGAAATGCATCAGAGATACTCAGGTTTTGGTTGGAAAAGGGATCTGAAGCCAAGCTCCAGAGTCATAAACCAGTCCCTGAAGTCTGAAATATCCATCTGTGCTGGCAGACTGCTGGAAGGGAAACCACGAGCTCACAGTGAGTTTGCAGCCAAGGCTGAGGAGGGGATGGCAGACACAATCAGGGGGACAGGATGAGAAGGAGGACTGTTCACAATGAAAAGATGAGGGGAGAATCACTTATCCTCCCTGCTCCTGAAACTGCACTACAGATCTCCTTGGACAATGGGATCCACTGCTATATCCTTTTGCTCACTAATGGCAGGGGGAAATTTTTGTTCTGACATAATAACATTCCCAATTCTCTGTGCCTCTCTGACAGCCATTCCCTCCGAGCTTCTAAAAAATTGGTAAGATATCGTTAACTTCAGGTCCTTTTGTTCCCTTGGGTCTCTGATTCCAGTTTTACACTTTTTTTTTCTTATTTCAGTGCTCTGATCCTAGTTTTTACACTATTTTTCTTGGAACTAGGGGAAGGCAGTTGGTTGGGTTTATACACGAAAACTGGAAGTTCAAGCATCACATCCTTCTTAAGGACCAGAAGTGAGATGGAGCTGTACAGACAATCCCTGCCCACCTAACTCAGCAAAAGGTGGTTCCACCACCCTGCAGAACTCCAGCTCAGGTTTATTCATTCAGAAACTGTTCAGCTCAGAACTGGAGGGTTTCCACAGCACCACCACACCTTGCACTGACAGGATTAAAGGGCATGGAAAATTAGGAGAACACTTCAGAGGCTGCAGAGGTAATAACTGCAACACATCTCTGTAGCTGAGGCAGAAGAACTGTTTCTCCATGGCTGTGAAGTGTTTTTTCTTGCCTTCCTCAATTTTCTTTTCTCAAGCCATGAAAGGGGGAAATCTTGACCTTCTAACACCATGTAACCTTCCCAATTAACTCATCATTCACATTGGTTTTTTACTGGAAAAGTAATAGAAACTCTTTAATCCAGGGACAGTCATCAAATTCAACACCCATTTATTTTTGTGCAGTTCCTAAAGATCATAAATTCATCCCACTACAGACCCTTGTTCTTTATTCTCTGTCTCAGGTATCCCCTGGTGTAGGGGATTCAGATTAAGGAGGATCACAGAAGGGTTTAGGTTGGAAGGGACCTCTGGAGGTCACTTGGTCCAAGCCCTGCTCCAGAGAGGGTTACTGAGTCCTCTAGATATTAAAGGTGGCAGAGAACCTTTCCTCACTGCCATTCAAGGCTCTGCCCAGCCTAAAAAAACTGAGTAGACCCCTAAAGTTTGCTACCTTTGACATGAATTTGTTCCTTCAACATTGTCTCTCCCAAGTTCCTCTGGATCTCACAGCTTAAGAAAATCAGAATTACAGATATGGTAATTTTTAGTTGGAATCTTGGATCAGTCACTGGAACTGGGTACTTTCAAATGTGAGTTTTTATTCCCTTGAAAATCTCAAAATAAAAAAAAAAAATTGAAAAGCAGTGAATCCTCCACATTTTACTTGGCCTCACACACAACTAACACAGCTAAGAGGAACAAGGGCTCAAGAAAAACAGAGAAACTGTGAGAAATACTCCTTTGAGGATGAACTATAAATAACAGCATCAAAGTTACCCAGAAGGGGTTTCAAATTCTCCAGAGAAGTGGCACTGAGACATAAATGTCATTTTTAATTTGTTAAGTTAAATAAAATCGTTATGAAGGAGGAATTGCTGACATAATTTTATATGTACTTTTTGTATAACATCACCATGTTCCAGCATTTAAAGGGTGGCTACAAAGAAGATGGAGACTCCCTTCTTACAAGGAGTCACACGGAAAGGATGAGGGGCCGTGGGTACAAATTACTCCTGGGAATATTCCAACTGGACACAAGAGGAAAGTTTTGCACAATGAGAACAATCAGCCATTGGAACAGTCTCCTCAGGGAAATGTTGGATTCTCAAACACTGGACACTTCCAACATTCAGCTGCACAGGGTGCTGGGTTGCCTTGTCTAGACAGAGCTTTTGCCCAAAGGTTGGACCAGATGATCCCTAAGGTCCTTTCCAACCTGGTCTTCCGTGATTCTATGGACTGAGAAATTAAATTAGCTGCTGTTTGCTCACAGCTGAGGATACATGAAGATTTGCTGCCACCTATATATTGTTTTTTCCTGTATTATAAGCAATGTTATTCTGAAAAAAAAGAAGACATATAGAATCTGGGTAGGTATGCAAACTCTACAGCGTGTTTTATTTTATGAAAGAACCCCTCATGACATGGAAAAGAATATAAAGAACTATCATTGACCCAAGAGAACAAAAATTTCTGATCCTTCTGTAATTATTTCTTTCATTAAAACATGTGAGTCAAAATACTGTGCATCTGCATTTCCCCAGGATATTTTGTATTCCTACCCTCTCACTTTCTGAGCATTTATTCAGTAACATTCAGCTTGTCTTCTGAAGCATGGCAGTGGTTTTACTTCAGTTTTTTTTCTCCTGTGTAGACACAGGATGCCTTTACCCTGGCCAGGTTACAACAGCATTTTTTGTATGTGAGAAAAGGGAATGAAAAAGTAAAGCAAATGAAAGGAAAAATAAAAAAAAAATTATCTTTAGTTTCCTATGGAAAAAAACCCCAGAACTGCAGATTCTGTGAATGAACCAGCTGTGGTTAATCCTACAGAGATTTTCAGCTACTCATCTAAATAGATTAGTATTTATGTCAGAGGTGTCAGGTAACACAGGATGGAAGAGGATCCAGACTAATATCCACTTACACATTGTAATTTTTCATGTCTCAAAATGCTCAAGCACTCTGGCCAGATCCTGAAAGGCTCTCAAACACCGCAGGATTTGGCTGAAGGGACAGAAAAGTCTCGTAAGAGCCAGGCCTTATATTGTCCATGTTTTTTTGGAGTCTCACTTCCACTCCCTGTTCCTTCCACTTAACTTCAGGAGTATCAGCATCCTGCTGCTCCCTGTGAGCGTTTTCAGGAGCTCAGAGCTCAGCAGGAATTCAAATGCTCTGCTGGCTTTAACTCAAACCAGCTGGCAGGAATGTCCCTGTATTCCTCTGGAAACGGATTACACGGACTCTGCTTAGGAAAGAGCTCCCTCTGCTGCCCTCGGTGAGACCAAACCAGCCCTCTGAAGGAAGGGAACTATTTCAAACCATTCCCTGCAGCAGGGGAGCACAGATCACAGCATATTGCACGAAGTGGGCCAGTGGGGCACATCACTATGGTCCACTTTTTCCTTTTCGGGTCCCTCCACAAATACTGCAGAAGGTTTGGAAATGTCAGCTCAGTGCATCAGTACAGCTGAGTGCATCACGGAATCACAGAACCAGAGAATCACTAAGGTTGAAAAAGATCTCTAAGATCATTGAGTCCAACTGTTAACCCAGCACTGCTGTGCTCACCACTAAACATTGTCCCCAAGGGTCACAATCATGTGCCTTTTGGACACTTCCAGGGATGGTGACTCTACCACCTCCCTGAGCAGCCTGTTCCAGCGACTGACCAGCCTTCCAGTGAAGAGATTTTCCCTAATATCCAGTTTAAATCTCCCCCAGCACAACTTGAGGTCATTTCCTCTGGTCCTGCCACTTGTTATCTGGGAGAAGAGCCCAACTCCCTCCTGGCTCCACCTTCTTGTCAGGGAGCTGGAGAGAGCAAGAAGGTCCCCCCTGAGCCTTCTTTTCTCCAGGCTTAGGCTCCTCATCAGACTTGTGCTCTAGCCCCTTCCCCAGCTCTGTTCCCCTTCTCTGGCCATGCCCTCAATGTCATTCTTTCCATGAGGGGCCCAAAACCAAACACAGGATTCAAGGTGTGGCCTCCCCAGTGCTGAGCACGGGGAAACAATCACTGCCCTGGTCCTGTGGCCACACTGTTCCTGATCCAGGCCAGGATGCCATTGGCCCTCTTGGCCACCTGGGCTCATGTTCAGCTGCTGCCAAACAGCACCCCCAGGTCCTTTCCTGATGGAGAGCTTTCCAGCCACTCTTCCCAAGCCTGTAGTGTTGCATGGGATTGTTGTGACCCAAGTGCAGGACCCAGCAGTTGGCAAGTGAAGTTAGCACAAGAGTTTTCTTGGTCAGATATGGTCCTCCCAAAGAGTTTTATCCAGCTCACCATGCCTTTGATGCTCATAAATAATGGACTATTTATTGATTTTCAAATACCAGGGATACAACTATTCTTCTCAGCTTTGCTGGGGAGCTGCCAAAGCCCACTGACCCATGTTCTCCTCCTCAAACAGTTCTGAGTGTGAGGTAATAAAACCATCCTGAGACTGGAAAGGATAAAGCAATAGGTCAGCACGATCTTACACACATTTTTAGCTCCAGTAGATCCCCAGTTTGTTAAATCCTACAACCCCTAAGACAAAAGTGGAAAGAGACCTAATATATCACTGCTTCCTTCTCAACAGGGCCTCAACACACAGTATCTCAAGATTTATAAGAAATTAGAGAACAAAATAGCAAAAATAATTTTTAAAAATCTGGCTGTGGTTTTAGAGTATTAACAAGTTTTTGCAGCACTTCCGAAAAAAAAAAAGGCAACAAAACCCGGCTGCTGTTAAATTCAGTAAAACAGAAATACTACTTTATGGCCCATGGAAAAGGATGTGCCTTAAGTTTACAGAGCAGCAGGTGATGTAAGGTGAAAGATATTTCTACCAATTCTAAAACACACTCACCTCCAGCACCAGGAGAGAACAAGAGCAGCCCTCAGGGTGCCTGAGCCTTGTGAATTGTTTTCATGCTGACATCTGTGTGCCCTGTAGGATGCAGGTTTCTCTCCACCTGCTCCAACCTTCCCATCTGCAGTAGGGGCAGAGTGGCTGGTACTCACCCCATGCTCAAAGGTGTTTGAGGACTAGTGATGAGAAGTGCTGGGCAATGAGGCAGCAGATTTTTATCATGCAGATTTTATATTCACATGGAAAGGGCACAGTTGCCCTGCACTGCTCAAATCCAGAGCATCTTCAGCACTTCAGAATTCCAGAGTGGTTCCACTCTCATGGATGACTCCACATGAAGCATTTCAAAACCCAAACCAAAGCCAGCTTGGAGATCCCCCAGTCTGGATCCTACTGCTTAGGAACCCCCAAATAAACAACACCCCATGCCTCCCACTCTTAAATTCTGCACAGAAAGAAAAATATATTTAAAAAAAAAATCAATTAAAAGTATAAGATAAATATATATTTGGAGCTCACAGGAAGTTCTTCTAAAATTTCTGTATCTATGTGAGTTAATGCAGGAGAATAAATTTGTTTTAACATAATATTCTTATAAATATTCTTACCTGTGGCCTGACAACCGACTCTCACTTTTCTTGAGGAATCTTTCCCTCTTCTCTCTCCCAACCCCTGAATGTCTGTGAGGGGCACTCACTTTAAGGCTTTTTTCACTGCTCTCTGTACCAAAACTTGGAACTGATTTTCTTTCCTCTGTCTTGGTCCTCTCTCTCTCAGACAGCAGTCTGGCAATAAAGTCATCTGGATCTTTGGGGATGCTCCTTAGTTTTTCAGAGGTTGAACTCATGTGTGAGCCTGGTACAGTCTTTGATGCAAACTCCAGGTTTACTTGTGTTGGAGATCCTTTGCTTTCCTGAAATTCAGTACTTGGGACTCTCAGGTCATGTTCTTCATGCTCTTCACCCCTGAGCTGTGCTGTGCTGCTTATGCTGGTGGATCTTTTTGAAAGCCTCCTTTTTTGGAGATCCTAGAAATAAGAGCCATTGAAAACTAGAGATTAAAATTTTATCATCTTTAAATAAACATGAGAAGCAAAGGAAAGCTTAAGCAGCAACTTCTGAGCTAAGCAATTTGCTTATTATTAGGAATCAGGTTATAGAGTAAATCAGATGTTTTGAAAATTGATAATAAATAAAGACATACTTAAAATTTACTTAAATTTTGAACAGCATTAAAGAGGACCTACACAATCAAAAACTGCTTTCTTTTACCCAATGGCATCAATTAAATACTTCCTAAAACCTTAACTTTGGAGTTACATCCAATGCAAGAAACCAAGACATATAAGACATTTTACTGGAAAGACTGCCCACCACAGGTATCTAGTCTTATTTGCAAATCAAAAGATATTTAGAAAAATCCAACTAATTAATTTAACTTCCATATGCTCTTCAGTATCATCTAAATTATATACTTAGAATATTTAAATTTCTCGTTATTGCAAGCTTGATTTTACACAGGAAAAGTGTCTGTCTATATAAAGGCAGCATGAAGAAAAAAAATAGGCAAGAGCCTTTTAACTGTTTTGAAAACATTTATTGCTGGAATATGGTCTGATGATTTGATTAACTCAGAAACATATTTCTAACTGAAAGTAGTTCTCAGTTGCAAACTGCTACTCATTAAATGAGAGGTTTTGGAAAAACCTGAGTAAAAGATACTGTGAAGGTAAAAAAGCAATTTTTCCTGGAAAAGAGAAAACCCAATCCATCACCAAGAGTTATCAAGAATGGGAAAGCTTTATGAAGGAATTGGT
The DNA here is from genome assembly GCA_013397135.1 of Pachyramphus minor. NCBI lineage: Eukaryota > Metazoa > Chordata > Aves > Passeriformes > Tyrannidae > Pachyramphus > Pachyramphus minor. Next base: position 148,884 of record VYXB01000544.1, read on the forward strand.
GACCTAAATCATAGGCCTGCACTGGTTATACCTGAAACAGTTTGAATTTCTGAATTAACCAGAACAATCTCCCTAACTTACCACTTCTTTTCAGCCTGCAGATTTAATGGATTAACATGCAGGAGTCATTTCAATATTATTTGCAAATGACTTTATTGCAGAAGGTTAGATAAAAAAAAATCCATGGCAAGCCAAATATTTTGTAAGTGTTGGGAATCACCTCTGGTGAACTTGCTACTGGTCCAGCCATCATTCCTCTGGCAATGAGACCAGACCTGAGCTTTGATTTCTCCTTCACTGAAGATTTCGTCTCCTCGGAAATCGTTGCTGCTTTTAAATCTTCTTGACTGTCTTTTAACTTCTTATCCCCCTCAGAGGGTAAGTGGCTGTTGTGTATTGTCCCTGTGTGGCACTTTTCACTTCTGTGCTGATGTTTTCTGGATGAAGGAATTTTATCCAGTGGATTCTCAACATCGTATCTACAAGGAAGAAAAAGGAAGAACTTGAAACAGCAAAATAATGTAACATTAAGTTAATGAAAACATCTACTTGGCTAACTAAGCATTGCTGTCAAATTAAGTTATATTTTATCTAGAAATTACACTCAAATACAGAGGTTTAAGTGAAAAGTGACTGTATGTAGGTCTTCAGGACATTATTTCAGTGTCATTTTTATGTGTCACAACTGGTTATAACATGTATAACACTTAACTCTTATGTTTACTTATTTTGATATGTAATGGGTTCAAACTGAAAGAGCAGAAATTTGGGTGAGACACACAAAAGAAATTCTTCCCTGTGAGGGTGGGGGGCCCTGGCACAGGTTGCCCAGAGAAGCTGTGGCTGCCCCATCCCTGGAAGTGTCCAAGGCCAGGTTGGACAGGGCTTGGAGCAACCTGGGCTGGTGGAAGGTGTCCCTGCCCATGGCAGGGGGTTGGAACTGGATGATCTTTAAAGTCCTTTCCAATTCAAACCATTCTGGGGCAAAGGGTGGTAACAGAAAGGGTATTTTATACACCATACCAGACAGGTCCTAAGCTGTGACCAGCAGTTCCCATTCCTTCTCCATCTATTTGAAAATTTGTTAACACTTTTGCCAACATCTTCTGTCATCATAAAACTGACCCCTTTCACTCTTTGTTCAGACATACAACGTTTATTTTAGTCCAAAAAGAAAGGCACTTTTGTAACGGAATTTACGAGTAGTTCCCAGTTCACTGACATGTCTTTTGTGCCAGTTAATAAATTTATCTTCTGTGTAACCCCAAAATGTTAGTGTTCTTCATGATAACTATCCCTGAACCTGTTTTTTATTCTAGGATACCTTCCTCCGTCCTAATTCACAGTAAAGCAATTCCATAAGTTGAAATACATTCTACCACAAAAATATTCCTTTAATTTAACCAGTTAAAAATTGGGGTTTGATGTATGTCTTGTGTTGTGAGAACACACTGCATATGTAAACTGAAGGGAGCATGATCCACCTCTGGGAGCCTGATCTACCTCTGGAATCATTAGGAAATCAGAGGACTGTTACCTCTGACCCAGGACCATGTAACTCCTCATTGCCCTGGGGCACAGTGTGCTGGGTTAGAGACTGAACAGACATTCAGAAAAACCTCCAAGAGGTCAGTTAAAAGGAAAGCAAACTCATTAATAAGGAACCAGTACAGAGCACTTCTCTGTTTACACTCTCCACCCCTGAAAGCATCGTTAAAAATTACCCAGATAGCTCAAATTAAAAATAACTTTAGGCACTGGCTGGTTGACTGTGGCAATTCCTGATTTTACCTTGTCCAGAGGGAATGGAAATGACAAGGAGGATCACAGAGCTGTGCTTTAACATGGTGTTTCCCTGACTGGTTCAGGATGTGGCTGAGACAACTCATCAACCTGTGCATGGAGTCCTTGTTACACCAGCTCTGCAGCCCTGGGGCAAAGGGGAATGGCTTCAAACTGACAGAGGGCGAGTTTAGATTAGATATTAGAAAGAAATTCTTCCCTGTGAGGGTGGGGAGGCCCTGGCACAGGTTGCCCAGAGAAGCTGTGGCTGCCCCTGGATCCCTGGAAATGTCCAAGGTCAGGTTGGATGGGGCTTGGAGCAACCTGGGCTGGTGGAAGGTGTCCCTGACTGTGGCAGGAGGTTGGAATGAGATGGTCTTTAAGGTCCCTTCCAACCCAAACTATTCCATGATTTCCTATGAGGGGGTGTCAGTGCCATTTCTCACAGAGGCCAGTTAATGGTCCTGCTGTGCCCTCACAGAGCAGTGTCAGTGACTCCTCTGCAGGAAAAAATCCATAAAGAGAAAGAAAAAGGAGGTGAAAAAGAAAAGGAAAAAAAAAAAGAAAAGAGGAAAAAAGCTAATTCCTTTGCCCTGCCTCCTTTTCAAGTGTTGCTTCTGAGCTCAACTCAAAACAGCTTTCTTTCCCTATTAGAAATTATTTGGTGTTTTTTTTCCAAGCACTGACACTCGGATTTAGCTGCTTTGCACATGGATGAGGAATAAAACCTGATTAATTCCCTAGGAGAGGAGTCTGGGAAGATAAATGACACTTTTGTGCCCATTTTAAAAGCTCTCTATGGAAGCACAGGGCTGTTAGTCCTCCTTGAGCCACTAATACCTGATAAACTTGGTTACATACTGTTTTCAGGTATTCTGCAAGATGAAAACAACTGAACCTACACTATCTGTAACAACACTGAACTTAAAACATTAGGCCTTGCTTCTGACTATGTAAGGCATGAATATACCTGCAGTTTGAGCATAGATGTTTGTTTCACATCCAAACATTCTTCAGTGTGAGTATTTCCAATTTATAAGGCATAAAAGCTCAGATTTCTATGTCCTTCAGTGACAGAGATGTAATTGAGATTATCAATCTTCATTATTGGTAGGGAACATAAAAGACCATTTTTGAAGTGTGGCTTGCACAGGAGATTTTAATAATCTGTATACTTAAGCTTTGTGCTACTAAATTAATAAAAGGTAACGTAGTGAAGGTATAAATGATAACATTTTTAACATTATTTCCCTTAATTTAAAAAAGAAGTGAAGACACAGAACATAGAGAAGTAAATCAGATTGTACCTGGAAGCCTGAGTTTTGCTTTCATCAAGGGTAATGGCATTCCCATGCACATGATCCTCATCCAAGAGGTTGGGTGGATGGGATGTTGAGCTCTTGCTTTGAGGAGTTGACAGAGTAGAACTGGAACCAGTGCTCCTGGAAGTCCCACGGTGCTCGAGGAAGTAATTAGTAATAATTTCAAGAAGTGTTTTCAGCGGGCTCTCCTTTGCCTTTCCCAGAAGAAAAATGGAGTTCTTGGTGACTACTGAAATGCTTTGTTAGTCTTACTGCAGCCCAAGACAGGATATTCTTTTTAACCTGTGCAGTAACTGAACATATTAACCATTTCCATGTGTGTATCCCAGATGTGACTGTACAAACAACCCAGGAAAATGGAACATGTCAGCCAGAGAATGTCAAGAGCTTCAAGGTACCACTGTGCTAAATGAATTAAGTGTGATACAATACAAACAATGTGTTACAGTCATTTCTTATGCTCATTTTACCTAAATGTTGCAAAGGGTAGTAACTGTGTCAAAACACTTCTTTGCTACACTGNTATCTGCTGTGTTTATAAAGTTACCAACAGAAGTGGGCATGTCAGTGTACTTCCACATTTTGGGAAGCACCACGTATTCCCTTACCTTGTTCTGCTTGTACAAGGAGTGCAGATGTAGGACATTCCGAAGTTCATTCCTGTTATTGATGCTGAGTGCAGAACGTGGAAGCTCCCTGTCCATGATGGTGATGGTTTTCTTCAAACCCTGAGAAGGAAAAGTGTCAGCTACCAAACCTTCTATTCTGGATTTTGTTGGATGTAACATGAAACTTAATCAGTAACCAGGTAACCCTGAGAGCCTGTACCTTAACCCAACCAATTTAAGTGGTACAACACAAGGCTACTACTACAAGAGAGAAAGCCCCAGTTCCTTCCATGAAGGGTTATTATTACGAGAAAGGATTTATTTTTCTGCAGACAGTGTCTGGATCAGATTTAAGGAACTGAGGACAAGTTGTGGTAAATAAAGGATCATTATCACAGTTGGCTCTGATGTGTAGGAAAGGTTTGGAGGGCAGCAGTGCCCCTTGTTTTGACCCCAGGGTTGAAAATATGAATTTGGAGATGGGATGCAAAACATGAGATTGAGGTTTGTGTAGCACTTAATAAGACAGTGGTGGCTGTAATTTTTGACACAAGCTAACTCATTTCTGACACTGGGGGTCTGACATCAGCAATATTTCCTTAGGACTGAACATAAATACAGTAGCTACTGTTACCTGGAAATGGGAAGGTGCCTTTTCATCTCCTCAATCCCACACTCAAAGTTTCCTTTTACAGCATTAAATCTCTGAAAAGTACAATGGGTTCTTTCCTCCCCTTCTCCTTATCTCCTTCCCCCCATCCCCTCCTCCCCGATAAATCTGCTTTCTGCTGAGTTATTACAGAAAACTGGACGAAAGACACAGGTTACCAGTTTCTCTAGAACTTTTGCCTTCCTCCCCTCCCCGGCCCTCCCAATATTTGTCCTGGGAAGCTTTGTATGCCCCTTGTAAACACAAGAAGAACAACAAAATAGACAGTTAATGGAAAAAACAAACAAACAAACAAAATTTAAAACCAACAAAACAAAAACCAAACAAACAAACAAACAAAAATACAAACAAACCCTCAGAAACCGTAGTTGTTGATTTAATTTTAAGTTTCGCAGGCGCGCGTGGGTAAGGATGGGGCTTTCTCAGACCGGGAGGAAGCTGCTTTCATCGTCAGGAATAACACGGCACTGTGGGAAATGTAGTTCAGCAACTCTCCCGAAAAGCTGTTACCCTTCAGATCCAGCTGCTTTCACCCTGGAATATATTCCCTCCCTCCCTCAGCATCCCTCCATTTTTTTTTTTTACTACTTAGAACTTCCCACGTGTCGCTCTCATTCGGGCTAAGCGGGAGAAAATCAAGAGGAGTTACCTTTCTACTGAGAAATTCTCTCACCAGTGATGCAGCCACTTCTTCCACAAAGGAGTTGTCCATCTTTAGCCCAAACCCTGCTCGGGGTGGGGGATGTTTTTTACTTCTCCTACCAACTCCCTGGAGCCCGGCGGCATCGCAGCTCCTCGGGGCGGCTGTGCCGGGCCGACTCCCGCAGGGATGTTGCTGTGGAGACCATGTCATAGGAAGCTGGGAGAACTCCTCCCCCTGGGAAGGAAGGGAGGAAAGGAAGGAAGCCGGATGGACTTAGGATTCGTTCGGAGGGCTCGCGGTGTAGCAGCGCGGCGAGCATCAATGTGATCGCTTTAAATTTATTGCCCCCCTCGCCAAAAAAAAAAAAAAAAGAAAAAAAATAGAGAGAGAAAGAATGTTCAAATCTCAGAGAGGAAATGGATTTATGATTATTTCTGTATTTAAGAAGCATACGTAGTTATTTGCAGGCAAATACAGTGCTAATGTAGCTTTTAAGTATATATGTTCCTTTTGTATACAACAAATTCATTAATTAGCTTAGCAGCTTCTGAATCACGGGACCATCTAGGTTGGAAAAGCCCACTGAGATGATCAAGTCCAACCTGTGACCCAGCACCACCGTGCCGACCAGACCATGGCACTGATGCCACATCCAGTCTCACCTTAAACAGCTCCAGGGACAGTGACTCTCCCACCTCCCCAGGCAGCCCATTCCAATTTCTAATCACACTTTCTGTGCAGAAATTCTTCCTAATGTCCAACCTGAACCTCCCCTGGCACAGCTGAAGACTATGTCCCCTTGTCCTAATACTTGCTACCTGGGAGAAGAGACCAACCCCCTCCTGGCTCCACCCTCCTCTCAGGGAGTTGTAGAGTGAAAAGGTTCCCCCAGAGCCTCCTTTTCTCCAGGCTAAACACCCTCCAGCTCCCTCAGCAGCTCCTCATAAGACATGTGCTCCAGACTCCTCCTGAGTTTTGTTGTCCTTCTCTGGACCCGCTCCAGCCCCTCAATGTCCTTCCTGACTTGAGGGCCCAGAACTGGACACAGCACTCAAGGCCTCCCTAGTGCCAAGTACCAGGGAAAAATCACTTCCTGAGTCCTGCTGGACCCACTATTGCTGATACAAACTAAGCTTAATCTCTCATACTGGCTGTGTCTGGGGGGGAGATTCATCAGCTGAATCTTTCCTTTCAGGTCACACCTACTTTAGCCAATAATATGATCAAGACAGGGATTGTGGCAAGTGACACTTTGGGTTTGGGGGTCTCATTGGGGTACACTCTGCCCCTGGATATTAACCCAGAATGGAGATTCCGCAGCCTCTTCCAAAACTTGACCACTCTTGGGTGGGTAAACTGTTTTCCTCATCACGTTAAAACTTCTCTTGCTACAGCTTCTGTCTGTTTTGTCTTACCCCTTTAACTGTGCCCTCTGAGGTGAGCCTGGCTCTGTCTTTTTTTTAAACCCACATTTAGTAGTTGTATACAGCATATAAAAACTTTCCAAGTCTTATATTCCCTGATTTTCACCACATGATACATGGGCTCCATCAAAATTCCTCTGATGAATTCCTCCAGCATCATGTCAGGTACAGGCTGGAGCTGTCCCAGCAGCACACCTGACCTGGGGTGCTGTGTTCTTTCCCCTTCAGGATTCCCTAAACAACTCCAGATGTTTTGTGTTAACCAACTGAGCAGCTTGTTGGGATGAGAGTCCCATTCCTTGAGATTTGCTTTCCCCAAGGTCTTCAGAATGATTTTTGGTTGCAGTGAGTGACAGTGTCTGCCAAGATGTGATGTTGTTGAGGTACAGGGGTCACTTCCCACCTGATCCATATATCCCATCAATGTGATTATCCTCATCAGCTCCAGGTCAGTGGCAGCCCCTGCCTTTAGTGCAGCAGGTCCAGTTTGGCAGCACCCACCCTTGTGCACCTAATTACTTTTTACTTAACCCACCAGCTGCATCCCACCCACTCCCATTTCCCAGCATTTCCATAGCTGCTGCAGAGGGATTCCTAAGGCTCTTGGCTACAAATTTCCCCAATATCCTTAATCTCTGCCTGAGCAAAGGGAGGCTGAGTGGTCACACTCTGGGGACATGGCACTCCTGTCTGTGTGGGTCTGTTAATCAACAGCAACTGGGGCTGCATTACAGACTTCTGGTTTTAATTAGTCACAAATGTCACTGCCCCAGCTTCAGGGGCCCAGTTGGTGACAGTCACTGCTCACACAGCAGCTGGGGCTGCACGGTGTGCAGTGTAATTTGGATGGTTCAGCATCAACAGCTACTGATCATATGCAGTCCAGAAACATTCTTCTGGTTCGGGGTTAAGGGAGATGCTGCCAGTAATGTGACACTTCCAGCCACCCAGCACATGTGAGGTCTGGAAAGACTTCTAAAAGTTTTCTTTGAACATTGTGGTATCTATAAAAACCATTATTTTCCAGAGGGGGTAGCAATTAATGGAGTTGAATAGCTCTGGGTTTTTAAAAGGCGCCCGGAGTGGGCTGACAACTTTTTGATAGAGAATTTGGAATACAATAAAGTCTGGTATCAGTGCAAAGTAATTAGAACATGTTATGTGTTGCTTGTATAATTGCATGCAGTGATGTGTGTACTGCAGCTTCTTGACTCCTCTTGTTCTCTGCTCTGTGCTCTGGAAAACATAATGGCACTTAAAACCTGATGGTTTATACACTGGTTAAGGTGATCTTTATTTCTCTAGTTAATGTTCTCACATTTTTTGTAAAAGTACAGAACATTTCATTGTACAAAAAGGAAAGTGAAATGCATAAAAGTGAAGCAACTTTTTGTGAACAAAAGGCATTTTTGTAAATAAGGGGATTGGTGAGTGACTGACTTGAACAGGAAAGAACTTGCCTGGTATTTGGGGTGAGGTTTTCTCACACAACAAGACAGCTCTTCCTCTTCTCCAGGCTGAACAAGCCCTGTCCTCTCAGGAACCTCAAACAGGACACATTCTCTAACCCCTGCCCCTCTTGGGGACCCTCTACTGAACTCAACCCAGTGGGTCAATGTCTTCCTTGTACCAGGGGTACCAAAACTGTGTGTGACATTTCACAAACACAAATAAGGGGGATGTGATCTAATGTGGTCTAAACTCCCCAGAGCCAAGGGGGTTGATAATTCCCCTCAGGCATTTTTCCTTGATTAATAGGCAATGCTCCATTTAATAGAGCCCAGGATGCTGTGAGCAGCCTTTGCTGCCAGGGCACAGTGCTGTCTGGTGTGCAGGTTCCTGGCTACCAAGATCTCCACATCGTTTTCCACAGACTGGTCCAAATAACCACCATCTCCTTCATGCACTCAGAATTGTGTTCCAGGAGGACTCATTTCATCATTTCCCCAGAAACTGCAGGGAAGCTCACCAACCAAGCTTGTTGATCCCTGGGTAAGACTTTTGGCCACTTTTTGAAGACAGGCACAGCACTTGTCTTCCATCTCCCTGGAAGTCCACAACTGTTCAAAGATGACAGAGCAGCCTTGCTGTGATACAAATCATGTGTGTGAGAGGAGCAGCACTTCTTTTAGCCCTTAAAGTCTTCTACAAACATGAACTCTTGAGTGAGCTCTGGCTTTTCTGACACCACCTCCATATACCTTGACAGTGTTTCTGAGCTCCTCTGTCATCACCTGTGATCTCTCACAGAGCCCTGGTCATTCAGGCATCTTGTGTTGATGTGCTCATGGTCTCCCCTGACCCATGTCAATGAGCATTAAGGTGCCAGACCCCAAGGGAGAGGCTGTAAAATGATTTGGAGCCCTGATCACAACTAATGTGAGCGGATATACCATCCTGCTCTAGAGGAGTGGTTTGATTTTTGGCCACTTACTGAAATGTCTTTGGAATCAGGATGAAACTGGCCTTTGAGACTTCATGAAGAAGCTGGAACAGGTTGCCCAGAGTGGTGGTGGATGCCCCATCCCTGGAAACATTCGAGGTCAGGTTGGACAGGGCTCTGAGCAACCTGGTCTTGTTGAAGATGTCCCTGCTGATTGTAGGGGGTTGGACTAGATGGCATTTAAAAGTCCCTTCCAACTGAAACTGGTCTCTGATTCTATGACACTTGTCTTCCTTGGAATTGTCTCAGACTAACCTTTGCCTTGCTGTTCCCTTCCAACTCAATTCTGTAAGTCTAAGAGTGTGTATTGACAGTACAGGTGTACCTGAGTGGATTTAAAGAGACTTTCTGACTGGTTTGATAGCATATTAAAAAAAAAAAAAAAGGAAAAAAAAGAAAAATTGCAGTATGTAACTATAATTTTACCCTACAATTTAAATCTCCTTTCTGTGTGTTGCCTCATATGAAGGATTGATCTTTGCATGTCTGCATTATATAGATACAATTTTCTCTCCTTTGTGATTCATGTTCTGTTACTCACATGAATGATTCTTTCCTTGTTCTCTATATTTTTTTTTCCCCAAGATAAATTATTTCATGCAACAGTACTTGAAGTGCCACATTTTAAACATTAAATTAACCTTGGATATGAGACATAGATCAGCAACACTGTACTAGGAAAGAATTTCTATTAAATAATTGACAGATCCTTTTAAAGCAGTGCTTAAGCTCTTGAAGGTTTTGACACCCACTTCAATTTATAGCATTTAGGGTTGAGCAAAATGATGCATTTAGCTTGAACTTGGCTCATTAGTGCAGGCATTCATTAGAAATAATTCCATTTCAGTTCTGGGATTGTACATTTTATTTAAAAACATAAAGCAGTTTGTATTGACCGTGAACAGGAATATAGGTAATCACTACTGAGACACTGAAAAAAAGTATGAAAATACATGGTAGGAAAGAGTATTGCTCAAAGGAACTTGAAAGGTTTTGGAAATGCCCCCAGGTGGTTGCTGTAGGAAGCTGAGCCCTGTACTTTGATCATCACCTGGAGGTGGCATTGCTGTATTTCTGAGCATGGGTGCTCCCTGCTCCTGTCCTGGATGTGATATCTCCTTTCCAACCCTGAGGCAACGTGGCTTATTAATGAGAATTTATTTCAAAATACAAATAAATCACATCCGTGGGATTCCCTTTGCCCAAGCAGTGATTGATGCTCTCACACAAATCCAGCAACCTGGTGGGGCTGGATTTCCCCTTGAAAATATGTACCAGTTCTCCCAAATAGAGTGTATTGGTGCATGTGCTTGAAATATGTTCCTATTCTTTACTGAAATTATGGACTCTGTCACTGCCAAGGAGGTCACTCACAAGCCCATAATTCCAAGATACCTTCTGGAGCCTTCTGGAGCTGGGAATTGTGTTGCCAGCAGTGCAGGCCTCAGGGTGGGGCAGCTGTTTGTAGGGTGGGTGACCTGCCTTTGGCAGCAGCTTTGCAGATTCAAATTTGAGAGGATGCAGCTCAGTTCTGGTGGTTTCATTAGCATTAGCACTTGGGTCCAATATTTCTTATACATTGAAGCTGATTCACTATAAAGGATGTCAGAGGTGCAGGAATCTTCCCAAGGTTTTTTTGTCAGAAGAGCCCCAGGTCAAGAAATTCAGAGTGTTTTTTGTCTACCCCCAAGTGCTGCTGTTACACTGTCTCCATCAAGCAATCCTGGTGATTCCCTAGCTGGCCCCCTGCTTTTAATATTTTTCAAGAACTTCTTACTATGAAGTTGAGTATCCATTGTAAGGTGCTTTTCAAATTAATTTCCATCCTTTTCGTTTCTTGTTTAGATCTGACCTGAAATGTTTGGTGCTCTTCTGTTCTCTGCATGTGGGCAAGCTTTCCACTTTTTTTAATGCTGACCTTTTCCTTCTCACAGACTTCTTAACTCCCTGTTGAGCCAAGCAAGAATTAATTGGGATTCTTTTCTTCTTTTGTTTCTGTTGGTTCATGTTTTATCTGGCCTTCTAACCCAGAATTCTGTGTAGTCCTTCAGTTGCTTGTAGATGTGACAGTTTCTATCTTTGGGGCTGTTCTTTTCATCTTTTTTTTTTGTCTAATAGCCTTGGTTTTACATTGTTCTGTTTCTTCACATTTTTTATCTCATGCTTTTTTCACTCACCTGCTCTTTTCTAAAACAACCTAATTGTGTTGTGAACACCAATAAAGAGCAGCTCTTCCAGTGATTCCACTTGAACTGGTTTCAAGCACCACTTGAGTCTAAATCCAAAACAGCATCTTTCATGTGGATTCCTCTATAGGTTCTTCTGGAAGTTTTGGGTTTGCAGCTCTTACTGATGAATCACCCACTCGTTCTGTGTGCAGGTGATTTAACTCCTCTGAGCACTTTCTGTGCTCAGCATTTCATGATCACTGTCATTGCCCTGATGGGGATTAGCAGTGTCCTGTTCCAGTGCTGAAGGGGAATTAGATTGTGGGATTCCTAACCCCAGGAATTCTCCCATGCTTGCCTATTCCTGTAACATCTTCATGTTGTTACACTACAAATTCTCCAGATCCCGTTGTTTGACTGGAGCACAATTTGCCTGTTTGAGCCTTCTACAATCCCAGCCCTGGGTTCAGGAAGGAGGACCCAGTGCTCCATGCAGCCACATCTTTCCTCATGTGTTCCATTCACGTAGAACATCACTGGTTTACCTTCCTCTGGGCCACCTGCTGTGCCTCTTTGCACACCCTGGCCATTTAATGTTTGTGGGTGTAAATTAGGTAACAGGTCTGATGGGATCCTGCTCTGCCATCTCCCTCTAGAGAATCTGTCATTTAAAGAGGAGACTTGCAAGTATCATCTTCTTGTCTGTGTTTGTCAGACCTATCTTCATTTAACTGTTAGAAATCAGAGGGAGAAATGACTGGAAGAGTAAAGTTTGGGTCAGCAACAAATTTTGTAAAGCTTTTCAAGGAGGAGATGCTAAACTGATGCTTTAAAGCTATTACACTGCTTTTCTGCTCAGGACTACTGCTGTAAATCACTACTGCAAAAATTAACCTGTCAAAATTATACATGAAGAATGCACTCTTAAGGGAAAACACACTAAAATACCACCCACCCTCTGAACACTTCAGTATCAAGGTAACTTTCTGCTGGTGTGTTGACTGAAACCAGCAGAATCCAGAAGTGGATTCTGTTTATCTTGCTGTGTATTGTTCTATAAGTATATTATTCAATCAGAATCACAGAAACACAGAATGGTTTGGGTTGGAAGGGACCTTAAAGATCATCTAATTCTAATTCCCTGCCATGGGCAGGGACACCTTCCACTTAGACCAGGTTGCTCCAAGCCCCATCCAACCTGGCCTTGGACACTTCCAGGGGTGGGGCAGCCACTAAGAAGGACCCCTGATGAAGCCAACTTACTGCCTGGAGTGTCTGGAATTCCTTTTTCCTGCTCTTCAGGGGCTCTCCTGCTGACCTGTAATCCCTCTCCAGGTGCTGCCCATCTATTGTTGGCCCTGGCATCAAACTGGTAGGAATGGGATAGATTGAAGTTCCCCCTCTCCCATCAACTTTAGTTCAAAGCCCTTGTTATTATGGCCCCTGTTGTTATAGCCCCTGTTATTAAAACAAATCAAAAGGCTTGTTTTAATAACTGACATGTTGGAGATGGTTTGGATTCCTCTAGTGTGGTTTGGCTAATATTTTCTTAAGAACTGTTTTATGTTGGGTTGAAAAGCTGTTTCATTTTGTAAAAAGAAAAGTCATGGCACCGTGCTTTTTTCTCCCCTCCACATTCTTCACTCCCAATCAATTTAAGGAGGATTGGGAACAAAGGACAGGGCTCCAAAAACCCTTCATTTCTGTACTGCCTGGTAACCTTGGCTGTTTCTCTAAAGGCCTGCACAGTTTTTCAGAGTTACAAACAACAAAGCTCATCCTTTTCACCATGGGTTTACCAGTTTGAAATGCAGTATCACAGTCCTTTGTATAACTCATAAACTGTGAGTTATGAGATTGTTTCAGTCTGAAACTTCATCTGTCTTTTTGTCTCTCTCCCCTGGCAAAGCAGTCCTGGTTTAATGGGAACCTCAGCTTTCTGCTCCAGAAAAGGTACAAAACACAGGTAGGAATTAAATTTCTTGGAAGTACACGAGTGAAAGCCAACAATATGTACTCGTCTACCACTGAGTTTTATAATTGCCTCTGAGGTCTTGAGAGGAAGGAGCTGTGTAATTTATAATATTGTTGTAATATTTCATGTAGCAATATGATGGATGCCTTGTTCTTCCTGAGCCCTGTTGTTAAGGAACTGCTGGAATCCTGAAGCAGATCTCACTGTTAACTGTACTCCTGTGTGTAATTACACATGTGTCTTTTTTTGTGCAATGTTGTTATTCGTTTCCTAATGTCAGGTTGTCGTACTCCTGTGAATATTACATTTTAAAAAGCTAAAAACTAATCTAATCAAAATCTCTGGGACTGTTTGCTAATGCAAATGTTAAGGAGCAAGAGTCAGAGACCGTTGTCTCACCTTAATACTTAGAAAATAGTTATGAGCAAATGTTTGTCGTTATCCTGGAATCAATACAGCAGAACTGTACTTGGGGCATTCACACAGCACCTGGTAACATCAGGCTTTGTTGCTCACTGTTTGTGCAACCCTTACATGGCAGCTGATATCCTATTTTTCCTGTATTCTCCCCTTTTTTCCCATCCTGTCCTACTGGATGAGTGTCCTGATGTCTCCTGAGATTCTTACAGAACTTTATTGTCCTACTATGTTTAAAGCAGAAGGGAACACAGGACATGGGTGGATGCATTTCTTATCAGCCAGCCTCTCTTCCCTGCAGCCTATTTTAGATGGTTATGCTTAAGCCAAACTTTTTTTTCCAGTTTGTGATCTGCATTTTGTTTTTTTAGAACAGTTGTGCTTCCTGAGACGGCAATACCATGGGAACAAGCTCCATTGGCTTGAATCTGGGGTAACTTGGATGTCTTCCTTAGGATCTTGAAATTATGACACTCTTGATATGAAGTTCATTAGTGAAAAGATATTTTCATGCCCCACAAGGACACCTCAATGGCAGATCTCTCAAATATTCATCTAATATAATAATTCCTCTTCATCTAATAAACTCTTTCATCTCAAGTCCATGCCTGGGCTTTGTCCAAGGACTTTAAAAAGTTGTCAGCTGAGACCTTGGGCTTTACCAGATGTGGATCTTCTGCTCACCAGCTGGTCCAGCTTAAAGTTTAGTAGCAAAACTCAGAGTTGGCATTCCCTGGTGAAGCACCCACAGCCCTGGTGCCTCCATTGCTTGCGCCAGGACCTACAGATGTCTGTGGTTGGTGCCAACACTTAGGTCACCCTCAGACACACAGAACAGAGGAGATCTCACACAAAATATAAAAGATTAGCATTTAACACAGGGTACAGACTGTGGTGGTGAGGCACAGGGTCAGTCAGATGAGGGTTGTGACCTGTTCACACATGGAAAATCTCATTTATTTCCCCTGTTCCCCATACACTTTGATCTCTTTCTTTGTCCACTCCTACATCCTCCTAAATGAACAACTCATCCTTTTCACCATGGGTTTAATGTATCTACACCCAAATTTGGTGTTTCTGAAAGTTACTCAGGTCATTCAAGCCTTCTGTGGATGGCATTACCTGGGTCTGGCATTACCTGGCTCCTCATGGTCTGCAAAGATCCTGGTCCCTAAATGGTACCTCTGGAATTTGTCCATCCCTCACATAAATCCCCCTTTGTCATATGTTAAATCCACCCATCCTTCATTTTCTTCACTTTTTCACTCTGTTATTTGTGTTCAGCAGTTTCTTATGTTGTGTGCAGTAGTTTGTCACAGTCTATTCAGTCAATAAACCTCAGCCCAGGGCCCAGACACCTTCTTACAGGCCTTAACAAAAGCACTGTAAGTTTGGTGGTCACATAATTGTTCTTCCCTCTCAGAGATCCAGAGAAACTGATAAACCCCATGGGAAGATTTCAGTGCTTCTGAATGGTCCCCAGTCCCTGCAATATGGCTGTGTGGAAAATCAAGAGTGTATTTTGCTGTCTAAACAGGAACTGGCACTGCTGCCAGGAAAATAGTTAACTCCAAAGCAGTAGTGAACAATAACATCCTTTGGCTCATAGACTGAGAAATAAGCAAAATGCAGAATAAATTACAGGGACAAAACACATGCTCTGACTGTCAAGTCGGTTTTCAAACATCCTTTTTCTCTTTTAAGATTTTTTTTCCCTTAAGATACAACATAATAACATATTTAATAAAAAAATATGAATCAGAAGAATACAGGAGATGTTTTATTTTTCTGTGCATGTCATTGCCAGTGAAACAAAGTGTTGCCTTGTCCCTATCACACTTTAGCTGGCTTTGATGGATTTTGTAGGGCTCCTGTTCCAGACTAGCCTTGCTTTTTTATCTCCTCTTAAAACCTTACCTTTAAACATCAGTTTTTGCAGAATCCAGTTGTTCTGCCTGAGATATAAAGAAGAAATTTTGATTTGAGATTAAGATCCCCTTTCTTTTTTTTCCATTGGGAGAGGATTTTAGGAAGAGCTAAGAAGATGGAGCAAGACCCCACCTTAGCATCCTTTCAGATATCTTCAAAGCCGTTAAGAACAAATCAAACTTCTCTATTTGCTCAACTTTTGCCCTCAAATTTCTCAGTCCATCTCAAGCTTTTCCTCCTCCTGTGGGTTTTGAATTCAGTTATGACCTGATCACCATCATATCACACCAAATTGTAGCTGATCTGTTTGTTTTACACCCAGTTACACCGAGAGATTGGCAGTTTCCTTGGTGCCATCCTACTGCCCCTTTTCTAAAGTGTAAATACCTGCATAATTTTACAGCAGTTTTCTCTCAGGTAAATAACAATGTCCCCCCTCCCATCTCTGCAGGGTGGCTGCTCAGTGCTCTGCAGGCTGCAAAACACTCTTTTCTTCCCCCAGAATGTGTAACCACCATTTACCGATCAAGGAATTCACCTTCTGTGGACAACATGTCCCATGGCTTTTTTTTTTTCTCTTTTCTTTTCAGCAGTGAGCAAACTGCAGAAGGTTTTACATCTGTCCTTGAAAAGCTTTTCCAACTGCAGTTTTCAAAGGCTCTTTTTGTAGTTTTCAAAGGCTTGACATCTTCTTTTCCTTCTTTCCTTTTCTGGAGTGCTTCATCATGGATTCACAGAATCCCAGAAAGTTTTAGGTCAAAAGGGATCTTAAAGATTATCCAGTCCCACCCTCTGCTATGGGCAGGGACACCTTCCACTATCCCATGTTGCTCCAAGCTCCATCCAACCTGGCCTTGGACACTTCCAGGGATCCAGGGGCAGCTTCTCTGGGAAACCTGTGCCAGGGCCTCCCCACCCTCACAGGGAAGAATTCCTTCCTTATAACTAATCTAACCCTGCCCTCTGGAGTGACCTTGTCCTGTTACTCCATACCCTGGCATCAACTTGAATGCCTGAAATGTATTATTTTATTGGGAATAAAAATTTAAAAAGGCAGAAATAGGAAGGAAAATTAAGAAAGGCATCTTCATGCTGACTGTATTTATGTAAATGGATCCGTTTCTGAAAATCAGGTCATGAATGAATTGAGAATTTCTTATAAATCCTTCATGAAATGCTTCAGATTTTTAGCTGTTGCCTTTTTTCCTCTCTCCTTTCCTCTGCCTTGTGTCTTAAGCTGAAGGTAAAGAGTAAAATCCTCACTAACATTTTGCTATGGATTTTCCTTGATAAATGCTGCCATGCTTGGAGTCTGCAAAATAAATAGTAATTTACTGCTCTGATATTAATTGACATCAAGGTGCACATCAAAATATTGCAGCATATTCAGGTTGTTGTAAAATTGGAGTGTCAGATGAGTAAGTATTTGTTCAATACTAACAAAAGAAATCAGAGTTTAGGCAAGTAATTATTGGCTTCAATATAGAAAAGGTGGTCAACTGAAATGATTTATGAGTATGCTGAATAAAACATGAAGGATTTTTTAGTTCCTCACTGCAGTGTGACATTAAAACACTAGAGAGAGCTCATGATTCATGTGTCTTTTTTTCCAGAGGCCTATTTAGAGAGCTGAGCCTCCTCATGTTCTCCTCTCCAGAAATAAAAGGGAAACTTTCAATGAAATATTGCCTTTTACTCCATATTATAGCAAACTAATTAAAGTTACAATGTAATTTAACACAAGACTTTAATGCTCTTCTCAATAATGAATTAACAAAATGCTGTTTTTTCCAGATCTTCCTCTGCTGCTTATTCACAATATTATTATTTTTTCCTTCCCAGTAGCTGTTCCAGGTGTTGGGAGCCCGTTTAACACAGGGGTTTTTTTTTCCCTTTTTCCCCTTCTGGGAGCAGCACAGGCTTTTGAGTGTAATGTTAGAATTCTTATCATGCATTTTTGGAATATCTTCCCTATCGTAGTGGTCCCAACTATTCTAAATTTCCGCTGTGGTTTTTGGGAGCATTTGGGTAAATGAACCACAAGCAGGAGCAGCATTTCCGTTCCTTGATTGGATGAGCAGCTCTGGCATGAGCAACATACTTGTGTGTGTACAGAGAGTCTCTGGAGCCTCAGGCAACTGCCCCTGAGATCTCCAAGCTCATTTCTTATGAGCATTTCTGCTAAAAAAAGGAATGCTTGGATATTTGCGATCCAAAGGATGTCTGGCCCAAGCTCCTGCAGGAATCCAAGCCCGGTTGCATTTGTTACGCAGGAGTTGGAATCAGTTCCAGCCCACAGTTCACAAACTTGTTTGGGTTTGGTGCCCAGGTTGTGTGAGCAATTTAATTTTATTAAGAGCTGCAGAAGCTACACAACAATTGGAAGTGGTTAATATTTGGCTGAAGTTGGTTTTCAGGCCTTGTGTATAAGAACAACCATATGGTTTCTGCGGTTGCTTTCCTGGCCATTTTTTTTCAGTTCCCCAGCATTGATGCCGTCAAAAACAAGGCAACTGTGCTCTGTATTTGCACCCCAGCCCTGGATAATGGCAAGTTCCCACATGGTCTTTTAAAATATATTTGACTCAGAATTGGATTAACTGATCCAGACCCTACTGCAGGGTGTGGAGTCCAACCTTTGCAGTAATTCCACGATTTGGAGAAACAAGAGGATAAAATCCTGTTGTTTTGTAGACTAGATTTATCCAGGTCTGGTCTAATGAAAGGCCTCCCTACCCACAGCAGGGGAATTGGAACTGGATAATCTTTAAAGTCCCTTCAAACTTAAGCCATTCTATGATTCTATATTTCCATGACACTGGACATGTTACAAGAAGGTGGAAGACAATCTGCAGTGGACGGGTCCAACTAAATTTTGCTTCTATTCTTAAACATACTTTTAATGGCCCCCAGCAGACCTTGTTTTGGTTGGATTCTGTCTTATATGAACAGCAGTTCCAATGGGGAGGACATCCATCCATACCTAAAAGAGTTTAAAACCAAAGATTTACAGAAATTGAGTGAGGAGTGAGTTCAGTGAGGTCCATGAAGGGTTTGCGTTTGAGAAGAATTCACAGCTCATCTCCACCTCTCTCGCATGAGCCTGGGTCACACAGGTTTTGGTGCTCAGGTGAGCCTCAACAGGAGATGATTTGTTTGTATTTTACCATTTTACTGACAACTTTTCCCATGTTTTAGATCAGGCTGAGGGAGAAAGACTCATGGATCTGTAGCTTTCAATGACAGAGGCTTCCCAGGACTGGGCTGTAAGTGCAGGAGGTCGGAGCACAGCACTGTACTTGCAGCCAAAGAGGTGTCTGTAGCCTCTTTATTCTCCCTCATTGTTTGTGGATATTCTCAAAGTTTAATCCTTTATTTTTTCAGACATGTTGCCCTTCTTATGTTTATTCATGAGCAAATATCTATTTACTCCAGGGTGGATAATAGGCTGTAAGGTCACAGTCGCTGCTGATGTGAATGTCAGTTCTTTTGATTGCTCTGTTTTTCAGGGTGTTTATTCCCCTCTAACAATGCTATTCCTTTTTTGAACAACTGTTCTCATTAGTGTTATGTTCTTTAATGATAATGTCTAATTGTTAGAGCCTCTGCCTCCCCCAGTGTTCATCCAGATGCGAGGGGAGGAGGTTTTGTTTGTGGTACGGGATTGTTCAGTGAAAACATTCATAGGAGTGGCATTGAGCTGGGAAGTGGAGTGGGGATTAAATAATTGATTACAACAGGAACATTCAATTGAAATTAGGTACAGCTAAATTCAGGAGAATGTGAGGGAAGTAAAAATTACTTTTGATTGTGACGCAAGAGAAAAAGTAAGGCCAAGTCTTTCCACTTCAGACAGTCTGTGATTTACAGTTAACCTACAATTAAAACATTCAGGGGTTAGGATCATTCATCTTCTATGATATCAAACTTGTATTTTGACTCCAATGTCACTTTTGTTCTTCCCTCCTGTTACATACAATCCCTGAACCTTGAACCCCTTTCAAAATTCAGAAGTATTTAAAATTTGGATTTAAAATGTTTTGAGCCTCAGGGGTTGTTCCTACTTCACATGTGCATCTAATTTGAATGAAGACCTTGAGATCTGTCCAACCATCAAAGGTATTGGAATTTGCTCTTCTGAAGAAACATTGAAATTTTTCACTGGGGGGAAGGGAAAGGTAAAATTCCAATGTGTCCTGCCTTTCCAGAAGCCCTAGCAAGCATTTCTCATCCTGTTTCCGTTCCTACTGAAGTCATGCCTTCAATATTAGAAGCTTGTTATAAATTACAAATGTCCAAAAGGAAGCTTTGAAACATTTGTGTCTCTGGGGTGCAAAATATTTCTTTAGGATCATCACTCAAACTTTATCAAAAATATCCACAGTCTTATGTTCACATTTTTGGAGATAAGCTAATTATAGATTTTTTTTTAATAATTTTTTTTTTGGTGGAGGCACAAAGCCAAGATCATCATTACAAGGTTGCACAGTTTGTTGCCTGTGTAGGCCTGGGGAGCAGATGGAGGAAGATGTAGGGACTCTCTCAAGTAAAACTGGCTGGGAAACAGTACATCTGCTTTGTGAAAAATAGGGACATCTTGGAATACGTGTGGGTGCTTGTGTGGAGCTGGGCATGGTGCTTCCATGATGGACTTGGGGGGGAAAAAGCAGCTTTCCCACAACAGCAGGTTTCACTGTCACAGACAAACTCTCAGTGATGTCAGATGCTGTGTTTGCAGCGAGATCTAAACCCAGGAGCTGTTGTGTCAGAGTGACAGAACACTGGGAGGGGGGAGATAAGGAGAAGTGTATTTGCATGTGCAATTTGCTTTAAAGCTTTTTTTTAGTTAGTCTCCCTCATTTTTTAGCAATTTGAGAGAATGATACTTTTAGCCTAAAATTTCACAAGGGTGTGTAGTGATAGGACAAAAGGACATGGCCTTAAGCTGAAGGAGTGTAGATTTTTGGATATTAGGAAGAAATTCTTCCCTGTGAGGGTGGTGAGGCACTGGAACAGGTTTCCCAGAGAAGCTGTGCTTGCCCCATCCCTGGAAGTGTTCAAGGCCAAGTTGTATGAAGCTTGGAGCAACCTGGGCTAGTAGAAGGTGTCCCTGCCCATCGCACAAGAAATGGAACTGGATGGTCTTTAAGGTCCCTTCAAACCTAAACCATTCCATGATTCTATGAAAATGTCACTGAAGAACTCCTGTACCCAGGTTTTTAAATAAATTCTGATCCAACATTAGCTTCATCTCAGTTACTTCACACTGAAGGAACTTCCATGGTTTCAGCACCGAAGACCCTGTTCACATTCGAGCTTCAGTTTGCCAGGATGAAGGGTCTTGCTTGTGTCAGCCTTGCCTCTACTTGACAAGGTTGTAGGAAATGCACAATTATACATTTTTGTCTCTGCTTGTTAGAATTAAAGAGCCATTTATGTTGGAAGGGGTCTCTGCAGGTCTCCAGTCCAACCTTGGTTCCAAGCAGGATTCACTTCTGAGTCAGATCATGAAGCCTGACATTTTTATCAACTGAGTGCTGAAATCCTGAGGAATAGAGATTCCACAGGCACATGTCCCAGTGCTGCACCAGTCTCATGTTGAAAAAAGCTCTTCCTTATATCCTCCTAAAATCCCCTTGGTGCAGTTTGTGTCCATTGTTTCTTGTCCTCTTGGCATTCACCTCTGAGGATGATCTGGTTTTGTCTTCCATATAACCTTCCACTGGATAGCTGAGGGCAGAAATTTGATTCCTTGCAATAACTTTTCTAATTTGGTGCAATTGGAACAGAAAAGGAGGATGAAAGCAGCCAAAGGAACACTCAGGTTGCCCATATATTCATGGACATTTCTGGCTCCTGATCCAACAGAACAGATTTCATCAGCACACCCGTATCCCTCAGGTTAATTCCTCTAAGCAATGCACTCGAGAGAGTGGAATTTTCCTGCCTATTTTTATTTTAACTGTTCTAAATTAGATAATTACTTATGGCCCTGACAGATTTACAAGAGTAATTGCCTAATTTTATGATGCAGCACTATTGAAAACAAAGATTACTTGATCTAAATCACGCCTTGAAAAGGAAAGTCTTGCTGAAAGTGCTTGAATAACACCTGAGAAATACACTACCTAAAGTCCACCAGGTTACTGGGGAAGAACCAGTTTAGCACCTGGCCAAGCCAACTCCTGGGAATAATCACAGAGAACTGGAGATGCACAAAACATGAGACCCCTCGATACACAGAGAAGGAAAGGAAGTGGAGGACAACGGAGAGGACACAAGTAAGGAGATCCAGAACAGTGTTTGATTTAAAGGCCTTGTTGAACCTTTCATGCTAGTCAGCAAACTGAGTTCAATTTCCAACAGACTTCTTATTTTTTTTGTTTTTCTCTCCACTTCTAGTCATTCAAAACAACTGCTCGTTCCAGCACTATCAACCACGAGATAAATTCAATCCACTGTAGCTGGTGCAAGGCACTCTGTCCTCTCTCTTTTTGACTGTCAGCACTTTTGGATAATTAAAGCCCTTGGGTACTCTAGAAGAAGTGCCTATATTTGAAAAAAAATAGTAAAATACAAAATTATGGGAATTTTTTTTCTCTTGC
Source organism: Pachyramphus minor (assembly GCA_013397135.1). NCBI lineage: Eukaryota > Metazoa > Chordata > Aves > Passeriformes > Tyrannidae > Pachyramphus > Pachyramphus minor. Next base: position 170,870 of record VYXB01000544.1, read on the forward strand.
CACTGTCACACTCTGCTCGAGCGTTTTTCTGACTCTTTTCACAACCGTAAAATGTCATCATGGTTGTTGTAAATCAAACAGTAGGTTTTTGGCTTATCTACCCCTTCCTGGGACAACTGATGTGCAAGTGAGAAGTCTCAGGTACTCTCTACACGTGTCATTTTATCCCCTTGTGAGAGCACCAAGCCAGATTAGCCCCCAGCTACATTTCTGTCTTTAGTATTGCTTCAGAACATCAAAGTGGACCCTGCAGGCAGGTGGTTTTAGCTTTGGGTCAGAGGTATAATTTTATTGTGTTTAATCACTTCAGAGTCCCCTTTTCATGGAGGGGCTAGGAGAAGGAACAATAGGCTTTTCTGCATGTCCAATAAATCTATACCAAAACCTGCCTCCAAAATAAGAGACTTTTATACTGAGAACTTCTACCCTGGACGTGAGATCATGTATTAACTGTGCAAATGCTGCATTTTGTCTGCAAAGGGAATCCAATGGACTGAACACCACAAAACACATCAGGTGACTTAGGGAGCTGGATGGATTTCTCCCTGCAACAGGGATCATCTGACTTTGAACAAGGTGGTGAACTTCTGGGTGGCTGAGCTGGGTTACCTTGCCAGTGCGTGAGGAAGGTGGCATTTAGTGACTGATTTGTGCCCTCTGTTTCAGAGTAGTATCTCAAATACATGGGATAGGTCACCCCCTGGAGGTGCCAGTCTCCCCATTTCCTGGTAATGGAATTCTACAAGAATACTTGGGACCTAATAGCCAGATACACTGTGCCAGCTGGAGCTTACTGTCCACCTTCAGAGGGGTGAAAAATCAATGGAATTGTTCTTTCTTTGGTAATATTTTAGTGTAATTTAGCAAACTTTGGTCAGACCACACAATTAAACAACTAAACAAACAGGATATTCCACTGAAAATTAAAGGAATTGTAGAATGGTTTGGGTTGGAAGGCGCCTTAAAGATCATCTAGTTCCACCCCCTGCCATGGGCAGGGACACTTCCCGCTATCCCAGGTGGCTCCCAGCCTTGTCCAGCCTGGTCTTGAACACTTGCAGGGATGGGGCAGCCACAGATTTTCTGGACAATGTAAAGGAAGAACCCAAGCATGTCACAGATGTAAGAATCACAGAATATGCTGAGTCAGAAGGGACCCATCAGGGTCATCGAGTCCAACTCCTGGCCGTGCACAGAACACCCCAAGAATCACACCCTGTGCCTGAGGACATTGTCCAAATGCTTCTCGAACTCAGATTTGGTGCTGTAACCACCCTCCCTGGGGAGCCTGTTCCAGCACCCAAACACCTTCTGGGCAGTGATACCCTCTTTTCCTGATATCACCAACCTAAAACTGCCCTGACTCATCTTCATGCCATTTCCTTGAGTCCTTTTGCCAGTCATGAGATTGAAGAGATCAGCCCCTGCTCCTCTTCTTCACCTCATGAGGAAGCTGTAACTGCAGTGAGGTCTCCCCTNGCAGTGATACCCTCTTTTCCTGATATCACCAACCTAAAACTGCCCTGACTCATCTTCATGCCATTTCCTTGAGTCCTTTTGCCAGTCATGAGATTGAAGAGATCAGCCCCTGCTCCTCTTCTTCACCTCATGAGGAAGCTGTAACTGCAGTGAGGTCTCCCCTCAGTCTCCTCTTCTCCAGCTGAACACACCTGGTGCCCTCAGCCACTCCTCACATTCCTTCCCCTCAAGGCCCTTTCCCATCTTTATTGCCCTCCTTTGGACACTCTCTAATGGTTTCCTATCTTTCTGTGCCCCAAAACTGCCCCAGCTGCAGGTGAGGCCACCCCATGTCAGAGCAGAGCAGGACAATCCCCTCCCTGATGCCTCCCCAGGACAGGGTTGGCCCTCCTGGCTGCCAGGGCACTGCTGACTCATGGCCAACTGGCCACTGACCACGACCCACCCTGGGCCCTTTCTGCAGCTTCTCTCCAGCCTCCCATTCCTACACACAACCAGGGTTTTCCCATCCCATCCCCTTTGTTAAACTGGAATAACAACTGTTCTCCTGTCTTACTCAAGGAAGAGATTATCTTTCTGTTGCAATGGTGATCAGTAGCACTTAGAGTGACAAAACAGAGATACAAAAGCCTGTAATACCTGTTTATAGCATATATTTTACTGTTTTCCAACGAATTCAAAGTGTCAGCCTCCTGTAAAAGAAGGATCACTCTGATACAAGGTGCTGATATGTCCAGGCTTTCAGATATTGACGTTGCATCTCTTTTATTACTATTTTCTCTTGTGATTCCTCTACTCAACGAGTGTTTTTTCAGTACCAGCCATCCCACTGCAAATTGTTATAGCAGTAGAAATCCAGCACAGAAACAGTCCTTCCCAAGCATCTAAAGATTTATTTACCCACATTATTCAACTGCATACTTTCTCATGAGTATTTTGGGGTATCTGTCTCAGAAAGGAACAAGCTGAAAAATTGCATTTCATAGGAAATATATGGATGACAAAATGACAGGTCCTAGTTGCCCAGTCATCCCATGAGGATTGACTTGCAGAAAGTAGGTATTCTGCTTATTTCAGAAACTAAGGATCCTTCCAGTGACAACAGACCACTCAGGCCCTGATTAACTCATTTACTTTTTTGGGAAACAGATCACTCTGGGGCCCAACAAACTAAAGTAGGACAAGTTTACCCTGTCAATCAACTTGTTTTCTATGGTCTGTGATTGACCATATTAGTTAATTCCCAAGCCCTTTAGAAGAGTGATTGAAGCTTGGATTTGGTCCATTCCAGGATTTCTGTCAGTACAGGCTGACCTCTGTGTCCTCCAATTTACATCTTAGGAACCTCTGCTCAGCTGCCCATTCTGCAGGAGCTTCTCAGAGCCTGGGGCTGCTCCCTGGTGTACCTGAATTTAACACAGAAGTAGCATTAAGGGTAAAAAAAAAGCAATCAAAACCCACCCAAAACACCTTTTGGTGTGTTCAGACTTCTTAAAGTCCAAATGTTTAAACAGAGGAGTTGCCTTGTAGAAATTCTGTGCTGCTGCTAAAATGAGGATCCTCCAGAATATGCTGCTGTATTTTAGATGTTCTTCCTCAACAGTTCTCTAAGTCCTGAATGCCACTACTGAATCACAGACTGGGGCTCCTCTTTGCTTAAAACATTTTACCAGAGTTATCTTTAAGGTGCTTTCAGTGCATACATTTGGGTGAAAATAGATAGAGCTGAATTAAGCACGGTAGAGCTCTTCCTTTCCAATTAAATCAGCCATGTAATTTATCACTCTTTTATTCACAAACTCATATTTCAACAAGCAATTTTTCATATTATCTTTTAATTAAAGCTGATTTACATCCCCGTGGAAGCTCTTAAAATGAACTACCATTATCATAAGTCCATAATCAATCACTTGTGGTGTATGAACAGACCAGTAACTGCAGATTTTTTCCCCCCAACTATTTATTAAGGAACACTTGTTAAATTTCCCTGTCTACGAGCAACTCTCTGTTCTGACAATGAATCTGAGAAATCAATCTGAGTCTAAACATTTGCAATTTACAGCCCAGTCCTAGAGCAGTGCTGGTGGCCTGTGTATTTACTGGAAAGTGGATTTATACCATACTTAAACACACTCTGGAGCAAAGAATGGAATAATTATGTGACTTGGTTTTCTGCTGTGAAAATACCTTCTGTGAGGAATAAAGGAAGCTTTCCATGAAGCTTTGAAGAGGTGTAGAGTGAAAGAAGCAGCTGGTTTTGGGGTGCAGTGTAAAATGACATGACCCTTCCATCCAAATTTGATACGCTCATCAAGGAGTATCACACTCTAAAGGGTAATATCAGCTGCATTTCACTGTGCTTGTGGTAAAGCTCCATCAAACAGAAAAGAAAGACTTTTTAACAAGTTGATTAATACAAAAGAGCGTTTCTAGAAGCCCAAGTCCAGCAACTTTCTCAATAGAGTGTCCTGAGTGAGTGTTTCCTCATTGTCCCGTTGAGTTGCTGATAAGTCCACTGAAAGAACATTCCTGCATGGAGCAATGGGAACGAATAAAATATAAATCACTGACATATCCATGGCAGCAAATATCCCACCTGTTCTGCCTCCAGCATTACTGGAGCTGGCTGGGCTATTTGGAGATGCCAGTATGTTCATCAACCACAGTTCTTGGTTTCTCAACATCTTTGAAAGATGTCAGTAACTTATAATTAATTATTCAATTGGCTTCCCGCCTTCTGCACTACCCTCAGGTGGGTTAACTGGGCTGTTTGTGGCCTGAAGGTGGTTGGATCACCCCTACATGTGATAACAATGTCACAGTCATGGGCTGGTGCAGGCTGGGGACCCCCCAGTCCCATCTGTCCCTGGCTGCATTGCCCCAGTGTAACTGAAAGGCTTTAACCTGCCCTTTCCTTCTTTTCCCTGGTTGAATGATCCAGAAGGAGGGAAAAGGTAAAACTCCTGAGTCACCAAGACAGTGGAGAGGTGTAAAAAACTGACAGAAGGTGTGGGCTCTTTTTTAATTTCTGTTTCCTGGGTTGTATGTCAGGTGTCAGCTGAAGTTTCTCCCTAAAACACGAAAAAATGTCATTTTGATATTCTTGATGTCGCTAACCTGGTGAAAGGTTTAGCCATGGAATGTTGCAACATTCTGGTCCCATCTCCTCTAACCTCAGCACTGCTTGGGCTCTTGGTGAGATGATTATATCTAGTTTGTAGGCCAGATGCAGCCAGGTACCATCTTCTGTTTCATGGTACTCCAGACATTGGACATTTCTGGCTCAAACCCATTTTTTGGGTGCTTTTTGTATTGCACTGGCACTGGCTGAATTTCTTTCCATTGCTTTTTTTCATCACCACAATAAATTTCCAGTAATGTGAAGATGGATGAATGAGTATGATTCCAGGAGTAAAGCTAATCTGGCCGTATGTGCCAGAGACTGTCAAGTGTTTGAGAGAATTATGAATATTTTAGTGCAAAAGCAGCAATTTATCGTTCAGAGTTGTGCCAGGGGAGGCTTAGATGGGAGTCAAATGCTGGAATAGGCTTCCTAGAGAGGTAGTTGATGCTCCAAGACTGTCAGTGTTTAAGAAGCATCTGGACAATGCCCTTGCCATGACTGTTGGTCAGCCCTGAATTGGTCATGCAGTTGGATTAGATGGTCGTTGTAGGTCCTTTTCAAATTAATATTCGATAATTTATAAACAATATTTTAATGTAATTTGGAAAAAGGTAACATTTTGTTAATCACAGAATGGTTTTGGTTGGAAGGGACCATAAGATCATCCAGTCCCACCCCCTGCCCTGGGCAGGGACACCTTCCACTAGCCCAGATTGCTCCAAGCCTCACCCAACCTGGCCTTGGACACTTCCAGGGATGGAGCAACCACAGCTCCTCTGGGCAACCTGTGCCAGGGCCTCCCCACCCTCACAGGGAAGAATTTCTTCCTTATAACTAATCTAAACCTGCCCTCTGTCAGGTTGATGCCATTCCCCTTTGTTCTGTCACTAAATGCCCTTCTAAAAAGTCCCCCTTCATTTTCTTTCCTTTTCCAATCCATTTATCCTTAATATCCTTAATAGGATTACATGATTTGGAGCATGATGCAGAGGAGACATCTGAAACCAACAACATTCCTGCAAGTTCTGAGAAAATCTGTGAAAACTGCTGTCCCCAGTGCTGGTGTAGAAGACCAGCTCCATTTCCAGCTTCCAGAGATCCTGCAAGAGGGAGGGAACACCACAGGTGCTCTGACAGCAGAAGAGCTTTGCTCAGAGCTGAGCCTTCCTTGGAGCAGCACAGAAGCATGAACATAAGAAATAAAAATCATATTGAATATGATAATTTTTTTTTCTTTTAACCTTCAACATACAAACTACTTCTGTTTCTCCTTTGGGCTGAAGTCGACACAGGCACATTGAGACTGTGTCATCCCCAGAACACAACAAAACCCACCCCATAAAAATGGAGAGAGCAACATCTACCCAGGGGCTGACACTTGCCATTTTCAGCTGTTGTAAAAATGTGCCAAGAAGATGCTGCTGTGCCACCTAATTGAGGGCAATTGATTTAAAATGAGTAAATAGTCCTGCCCATACAGTCAGCTGGGGGAGCTTGGAGGGCTTTGGCTGGACAGAAACCAAGGCCCATGTTGCAGCTTTTTTTTTCTTTTGGCTGCTCTTATAATGTAATGAATAAAATAATGTAGTCAAAGGCTGTGGTTGTAAGCTGTTGGTGATGGCTTGCCAAGCATACTGTAATGGTAATTAAGGCACAAAAGGCAGTAAAAATGTAGATAATTACATCATGTGCAACATGCCTTAATTGTTCTCTGCAAGTGCCAGAGAAATTTGCCGAGTGAAGTGTTATTTCCTTGGACTGGAGGTTCAGTCAGGTATTCTGTTTCTCTTCAAAGTATCATATTCTAATACCTTGGAGAGGTGATGTATCAGAGAACAATGATTCCATCATCAAAAATCATGTTTTTTACAAGCGTTTCAGTGCCCTGATACACTCAGAAAATGTTCACCAGCCTCTGTTGGAAGCCAACATGATGAAAGATCCATTTTCCAATATTGTGATAAGGTCAGTCATTGGTGAGTCTTGCTTTAGTTGAGGGTGAATTACCAGAACATTGTTTTCCCTCCAGAACTGTGTCCTTCCTGTGTGTGATATATTTCCTGCGACTGCTGCTCTGGTTTATGTTGACCTTGGCAGCTTGAAAGCAAACAGCAACTTTGTTTTGCTACTGCAAGTCCTGTAGTTGATCTTGTCAGTAAAAGCCATGTAAGTAGTTGGTTTATTATCCAGATAACACGATAAAAGAATTACTAACAGAGAGTCCCAGGAGTTAAGCATCTATTGCCATAGGGCAGGAAGCAGAGGAAGGTGCTTTATGACTTGTAGCTGCTTCCTGAGTCCATGTTTTTGCAGCGAGTGATAGAAGAATACAAGCATTTAACTCCTACAGTTGGATGAGATCTAATCCTACTGGGTGCAAGGAAGAGGGATGCTTGGCTTCTAAATCCCTTTCTAGAATTAAGCCTATGGCTCCAAGTTAATACCTCTCATTTATTATTGTTTTTATTACTACTGTTGTTGTTTTATTGTACTTGTAGTAATTATTATTATTATTATCATCATCATCATGACAAGCAGCTTTAGCTGCATCCCAAGTGCCAGAGGAAAATCACTGACTGGACAGCACATTTTTATCCAGACCAAATGCTGGAGCTGGTCACCAGAATTTGACCTCAGACTAAGTGTGTGCTAATAATAAAATATTCATATGTCTGCTGGTGCTGGACAAAAAAAAACCCAACAAAACACATTGTGGCCAGGAGCCAGAGCAGCACTCCTTTACAAATGAGATCATGCAATTCCATGTGCACTCGTGTGTGAAGTGCAACAGCAGTTTCTCCAGTGCTGCTTCTCCCAGGAAGTCTGACCTCAATGGGGGCACAGGGAGAGCAAAAGGAGGGACATTGGGACGCTCAGGACTGTAATTCCATCTTGCTTTACTCAAAACCAACCCATGTGCCAGAAGGCCACCAGTTAAGTGTACTGTGGTGTAACCCTGGTTGCATCAGTAGCAGACCTTGCAGCTCCCTTTAGTGTTCATTTTTATGGTTGTTGTCTCAGCAGGATTTAACAGTAACGTGGAATCTCAAGTGATCAACTCAGAGGAGAGAACTATTTTTAATTAGCTGTAATTGAATTTGGAAAGGATTACATCAGTGGTCTGACACGATGAATCACTCAGAGCAGCTAATTTCTCTGCCCTCCTGACTCAGTTGTCAGAATTTGCCTGCTACTTTTTCATCATAATTGAGACTGGGATGATGGAGAATTTCCAATCTCTGTGCTGGTGAGAAGCTCCAGGGGCACCTGACACAGAAAAGAGTCTCTGCTTTAGGAACTGTGCTCTCATTCTTGATATGTTGTTATTTGGGGTGAAAACTGCCCAGGCTGGGAGCTGCCTGTCCTGTGGAATTGCAGCTGAGCACAGAGATCACAAGGGGAGCTGGAGGAGGTGGAAAGGAGTCAATCGGCAAGAAAAAGTAAAAGCCAGAGTGAACCAACCTCAGGTGCACTGACTTAAATACAAAGTCTCTCTCCTTGAGACCTTTCTTGATCACCCTCTCAAACTGTGACATGGCACAGTGGACTAGAAATTGTAAGATTTGGTTTCCCTGGTGGGACAGTTCTCAGGGCTGCATGAGAATATGGTACTGTGGATTACCCTCCCTTGCCCTTCTGATGACTTTTCAGTGAGAACAAAGAAGAAAAGGCAGGTGCAGAAGGAAAAAGCTGTTAAATGAAGTTTCTGCTGACCTGCAGCTTGCTGGAGCAGAGCAGAATGGACATTGCACCATTTCATTCCCTGGAGCTTGGGCAGGAGACAGAAAGATGCTCCTCAACCCTGTTGAGAAGCTGCAAGGATTACAGGCAATCCAAGCACAGTCTGTTGGCCTCTTTCTCTCTCCACTTGCCATTCCACTCTAGCACAGGGATTATGTGACCCCTTCCACACTGCTCTGCCCTTAGCCTGGCATCACTTGGGTGACGTGTGCCTGCATTTCCCAAAATCCAGCAGTTTTCTGCACTATTCAGTCTCTGGGAAGCTGGGAAGCCATGAGAGGCTTCAGAAAATAGCTTTTCACCCAAATGGGATTATGAGATTGTTTGTCACACTAACTGGAGTGTGAAAGCACCCCTGTGCAGGGGAAGTAGAGGAGAAGAGTTGGGCATCTCATCTGGGCCTCCATGTGCCTTGTGCTCAAAATAAACAGTCATAGGATCACAGAATATGCTGGGTTGGGAGGGGCCCATCAGGATCATTGAGTCCAACTCCTGGCCCTGCACAGGTCACCCCAGGAGTCCCACCATGTGCTTGAGTTCATTGTCCAAACTCTTCTAGAGCTCTGGTGAATGTCCAGCCCTCTGATCTGTCCAGGCCTCTCCGCCCTCGAGGGAGTCAACAACTCCTCCCAGTTTAGTGTTGCCCACAAACTCACTTAGTATTCCCTCAGGTCCTGCAACCAAGTCATTAACGAAGATGTGGAAGAGCTCAGAGCCTAAGATGGAGCCCTTGGAACCCCACCAGTGGCAGGTGCCAGCCTGATGCCACCCCACACACTTGTCACTCGTGGTCGTGGGGCCTGGGTGGTTTTGTGGCTGGAGCAATTCTCTCACTGGGTTATGCTCTTTGGGATGTTCCTACCACGAGGGAATGCCTGGGAGGGCTGAACATGGTGCCAAGACTGAGCTGCACCCTCGGAGGTGTCTCCCACACTGTCCTGGCAGAGTTCTGTGGGAGGCTGGAGCTCTCCTTTTGCTGCTTCCCCTGGAGAAACCCTTTGTGCATCCCAGCCTATGAAAATAGCAGGGTGTTAACCCACACCTCGGAGTGGGAGTGCTCTTGTGGAGTGTGGAAAACCTCTCACACAAAATTTAATTTTTTCCTGCCATTCTGTTATTAGTATTGAAGTTTGTGCTAGTAAACAACCACTTTCATTGCCATTCTCATGGATCTCATCTCATTTTCAAGCACTCCACTGAAAGCAACCACCTGGAGCACAACCATTTCATCCTATCAATTATTTCTTTTGTGAGGCAAAACTACTGTCATTTTTGTTGTAAACATAAAAAAAAACATGTTCCTTGGTACTTACAAATGATTGAAATCACATTTTTTAATGTTTTGAAACATCAGCTTCATCACAGCTGTAGCAATTTTCTTTGGCTAGGAAGTTTTTTTTTCTGTCAATACCTTTTATGCACAACAGTGTATGGTCTTTTTGAAGAGGGAGAAAGGGCTTTTTGAATAAGAGAGATGGTTTTTGTGTCAGGTTTCATGATGTGTTTCATCAGCACAGCAGACAAAAGTGTTGGTGAAAATCTAACTGGGTGTAGGTATAAGTGACTAAAAACTACCCAGAGCAATGGCCAGTGGAGAGCTCTTGGAGCTGGGTAATCACCTGGAGACACCAAGGAGAGCTGGACACAGCAATCCAGATGTGTCTCACCAATGGAATCATGAAATCCTTAAGGTTGGAAAAGACCTCTGAGATCACTGAGTCCAACCATTAACCCAGCACTTCCAGGGTCATCACTAAACCATGTCCCTCAGTGCCACATCTACACAAGTTTTTTAACACTTCCAGGGATGGTGATGCCACCACTTCTCTGGGTAGCCTGTTCCAATGCTTGATGATGCTTTCAGTGGGGAATTTTTTCCTAATATCCAGTGTAAACCTCCCACAACACTGAGTAGAGGAGAAGGGTCACCTCCTGTGACCTGCTGGTGATACTTCTCCTAATGCAGCATGTGATTGCTGGAACCCCTTGAGTTGGGTGTCCTCCAGGACCTCAAGGACATTTCCTGCAAAGCTGCTTTCCAGCTGCTGAGTCCCCAGCCCATCCCAGTACCTGGAGCTGTTCCTCTGTATGTTTTTTAAAGCCCAAAATCCGCCTGTGTGTTATCAAAGGCAAAGCACATCTTCAGGATTCAGCGATGGCAGCATCATTGCCAATGACTTAATGACACTGAGGAAAGAAGTGACTCTCTTTAGCTGCCACTGCTAAATTACTTCATCCCCAGGAGTGACATTTCTGTTTGGGAAATGCATTTTTCCTGCATATTTTGTATCTTGATTTAATATGAGTATTGTCATGCTCACATTATACATGCAAACTGCCTCTGATATTAGTTTAAAACAGAAAGACACTTTAATTCTGTTTATGGTGGGATGTGGTCAAGTGAGATATTAATGTTTGGCCAAGCAGAGGTTTCTTGATGCCATGTGAACCTTCACATTCTACTGGTGAGTCACTTTTGAGTAGATATAGAAAATGCAGATGTAATAAATGAATGACTGGATTTGCATCAGGGGACAGATGTAATATTATTTTCCTGTAGAGACCCTGAATGTAGTTGGTTAAACCATTTTGATAAGGGAGATAACAATCAGATTTTTAGTGTAGTTCTGAGGAAATAGGTTGTTAGAACTCAAATCTCAGTAAAATTTTACCACCGTGAGATGAGATGGCTCTCAGGTTGTATTAAAAGAAAAAGAAAAAAAAAGGCAGAAAAAAAATATAATTCTTGCTAGGTTAAATTTGTGGCCAATTTCTGATCCAATCTGGAAGACCACATTTCAGGCTGCCCTGAGAACAATGACTACGAAGAGGAGACAAAATTACCAGTACTAATGCAACTGCACTTCCCATTTACAGGCAGGATTAGCACTGAATCTGATATAAACCCTTCTTCTGCAATTCCAGGCCTCCTGAAAACTCAGAGGATCACTCAGTGGGTGTGAAGCTGTTCCTTCCAGCAGAAGACACTGAGATGAAGCTGTGGCCAGTGCGAGAGTAGCACTGGTGCAACAACATCCTGATGGGGGACAGTCTGTGTGTTGGGGCTGAGGTGCTGCTCTCAGACACTTTCACATCTTACTTGAAGCCTTCAGGCTGTAGGAGAGGGAATTTTCTGTCTGACTTGAGCAAAAATAGTCTAAAAAGCTTTCCCAGGTTGGCATGAAGGACAAACAGCCTGAAGCTCTGTTCCAAAGAGACCAAAGATTTCTGGACTCTGTTCTCCACTTGAAGACGGATTTTTTTGGGCAACCCTTTGCAGAAGCCTTTTAGTCATTTTGCCCCTCAAGTCTTCCAGTGTAAAACAAGAATAACTGTCCTTGTCTCACTCTCCTTGTCTCTTTCCCACTCAGTTTGCAAACTTTTGGCACCAAGCTGTTCTCCAAAGGATGCTACAGCAGCTACAGCAACAAAGCCCCATCTCATCAAGACTCCAGATGCTGACATAATTAATAGAATTAATTGGTATTTCCATCCTTCCCTGGAAGTGTTTAATTTTGAAGAGCACTTTGGAGGGGACCTTCAGCCAGAGGCACTGGCAGTGGTGGTTCTTTTTTTTTTTTTTTTAATCTTTTTGTTAATTGTGCCACTTGTGACCAAATTTTTTGCCTTAAAAGAGGTTTTATCAAGCCATGTGACTTGGGACACCAGTTCTGGGTGTAAAACTGACCAGCAAGGATGAAAAACCTTCAGGCTTTTGTTGAATGAGCATGAAAATAGGGAATCTTTTGCTTTCAGGGGAAATGTGCTCTTTATTGGATAGAAATTTCTAACAGCAGCTGTTGAAGCACTTTTTGAAGGACCAATGTTAGCTCTGTGCTCACGGTGCTGATGAATCAGCCCTTTTACCATGAACTGGACTGGACAGACACAGAAGAAGTAATGCAAATTCCAGGTTAAATCATCTCAGCCAGGAAGGTTAAATACCTGCTAAATACCTAGAAAATGGGATAAAAATCTCTGCAGTGTCTTTGTCTTCAATAGATACATATAATTTTGCCTCAATAGTAAGAATACTTGTTGATACTGAGCTGCTCTGAATTTCATGTCTGTGCTTTCCCAAGTAGGCACCTGAATACATATTTTAAAAATTGCTTATTCTCTGGGAATAAATGTATTCATGGTTCTAACAACATGTGGGGCCAGTATAATTTCTTGTTCTTACCCAAAAACTATTCAGAAAGAAGAAAATTAAATCCACCTCTTCTACGAGGACAGGCTGAGGGGGTTGAGGTTTTTTTCAGTCTGGAGAAGTCTCTAGGGAGACCTTAAAGCCCTTTCCAGTGCTTAAAGGGGCTTTAAGAGAGCTGGAAAAGGACTTTGGACAAGGGCCTGGAGTGATGGGACAAGGGGGAATATCTTCAAGCTAAAAGAGGAGAGATTTAGATGAGATATTAGGAAGAAATTCTTTTTGTGAAGGTAGTGAGGCCTGGCACAGGTTGTTCAGAGCAGTTGTGGCTGCTCCATCCCTGGAAACATCCAAGGCCAGGTTGGATGGGGCTTGGAGCAACATGGGATAGTGGAAGGTGTCCCTGCCAATGGCAGGGGGTAGGAATAAGATGTTTTTTAAAGTCCCCTTCAACCCAAGCCATCCTAGCAGGGAAACAGTTAAAAATTCAAAAGCCAAGCCGGAGTGGTTTTATCAGTGTTCCCAGGAAAATGCTCTGGTGCTGAAGCAGAGGACTGGACAGATGTGGGTCACCTGGGGCCCTCTTCCAAGAGCAGCTAGCTGCAGTTACAAAACTGGGAGCTCTTGACTTGAAGTTAAGCTTCCTCATGGTTGAGACTCACCACAATCTTTCACACCAGTCCTATTGTGCGGTGCCTTTGGGTCACGGTGAGTCCAAACCCAGGTGTTCATTCAACCTTTCTCTAATTCTGTGCACAACTTTAAGCCCATGTAAACCTCCAGGTGGCTCCTCACAATGTGACCCTTCTGTCAGATGTAGGACCTCAGCTGTCCTCTGTGCACTGGGCTTTTAGTCTGCACATGTTTCTCATCCATTTCTGTTTCTGAAAAGCAATACTGTGCACTTACATCTGAAGGCATATGTGGAGTTAGAGATCATTAACTTAAACTGATACAAAAAGTAGGAAGGAAAGTTAAGAATCTGGATGGTGACAGGGAAGTTGCTGGAGTGAAATTTGGGAAAGCAAGCTAATTCTTCATCTAATACAGACAGGAACGAGTGTAGAGGAATCCCCCAACTCTGTGTTTTGTGGTTTTCAGAGCAATAAAGATGGCACAGCTTTTCTTTTAGCTGGAGTCTGTCTTATTAATGTACTTTTCGTGGCCATAAAGCTTAAGCTTGCCCAGAATGCTGCAGCCTTGACATATCTGTGGTTATCATTGGCAAAATCATGACACTGTTCAGGTTGGAAGTGACCTCTGCAGCCTCTGTTCCCAAATCTTACCCTGAGAAGTTTCTGATTTCTGTCCTGCTGCTCAAGGTTTTAGTGCAGTTCTGCATATCTCCAACCAGGGATCGGTGGCTGAACACTGAAACAGGCTGCAACAAGAGGTTGTGGAGTCTCTATCCTTGGAATTATTCAAAACCCTTCTGGACATGGTCCTGTACAACCTGCTCTCACTGACCTTGCTGAAGCACAGGTGTTGGACTGGAAAAAATGGAGAAGTCCCTGCCTGCCCCACTCAGTCTGTGATTCCACAAGCCTGTCAGAGCCCTATTCCCATGCTTCACCACTGCCATGGAAAAAATCAGTTTTCATTTTTCAGATGGGAATTTCTCTTCCTTGTAGCTGCTGTTTTGTGTCCTTCTGGCTCCTCATCTCTATTTTCCCATTCTTAATAATTAAGAGAAGTCAGTCAGGTCCCCCTTGACCTCCTCCAGGCTGCACAAACTCTTTCAGGCTCTCCTCAGGCATCGTGTGTCTTGATTTCCCAGACCCCAAAACCACCTTCCTGGCCCTCCACTGGCCTCACTCAAACTTGTCAACATCTTACTTGTGCAGGAAGACCTGCACACAACATCCCAGATGTGCCCTCACAAGTGCCACGTGGAAAGAAACAATGATTTTCCACAACCTTCCCAAAGCAGCCAATATTTCACCTGATCTTTTGCTGTCAGCAGACCTGTCAAATCTTGCCAACAGCCTGAAATGCAAGTTCAAAGGTGGTTGGAGGGAGGTGAAGTTAATCTCCATCTACATCTTGAAGGGAATAATTGATGCTGCACTGGGTCTAGTTTCTCCTTAATCACTTTGGCATCTTTCTGGGTGTGCAGCCCAAAGCAAAATCCTGCTGCTGTCCTGTAAAAAATCTGATACATGCAGGAAACTGGGATATAGTGTTGGGACCAGAAACCAAAGGGGACTCAGACAGAGGGAAATTGCTTCCAGTTACAGGCAAGGCCATTTGTAAAACATCTGGGGGAGAAGAAAGAGCAATTTATTGATTTATTTTATTGTTATTGTTATTTCTACTATCGCTACTACTTATTTGGCTGTGTGACAGTGTTCATTTACACTCTGCACACCAGAACCACTAATTGTTTTTTGACTGAACCTCACAGTTGTTCCTACAGCCCACTTTGCCTGGGGTGCCTCTGCTTTCTGGGTTAAATTTCCTTGTCTTGCTTCAAAAGAGGGGGGTGTTTGTGAGAGAAAAGGAAGATCTGCAGAGGGGAAATAGCTCAATTTGAGAAAGCCAAGCTTGCCAGATGAAGTAATCTCTTTATATCAGTTCTGATATTTCAGGAGGGAAAATGTTTGGAAACAATTCAGATTTTTCCAGCTGGGAAGAGTAGCTGCTGATTTCCTGCAGGAATGAGTTCATCAGCACAGGCTTCCTCCGGTGACTTGTCTGAACACGAGGCGTGTGGAGTGATCAAACCAACCTGAAGAGAAGTCAGAGATACTAAAGGCCAGCAGGTCATGCTACATTTTTGTTAGCCAGGGTGGATTTTTGTGCTTTCCTGCTGTCTAGGAGGGTTGTTTTTTAACTCAGGGCCTTTATCTACAGGTGGCTGCAAGCTCACTGGCTCCATTACTCAGGCAGAGAACTCAGTTGCTCTCATCCAGAGCTGGAAAAGGAGAATGAAATTAGTTTTGTGGTTTTTTTCCTGAAATCACAGAATCCCAGAATGGTTTTTGTTGGAAGACTGAAGGCTCTTCCCATCATAGAAAATAATGTTTACAGGTTTTTTTCCTGTATCTGTCCCCTCAGGGGTAGAAGTTAGATCAGCCCACTGGGCCAATGCACTGCAATACCACTGCAGAACATAACACAGCAAAAAAAAACCCTGAGCTATTGACAGCCTGGACTTCTGGGGAAGCAAAGGGCTGCCTGTGTGCTTCAGGCTTTTGGGGCCACACAAGGATTTTCTAACACCTGCTGGGGTCATTGGCCTATTTCCAACATTTATTTGGAGTTCAGAACTAACAAGGTATCTAGAGGACTAAAGATGTATTTCTTTTCCCCCACACACCTCCACAAGTTCCTAACACTCATTTCAGGGTCTGTCACCTCCACACATCAGTTTTAGAGCTCGAATTTGTGAGAGAAGGATCATCAAAGATGCCTGCAAGGAAGGCAGACCTTGGCTTCCATGGCACTTCTTTGTTCTTCAGGAGCGAAAAAATCCAGTTTCCAACACCCCCAGATTCCAGTGGTATTTCATTCCTGCTGACTGCTAACAGGAAAACAGGCTCCTATGGATTTGGCTGGAGCTGGGTTTTTCTGTCATTAAGTCCAGATCTGCCCAGAGTCATCTCTGGCCCTTAGATTGCAGAGATTGTTTCTGTCACAGCTTATTTATTCAGAGAGTGGCCCTGAAAGTAAGGCTAACTGCTTAGGAGTGGGTTTGAGTACTTATCCACAAGAGAGGGGAATTAAAATGGAATGGTATGGTGTTCTCAGATGTCTAAATTATATAAAGCTAGAAAATTCTGCAGTCCTTGAAATAGTAATAATGAAAGATTAAGAAATACTTAGGATAGACACAGTGTATTGCAGGGATACATTAACATGAAATATAGAGGACATGATATTCAGCTGACAAACCTAGAGAGAGCTCCATTGGGTTTTGGGGAGATGCTTCCATCAGCTAAGAGCCAAATCTGGTTTGACAGAGCCTGGGATACAGGTTTTGTAGCCAGTAGGTGCCTGAGAGGCCACAGTGGTTGATGGATAAAGAAGAAACTCAATCCTACACTCATCCAGTCAGGTCATGGCTCTTCCAAGAGCGAGGTGGGAGATCCTGCACCAACCAATAGTGCTGCAGTTTCTTATCCAGGTAAATGAAAAGATGATATACTCTTTGCTTACAACTTGTCTTTGAGGTCTCCTGACAAAAAGACGGAATACAAAAACTAAATGACATTTAATTAATTTCCCATCCATTTCCCATTTCTACAAAGCTTCACATTGCTCTTTATAAATGTTATGTGTGCACCTTAAACGCTTGCTGTGCTTCTAAAATTTATATTAAAGGTGGAAAAAGACTGGACAATTCTAAGGACTAGAACCCTTTTAATTGAGAAAACTCCAAAGGATGTAAAATCTTGGACTTACATCGGACTCTTTTCTCACATCACATTGTGTATTTTTGTGCAGTTCTGGACTTACTGACACTGCAAAATTGAGATGATATTGAAGAGATCAAATGAGGCGTTGTTTAATTGTTATTTGGGGATTTTTATTTGTTTGCTTATGGAACCTGTAGTTGCTCTGACCATAACCTAAACCCACCATGACATTTTTAAATGCACTCCAGCAAAATAATCCTCGTGCTGACTTAAAGCTAAGCTCAGGTAATCCTAATTAACCCTAATTAGCCCTGTTATCAGAATCACAGAGCATGGCCCTGTGGTGACCCGAGCCCCATTTTTTTCTTTGTAGCAGCTTCAAGTCAGCAGCCAAGAATAACTTTAGTTCCCTTCTATCAGAGGTGAAATATCAGCCCTCTGCCCTTGGCTTTTTGGCTCCTCAGCTGTGCAGGGAATGGAGCCAAAGGCAGCAAATGGAAAGATTGGAGCCAGGAAATAAACACAAGCAGCCCCTGCTGTTGCTACAGGGGGGAAGAGGAGCTCAGCCATCCCAGCTATGTGTGACAATGGCACTGTCAGGGACAGCATCCCACCTGCCTGGACTGTGGTTTGGGTGTCTGTCTGCAGGAGGAGGTCTGGGGGAGTGGACAGAGGCCATCAGCTTCAAAGGACAGCCACCAGCACCCCCTGTGCCAGCATTCTCACACCACCATCAAGGGGCCCTGTGCTGTTCAGGAACTGGCAGCTACTCTGGTCTCACCATCTGTCCAGAGGGAGTGAGATGGGCCCTCAGCTGCTGGGAGGACTTTGCCTGTGGCTGGAGGTGGTGGAGGAACTGGGAATGACCACTAGCAGGACTCTGGGTGGTGGTGGAAATGCTGTTGGAGGAGAGGGTCATTGTTGGCATGGAAATGTGCCCACAGGGAAATGAGCTCTAAACCAGCTGGGCCTCGCCAGGGGCAGGTGGCTCTGTCCATGGTGGTGGTGTGTGGAGCTAATTAACAGGCAGGTTCTGCCATTATGGACAGAAACACTGACATGAAAAGTGCCCAGCTGATGGGAAGGAACAGGCCAAAACCCAAAAGATGCCCTTTTTTGTTTGTTCTAGAAGGTGGTTGTTAATGCTGACACATGCCAGCAGTCAGTCTTTGTGTCATGCCTTCGGCTGGTCTCCTCTCCTAAGCCACTCTGACCTCCTGCCCTCATCTGATCCCTGTGTTTTCTGTACATATTTCATCTGGAATTGTTCTTGTAGTATGCCTGCATCCTTTAATAACCCTCTTTTTAATTCTTTATTCCCTATACTTCTCTTATTTTCCCATTATTCCCCTTTGTAATGCTCTTTTTATTGTAGGACTATTGTAACAGTGACTAATTAGAGATGTGGTTAAAGAAAAACATGTACTGGAAGAAATGGGGTCACAATAAAGCTATTGTGGAACTCTTTCCAAGCTCAGAAAGAAGGACCTGGAGTATCTACCCTGACCTAATGATGGCAGATGGTGCTGGATGTCTCATTTTGGCCACAGTTGCAGTACTCAGAGCTCTAGTTTATGGCTGCAGTGGTTCAGAACATGCAAACCAGTGTTGGATTCACATGTTCAGTTTGGGGGGTTGGAACAAGATGATCTTTAAGGTCCCTTCCAACCCCAACCATTCCATGATTCTCTGAACCAAACGTTAAGTAAGCTGTTAATCTGCATTTCTGAACTGCACAAAGATCTGCTCTTTTCCAAGACTTGCTGTTTCCAGGACTTGCTGATTTTCCAAGACCACCTTTCAGAGAAGGTCACTGGCCTGGGCTGGGCTGGAGAACCAGCAGTTTGCCCAGAAGTCGAAATCCAGACCAAGGTACAGTGTGTCCTTACCCACAGGACCTGATAAAAAGGGCCACTTTACAACTTTTGAAGGACTTTTCTTCCAGTTTAACATTTCCCTGCACTCAAGCTGATAGAAATTATTTAAAGTGTCTGTTCCTTTTACTGAAGGTTTTTGTGTCTGCTCCCTCCTCTGTGTAATTAAACAGTAACACAACTTGACATTTATTTATGTAACTTCTATCTCAAGTGCTACTAAAACCAGGATCAAAGGCTGTGCACAATGAGCTTTAGAGTAAGAGCATGGTGTGTGCAGGGCATGGCTCAGAGCTCACCTAACCCTTGGAAATTGTTTGTTTTCTTTATCCATCTTTTAAAGATATTCAGAATTGAGTTCCAAACACTTTCTGCCATGAAATACCTTGACTGAGAACTCCTGGTGCAGCATTGGCTTGGCTTGGCTGAGGATTTGTCTTCTCCTTGTGGTGGGTGTGGGTGGGCCAGATCTGTCTAGACTGAAGGAGAGATGGAGGACTTTCAGGTTTGCCTGTTTATGTAGGAGCAAGTAAATTTTGTAATGTTTGACAGAGAGGAATGTAGAACACAAAATGTGTGGAATCTCTGAACCTTTACTTGATTCTAATCCTTGCTGTGACTCCAGTGATGTGTCTGTTCTCTTCAGAGTTATTGGGAAGTTTCTACTGATTGTTGGACTTTATTTTTTAATTAGCCAGAGGCCACATTGAAAATTCACTGGCTTCAACTTAAATCAGAGAAGGTGGTTTTTTTGTGGTTTGTTTTTTTTTTTTTTTGTCTGCTTTTTCCTAAACCTTGTGGTTGGATTTGGCTGCTCTTCATTTTCATCTGGGTTTTTCAGGGAATGTCTTCTGAACATATGAGGTCCTTGGGTTTTGAGCCATGAGTACCTGGGGCTATGAAAATCTGTGTAGAGCAGGTCCAGGGGAGGCCAAGATGATCAAAGGGCTGGAGCATCTCTGCTGTGGAGACAGGCTGGGAGTGCTGGTGTTGTTCAACCTGGAGAAGAGGAGGTTCCCAGGAGACCTTAGAGCCCCTTCCAGTGCCTACAGGGGGCTTATAAAAGGGAAGGGGACTGGCTTTTTACACAGGCAGGAAAGGGACAGTGGTTATAAACTAAAAGAGCAGGGATTTAGATTAGAAATTAGAAATAAATTCTTTACTGTGAGGGTGGTGAGGCCCTGGCACAGGTTGCCCAGAGAAGCTGTGGCTGCCCCATCTCTGGAGGTGTCCAAGGCCAGGTTGGATGGAGCTTGGGGCAACCTGGGCTAGTGGAAGGTGTCCCTGCCCATGGCAGGGGGTTAGAATGGGGTGCTCTTTAAGGTCCCTTCCCACCCAAACCCTGGATTTAAGGACAGCAGAATTCAGTTTTCATGGTATAACTTTTTGGACTCTATCTACAGATCCAAAACTTTTTCTGTTAAAAAAAAAAANCTTTTTTTTTTTTACTGTCTCTAGATTTGGACTCTATCTACAGATCTGAAACTTTTCCTGTTAAAAAAAAAAAAAAAAAATCAGAAAAAAACTGAGAAAGGAGGTCACAAACACTTTTAATTTCCCAAGAAGTGTTTCTGCTCTCATGAGAGGGAGTGTGTAAGCCCTGAGTTCCACAAAGCTGTGAGACAAAACTGTTCTCAGTGAAAGGAGCGGAATAACTCATCCATAAATTCAAGTGAAGAGCTTCAGATATTTCTTGAAATCTATTTCGTGACTATGAGTTCACACAATATGTGTTCACTTGAGCTTGCAAAGTTGGTGTGAAGTGAGTAGCCTTGGGATTAATGCAGAGCTAAGCAGAGACATTTATAGATGAAAGATTCCTTCCAAATGCGGTTACTTGCCGTATTCTGCACAGTATTCTGGTTACTGTGGTGATGAGCAGGCTACACAATTGTATGGATAGATAAACCAAATTAGGTCTGTGTTGAGGTGTTTAAGTGGCTGAGGAGCTGAGAACATCTTTTATTCAATCTCAGCAGCTCCACTGCAGCTCAATCTGCCACAGCCCCCATGTCACGTCTTTGAAAGTGGTTTAAGCCCAAACAATTGGAAATGTTTAGGCATTTAGTCTTTCCTGGATTCAATGGGTTGTGTCATAGCATTTTTGAGAACTCAGCCAGTAACTAATTTTAGATGTGTAAGTATCAAATAATCCAGTTAACTCCATGCCAGTTTATTGGATTTCCAGCCCTGGGCAGAATTATGGAAAAGCTGATATGGGATTTGATTAGTGAAGACACAATGCAATTATCCTGTGTGTCAGTGTGGCTTTAGTGAACATAGGTCTGTTGGACGTTTGATCAAGGGAATTTGGAAAGCTTTGTGCATAAATACACTAAAGCATCTTTCAAATGCTTTTAATTAATATTGACAAATGTTTTGGACAATAATGAGCAATAGATCATATGAATAGATATTCTTGTCTGTAGAAACACTTCCAAATGATTAAGAACAAGGGTGACAGCGTTGCTGTAGCTAATGAAATGACTTTTTGAGATGCTTTAGTGGCATTTTACAAGATTGGCACTGAGCCCAGCACTTTCAACAGTGCCATTAATGATCCAAAAGTAAATATGCAATCACGGCCGATAAAATTTGTGGGTGTCAAAATGATGAAGCAGCTATAAATAATAATGAAGACAAGACATTTAGAGAGGGCAATTTTGACTGCTTGTCAGGGAGGCCTGTGCAAATGATCTTTTTATTGCAAACAAATGCAATCTGCAGCCTCTGAGAATGCAGGTAATTCTCAGAGAATAGATGAGAGCGTTTGGAAAACACCAACTCTGAAGACAGTCTTGTGGGTGTAAATCTGAGCAATTCAGTCTGCCCTGGTAGCACAGACTGGGAATTGTTTGTGTGGTTTGGAGAGGGGGTGTCTGATAAACCTTTCAGGTGTTTTGGGAGAGGAGCAATTGAGTAAAAAAACCCCTTAACTGAGGGCACTGGTCAGACCTACACTGGTATCTTTTGGTGTCAGGATATGGATAAACCAATCAAGGAGAAGCAATACATAAAACGATTTGAGGGCTGGGGAAACCATTTTGATAAGTGATTTAATGAGCTCAGTCTCTTCAGTTTGTCAGAAAGATGATTGAGAGGTGACCTGATTGCACCCCAGAAGTACATGTTCCACAAGAAAGGGCAAAGTAGTTAAGAGGCTGTTTAAACTAACAGCAAAACAGCAAGAACCAATGTTAGATGGCAAAGGAAAACTCAGGCAGTTTTTTACCCCAGAAGAAGTCACTGCAACCGAGGAGATGAGGGACTAAACTCTTGATGTCTCAAAACAAACTCCAGATACTCTCTGTGAGAAATGCTGTTCCCAGGAGTTTCTGGGCTTTGACCCAGGGTAGCAGTGAAACAACAGATGCTCAAAAGTGATGGGTAACAAACCCTTCCCTCTGTTCACACTTACAGAGCCTTTGCACTTCAAGCCCTGCTCAAAGTCCTGGCCCTGGATCACAAGGCAACATGAGTGTTTTGGGCAATGTCACCATTGCTGGAGCTGGAGCTTGTAGAGAGAGTTTCCACAGTTCATTAAAACTGCTTAGAGGGGAGGCAGCAAAAGTTACATGATCACAAATTCATTCTGTGACATCCTAAACCAGCTTCCAAACCTACAGACGGGGAAAGCCGTGTGTCAAGCACCTGCCCACGTGGAGCAAGCCAGACCTGTAACCCCACTTGCCCAGACAAACTTGGCTCCATCGTGCCTGGATGCACCCTTTGGAAGGCTGCTTTTAGGAGGAACACCACAGCCCTGGCCTGTGGACATCTTTTTTCTTCACATGCCCAATCCAGGAGCTCTCTCAGCAGTTTGGTGCTTATGTGCTGCTTAATGCTTCTCTCCGGGCAGAGAGGCTTTCAGACAGTTTTTCATTTTATATATCTGTGTAAAAGGGTTCTTTTTATAGCTAAAGCTGCTCAGCTTCACAGCAGTGCCAAGCTCCATCCTTCTATTTCATTACTCGTTCCCCAGAGCTCAGATGTAAAACCTGCCTGTTAGTTGCTCTTAATGTAGTCACAGTCTGTTACACTGTGTTAACTTGTGAACGCATTGTCTGGCAGACCCGGTTTTGTGCCGAAAGAAGAGAGGAAGGAGTGGGGAAAGGAAGGGAGAAAATAGTGTTAATGGCAGCAGCAGGCTGGGAATGTCAGAAATAAGTATAAGCAATCTGTAGTGCTGCAGCACTCGGGCTTTTGGCAAACCTTCCCTGGCTGGGGTTCAGGTCAGAGACTTTTCAGTCACTCTGGTGGCCTTTGGATGAGATTTTTTGTACTGAGGTTGCACTTTGTCCTGTGACCACTTCCCCTGTGACCACTTCCCCTGTGACCACTTCCCCTGTTCCAGTGCCAAACTGCCAAAGGTGAGGAACCTTTTCCTAATATCCAACCTAAAGCTCCTGCACAGCTCCATGCCATTCCTTTGGGCCCTGTCACTGATTAGGGAAAGAAGAGATCAGTGCCTGCCCCTCTGCTTCCCCTCACGAGGAGGTTGTAGACAGGGGTGAGGGTCAGGGTCTTAAACATGAGTTTGGAGAGAATTGCAGGAGGACAGCAAGCAAAACATCCTTGATGATGCCTGTTGCCCCTGCTAGGCATCCAGGGAGTCAGATGATGCCACCCTGTCATCACATCCATCTTCTCCACCAGCTCTCCTCCTCTTGATGCTGAGGACAAGTTTGCCACGGTTGGGAAGAAGCCAATGAGGTGATACCACAGCATTGGGTGGAGACAAGGGGAATGGGGAGGGTGGGGAAACAGCAGAGCCAGGAGATTAGGAACAAGCCAGAGAGAAGGACCACAGCTGGGAATGTTCAGGAGCCTCACAGTGTCTATCACAGGCACCTTCAGGTGTGGAGGTAAGAGGAGAGTAAAAGTTCAGAAAAGACCAGTCGTTCCCTCCATCCCCCAAGGAGACACTTGGGCATGTGTTTACAGCCTAAAAAGAGGATGGAGGAAATGGAAAAAGCTCAGAGTGATTTCAGTGAATCAGGCCCAAAGGCAGTTTTAGAGAGGCATCAGGTGCAAAGACTTCAAAAGGAGCATTTAGGAGGGGCACATTAGGCACAGCTTTGGCCCCAAGCGCTTTGCAGTGAGATCCAGCAGCTTTATTGGCTCTATAGGCTCACAGGAAAGGCTGGATATTGTTATAACCCAGCACAGGGTGGACTTTTATGTGCACCTTGTTGGGAAGGGGCCAGTTCTCCCAGAGCAGATCCAAAACAACGAGTCCCTTCGGCAAAAACTTGGCTCATACCACTCTGTTATTTTTATTGGTTTCCTAAAATACTGAGCACTTCAGAGCAGAAACAGATGGGCAAAGATGCCCATCACTACAAGCCCTCATTTTAATGTTAAATATAATGCACATTTTGGAGAATGAGTAGAATAGACAGCTTGGAAGTTGCAAAGGACATTTCTTTGCAGGAACATAACAACATCTGCGTGCCTTTGCTGCTATATCATTTTATCCTTTTAACTATCTGGTTTGTCTTTTTTTAATTTACTTTAAGCCAAAAACTACAGGATTTTACATTGAAGGCTTAAAGGTCAGAGAACTACTAACAGACAAAGCTAATTTATACCCTATAAATATGCCCTTAAAATGGGAGCTCTGAAACAGGATGCAGTTTAGCCTTTAGGCACTTAATTTTCCCCAGAAATCTTTCTAAAGCTGGAATGGTTATAAGGTATTACTAAGGTTCATGACCTTTCCTGAGAAATCTGCATCCAATTTGAAGCAAACCTGGGCTGTTCAACAGGTTTGGAAGAAACAAGAGTACAGCTCAACAGAAAGTTCATTGATTCTTAGTAACATTCCCCAAAGTGGAACCTATCCCTGAAGGAAATTCCGGTAAACTTTTTGTGCTAAAAATCAAAGAAAATGGCAACACCAAAACCAGGTGAGTACAACTACAACTTAGATGTTCCAGACTTCCTTAACTTTGGGATCCAAAGGTTTCCAGTGAAGTTTGAGTATTTCATATTATTACTTACTAATCCACTACAGTAACATGTTCTGGACAATATTCTGGACATATTCTGGACAATACAGAGAGCTGACAACGATTTCCAGACAGTTCAAGGCAAAAGATCTGGCATTTCCTCTGTTGAGATAGAGGACACACAAAGGTGAAGTGAAGTCTCACAGGGTCTCACAGAAAAACCTGTGTTAGATTTGGGAGTTATCTCCTAGTCTGGTGTGTTAAATCCACTGGGTTGTTGTCACTTGAGTGTTTGCTTGCAGGAAGGCCAACATGCAGGTCTGTTGTCACTGCCTATAATGTGGGAAGTCTGACATTTTTGGGAAGGATTGGGCTTAATTCTCATCTGGTGTAGGTAGATTCAACATTTCTGGTGGCACAGCAGCCTCAGGCTAAGCATCAGCAAATCCACAAGCGTAATAAGACCTCAAATTCCACTCAGTCAAAATGCCCAGAAGAAACTCAGGGCATCTCCAGTGAAACCTGGGCTGGACTGTGGCCCCATCACACCTTGAGTGTCTTTGTTTGCTAAAGTAAAGGCATCAAGATGTCACACAGGATCAGTGGTGGGGTGATATTAGCCACATTCAGGCTTCTCATCCATGACTGCTCCTTGCTGAATCACTGGCTGGTGCCAGTGAATGCTGCAATTCCAAGTGCTTGAAGCTACCAGAGCACTCACAGTGCTGAGATACTTCAAGGACTGATCAGTTGAGACTCTTCTCTTTAATTGGTTTTGTGATGAGTTTTTAAACAGCTCTCTGCCTGGTCCTGGCTGTTCTCCCTCTGAGGTGGAAGTTCAGCTCTCACAGACAAACACATCAGCCTTGTCCTCTTGCACAGTGCTCTTGTGTCTCTAGGCAGTGTTAGAGAGTGGCAGGCAGCTACAAAAACAGAGTTCTTGACTTCACACCAGCGAAGCAGGCAGCCTCTGATGGCTTTGTTCTGTTCCTGGCCCTTCCAAGAGAGCTGTACTGGGATCTGACCAGCCTGAAGGCTGCAGCAGAGCCTTTCCCCATTACAAAAGACAGGTCAAGCTCCAGAATCCATAATAATGCTGTGAAGGACATCAGAGAATCACAGAATCATAGAATAGGTTGGGTTGGAAGGGACCTTAAAGATCATCTAGTCCCAACCCCCCTTCCATGGTTTGGTAGTTCAGCTGATCAGATTTAAAGATCTAATTTAGGGTGAGCTGAGCAGGTCTGCAGTGAGAGCAGCTCCACTGCAGTCAGTGCAACCAGAGCCCAGGTTCCAGTTGGTGAAACCTGACTGGCACCAAAAGATCTTTAGGGGTGAAGTGGCAATAAAAAGGAGCTGGATCAAACACCTGTCTCTAATCTACATGCCTAATATCTTTTAATCCTAAAATCAATCTCCTTAAGGGATTTCAAAGGACTGAGTAAGGACTACTTGAGGATCAGGGCTGCCTTTTAGGAGTTGTACAGTCAACACATGGAAAATTCAACCTGAACTCACTCGGTGTGTCTGGTCCAGCTCTCACACAAGTGGACATTTGCAGGGCATCACCTTCCACTTAGAGGGGAAAAGTGAAATGGGAGTGAGGCAGTTCTGTGCTTATCCAAGTGAAAACTTGATCATCTAAACAGTGAGAGTGAGCTGAACTGCCCTTGGTTCAGGGGTTGATTTTTTCACATCTCAGCACTGCCGCTCCTGAATTCCCTGCTCTCTCACTGCACACAGGAATTGATGCTCTGCTCTTTCTCACCCATTGTGTGCCAAAACCCTGTGAAAGCAATGGCTGTGGGAAGGAGCTGAGCAATGCCCTGTAACATCCCTTACAGTGCTCTTTAATGGTTACCTGTTACAATGCTGGTTTTGTCCCTGGACTGAGGCTGTGAAGGGCCTGTGCAGTGTTTTGTTCATGCTCTAAAAGCTATTTCTCTCTCATATCCATTTGAATTGTTTAGCTGGTTTCTTACCATTTCAGCAGCAGTAGTGGTGTTATTGGAATGTGTGATGCAATCCTTGTAACTGAGGCAAAACTGGGAGAGGTGAGGTCTTGGAAACGAAGCCCTGAAATCTGTAGGTCTCTCCTTGATCAGCAGCTTCCCAGAAGAGAGAGGCGCATTTTACTGTCATAAATACATCCATTCCAAGGGCTTTCCCTGTGACTTTTCCTCACTGTGTGTTTTCCTGTGGCATTTAGTAGCTTATAGTGTCCTTGTATGTGGTAATGGTGGCTTCAGTTTGTCATTGCAGCTGACAGTCCACCTTCCAAGGAGGATGAGGCAAAATGCACCTTACACCCAGAGTTTTGATAAAATGAAACTCTGAAATGTGTACAGGGCATGGAAGGAATCAGTTTTGCTTGAAAGGAAAGAGAAAGACTGGGAGTTTTTCTACCATGGATAAAATGCTAACAGGGAGAGACTCATACACCATGAGCTGGTATTTCTGTTAGTCCCAGGATTTTTATATCTGATAGATGCTGAGGTATCTCAGTGTAGCAGACCTTTGGTGCAGGGAATATTTCAGGAAGGAGTAAGGAAACACTAGTTCAGCTGGAGCAATTGTAAATTCACACCCAACAGCCTGTTTTTGTAGCATTCTTCATTTTCACAGGAGGTATGTGACGCTGAGGTGTCCTGCCAAACAAAGAACATTCCCAAAGAAATTCAGCCATTTACTCACTTTTGACCTGACAAAGACATTTTTCTGTGGTTCATGTAAGTACAAAATGCTGTTCCTGCAAGAGACACTTGGGAGAAAAAAGACAGGTTGTTTTCAGGGAGCTTATGACAAGTGGATTTCCAACCTGGGTAAGTACAGTGTGTTGTAATTGTGTGTTGGATGCCAGAGAAACAAAGGATTTGCACTTAAAAGTATTGTCTTGAGGGATTAGTGCATCCAAGCTGAGGCTGGAGGCACTGTAGGCTTCTGGAATTAACACACAAAGTGACAAATGGTGACTTGATCCTATTTGTTCTTTTTCCCTTTATTATTCCACCAACCTGACCAACAGATAAGCAAGTCCTGATTTAATCCAGCACCCATTATACCTAAAATCTGTGCCCTGTAGAGCCATGAAACGATGCCATATGTGTCCTTCCTGACTTTGTGACCCCTCTGAGGTTCTATGCTTTGCACGTGCATCTTTCAATCAATCTATTACATTCACATTTTATAGATGTGGAACCCAACACAAGATGAAAGTGCTTGAACAAACTGTCTTGTGTTGATTCTGGTAACAGAGAAACTGCAAATATATCACAAAAGATGTGGGTGACCACCACCTCGAATGCAATGAAACACAGAATGATGGAGCTTGAATAGGACTGGACATCAGAGATCCATCAAAACTGAATTGCCGCTGTTAATATTAATTTTGGAATTAGGCCAGGCTGGATGAGACCCTGAGCAACTTGGTCTATTGGAAGACCCCACCATGACAGGCAGATTGGAACTAGATGATTTTTAAGGTCCCTTCCAACCCTTCTACAATTCTGTGTTTATAAGGGCTGTTCTCAGCAACATTTGAAGCTGACTCCCCTCCCCCTTGTCCAGCAGTCACCTAATTGAGGAACACAGAGGTGCTACAGTGGCAAGGGAGGGTAAGAAATCAAAATCTGGTTTTGTTGGAATTATGAATTTACCATGGGTACTGACATAAACTACTAAATTCTAAATTCTTTTGGGATCATGTTGTCTCTGTTACAGAGGTCTTGCCATGGCCACCCCTGTTCTGGCAGTGGTCACAGGTGTTTCAGAGCTGTCTCAAACCTGTGTCCAAAGCAGAAGAGGTCAAAGCAAGCTCCACATGTGTCCACTGATCCAAAAAGCTTCAGCCAGCTAGAAACAAAGGAAGGTAGTGATGGGCAGGCAGCTCCTGAAATCCAGATTTTGTCCTTCATAAGATGATGAAATTTACTCCCTTTAGAGCCATTTTGTGTATTTTGCATGGCATTGATGGTTTCTCCACGGAAACCTGGGTTGTCCAGCTAACAGGGGATCCCTGCATCCTGTCATCTTGCTGCATGACCTTTCCAGAGATGTTCAACCTCTCTCTAAGAAAGTTTTTAAGAGCAAGACTTCATGTTTTCTCCTAAAGGAGGTACCCTGAACCCACACTGCAGATGGGCTGCCCTACCCAATGCCATGATGTGCAACTCTGGCCTTGGGTCCACTTAGAGAAAAGGACTGAATTTCACCTGAGTCAGGTGGGAATGTTCCCTGTCCAGCTCCAAATGTGGGTACAAGGCAAAGTGGCACCGAAGTGAGTTCCTGCTGCAGTTTAAATTCCCAGTTTGGATGCACTCTGACTGTTTACAAGCACACAGTAAATGGGCTGATGTCAAGAGGTGATAATGAGTGTGCCCACTCTGCTGAAGGTGGCTTGTTACCCATAATATGGGTGTTTTAAACCTGAGACAATATTAGTTGAGTTAAACATGTTGATTCAGTGGAATTTGGTATCCAGCAGAGGTGTATCTCTTCTGTGAAGCCCTTCAAAAATAAATTAACCCCTTTTCTCTGACTCTCACTCTGACATTTCCTGCTCAGTAACAGCAAAATCCAAACAATAACATTCTGTTTTGTCAGAGTGAAATACCTGGCACCAGTGCAGCCCAAAGAGACATTTTAAAATGTTTCCCTTAGGATGAAAATTCTAATTTTCAGTGACCTCATTCTTAGTTTTACTTGCATGTATAACTTGCATGAAAATGAGATTGTTGCAACAAGCCCTACATACAAAATCTTGGTTTACCTGGTGAACATGAATTTATTTGAATGCCATGATGGAATCTAATTTTATTAGTCACTTTGGGGAGAATATGACAAATGCTAAAGTCTGGCCAGGTTCTGTTAGAGCTGATGGGCTTATCTCTGCTTAGTCTGATCCGTGTCTTCAATGTGCTACAGAGATGCACAGAATTAGAGGCTCTGACCTAATTTGGTCTATTCCACCTGGACTGCACTTACATTTGAGCTCAGGGAAGGATTTAACAATTTATCAGTGCCAATTAGAGATAGTGTTGCAATACCTATTTCCATCGTTTTGGACTAAAATGTTGTGAGATTTGCACAACTCTCAACCTCGATTCAGCTCTGAGTGAAAACTCACAGTCTGCTCTGGGGCCCAGATGCTTCCCTTGCCTTTGGCACCGTGAATTCCTTCTACTGCTTAAAATACTTCCCATGTTCCCACAGACACTTGCAACTTGCTGAAAGTTTGTCAAAATCTGAGCATCCCAGAATGCTCAGATAGTCCTTAAATAATCCCTATTTAACCCAAAGAGCAGATTTCCATGAGCTCCAGAGAACTCCAGGGCACAATTCAATTGCCTGAACAGAGGCATCTGATGCCACTACACTCCTTGGGATCTGTGGTGGCTCCAGACAGGAGACAGGATTTAGGAAAAGCAGCAGAGGCTCCAGAGGTTGGGCAGGATCCACCCACAGTGCCTGAGATTACAATGGGTGCTGAGATGTTTAGGCAGCTAAACTGGGAGTTGAATAGGGCTCTGCATTTCAGTTCTTGCCACATTTGCTTGTTAAAACATTTTTGAAAAGGTCCTTTCCCTCCCATCTCGTCTTTTAATTTGTTCATGCAGACCTTGTGCAGCCAAATTTTCTTTTATGCATCCTGTAACAGTGAGATTTATTTTCAGAGCCTGTAACTAGATCTGGCTGGAACAAAGATGTTTGGGAGCAGCTTTACACTGAAGGGTTTTTTCAGGTTTGTTTTTGGTTTTGGTTTCTTAAATTGTCAGTAGGATCAAACCAAACCCCAAAATGGGGATATATGATGGTTGAAAATTGACAAACGTGGTTTTCACTCATAACTGTGTGACTCATCTGTAATTCTCTGGAAGTTCAGAACAAGTGAGGTGGCAGCTCTGTCACCTATTCTGGCTCACCCAGGTAGTTTGCCTGATTTCTTTTATTTGTTGTGATAGTTAGTTAGCAGCACAGTGACTCTTCCAGGGGATGATTAATTTTAGCATCAGCTGAACCACTCCTTGGAAATGGCTCTCTTTCCATTGCCTGGGAAACTCATTTGAACCAGAGTCTAAACTTAGGATAGAGAAATGTCCTCTAAGTGACTTGATCAGGGTTTTCCAGGGGGTCAGTGGCAGAGGAGGGAGTGAAACTTGTGTCTCCTGTAATCCAATGTGCTTTACCATCCTTTTGGCTTGAAATCAGCCTAACTTGTACATAAGGATGATATCTTAGAGATATCTTTCCCTTGGCAATTCTTGTCTGGGGAGTGAAAATCAGACAGGAGGTGTGGGCTTAATTAATGAATTAATTGCTGTAAAATGCCAGGATTTAAATGGAAACAAGTCAGTGGCAAAACAAAGAGGGGGATTCCATTCAGGAATGGAGTCTGATTCTAGGTGATATCAACATCTGTGTAAAAGATAACTGATCAAATACAAGGCAGTTTCAGTTCATTAATAATGGATGTGCACTCTGCAAACCACAGTGTCATAGGAAAATTAACAAATACGAAAACAAACTCATCAGGAGTGTTGCAGTAATTGAGTAAAGGATCCTGTTGTTCATCTCAAACACATAACTAATTCAGAAAGCACGAGTCATAGTCAGACACTGCACAAGATGTGATTAGCACAGGTATTTTTGCACTCAGGCTCATTACTGGGCTGAGTCTTTCCATTTAAACACACTGAGTTATCACCTCCTTCCTCAAAGGTAATGTTCACACCTTCTTAACCACGGCTGCCTAAGCAAGAGTCAATGTTAAAGTGATTCATCAAAGCAAAATGGATTGTTTTTATTACTTGCTGCCTTTTTCCCAGGCTGGCCCCACAGCCCAGCTCAGCTTGTCAAGTGTTGGATATGGGATAACAGTGAATTCCTTTTTCACTTGTAAAGCTCTAGGCTCAATTTCCAGAGTGATTTGCATGGAATCATAGCATCACAGAATGCTTTGGATTAGAAGGGACCTTAAAGATCATCCAGTTCCAACCCCCCTGCCATAGGCAGGGACACCTTCCACTAGACCAGGTTGCTCAGAACCCCATCCTTGGACACTTCCAGGGATGGAGCATCCACATCTTCTCTGGGCAACCTGTGCCAGGGCCTCACCACCCTAATTTCTTTCTAATATCTAATCTAAACCTGCCCTCTTTCAGTTTAAATCTATTCCCTCTTGTCCTATCCCTGGGACTCACCTTTGTGGGAGCAGAGCAGTGTGAGGTGTGCAGGCAGGCTGGATGACTTGCTCCCAGTGAAATTCCATTGCAGTCCCATGAAAGGTTTGCAGACTCTGCCCAGGCACTCTCTGTATCACCCAGCAGCTCCACTGGGAGGGTCAGCCCCTGGTTTGCCTCACACCTCTCCTTCTGACCATTCCCAGAGCCACCCCGTGTTTTAAAAACGGAAGAACTGGGCCAAAATCGCTCACAGGGGAGGAGTGTTTGGATCTTTATCCCACCACCTCTCACAGTAGGATAAGCTAAGTGGCATGGGCATGCCTAGTGCAACATTTCTGTGCCTCTGCTTGCAGCTGTATCATGGTGTGGCCAAGACCCATCACTCCTTAGGAGCAAATTGAATTTCTCCAGCCATGGCACTGCCATGGGAAACAAGCCTCTAACACCAGGCAGATTCTGAAGTGATCAGGTCTCTGCCCTATATTCCTCAGTGCCTAGGTTTGGGAAGGATGCTGTGAGGTGAGCCAGCAAGAGAAGCCCTTAAATTACTAATTAAATTACTGCTATTCCTTCAGGCTAAAATATCTAGACTCATAGAATCAGTAATGCTGGAAAAGACCTCCAAGATCATCAAGTCCTTCCTGTTGCAATCTCTCTCTTCCCAGTCCTATAGAGAGAGTTACAGTGCTGGAGCTTCCATTGGAGAAAGTGGACTGTGAACTTGTCTTGAAGTTGCTTAGGAGGTGTTGCCCTGAACATTCCTGGAGGGATTTTTCCAGGTTGTCTTTCTCTGACTTGAAGTTCTACAGAGGCTTTGGAGAGTCAGTAACCAAGATTCAACCATGTCCAGTCCAAATTCCCAGCACTTGTAACCAAGAACGACCTAATTGCAGTTCAAAGCCATCAGGCAGAGTCCTGTCCGGATGAGAAAGAGCAAAAAAAGTCTTAAAAA
Organism: Pachyramphus minor; assembly: GCA_013397135.1. Classification (NCBI taxonomy): domain Eukaryota; kingdom Metazoa; phylum Chordata; class Aves; order Passeriformes; family Tyrannidae; genus Pachyramphus; species Pachyramphus minor. Next base: position 203,677 of record VYXB01000544.1, read on the forward strand.
ATGCCTTGATAAGGTCAAATCTCCAGCTGCTGGAAATTAGCACAGCTTGATTATTACTTACATGCTTTGAGTGTCAAATACCAGCTGAGACCTGATCCTTTAGCTGGAGGCCCCCTGTTCTGGCTTTCTCTGGTTATTAGCTGTTTGAGTGTCAAGCTGAGCAAAGCCAGCTAATGAAGGCATCTCTCCCTAGAGGGGGTGATGCCTTTCTGTTGAAAGAAACCTGTTCCTGTGCACAGAGATACCCACCCTTATTGCTTCCTGATGTCTGGGTGAAATGGGTTCACCTGCCCCAGGGCAGGCAGTTTCCTGAGCCACTCATGCATTTGCAAATGCTTCAGGTGCAGGGACAGCAATAAAATGCAGCCAGGAGCATTCCCTGGGAAGGAAATGAGCTGCCACCACCCCTGCGTGCCCTGCATGAAGTGGGACACCTGGAGAGATCCATGTCCCCAGTGAGGGGATGTTACAATCCAGCCAGTGCTTCCCCAGGGAATTAATATTTTTTTTTATGTTGGAATATGTTGAATCAGAAGACATTTTTCTTCATACAACCTTTGACCTTGTGATATCTTCCCATTAACCTCATTTTTCCGTGATCCTGAATCCACCTATATAGAAAGATCCAGAAGTTGTCCACTGCCAGTATGTGCAGCTCCAAACTGCCTCACCTCCTGCTCAGGGTAAATCTGACCTATACCACTGAATCTGAGATACAACTCACTCTCAATTTCTCAGCTCATCTTGTTGATTTCAACTTAATTAACGAGATCACTAAATCATACCACTGGATTAAAAAATGCTATTACATGTAAACTACTGGTTTTCAAGTATTAACCCATAGGGACAGCTAAAAAAACCCCAAATAACTGCTCTGTCCACCTGAAATTGCTCCTCCAACCTTGCAATGACCTTGCAGTGTGTTTTCTCCTCAGCCCTGCTCTGGGCTGGTGCTGTGTATAGTTCCTCACCTGTTCTTACAGTGCATTTGGGAAGAAATCAAACGTTTTATGGGCAAAGAACCAGGCTTCCTGTAGTCATATTTCCTATTGAGTGGGAAAGGCTGGAGCAATGTGCCATGGAAAGTGTCTGAAAGGAGGGAAATACCAGCTGGTGACCATCAGCTTGTTTTTGATGTACCACTGGGACCACAATAATTAGGAGGTGTCATTCAACAACACAGCACTGTCATCAAATGGCTTCTGGTTTAATTTCATAAGTGGTCCCACTTTGTCACTTTAGTGGAGGGGCTCAGAAAATTTAGGAAGGGATTATACAATCACTTCTTCTCTCTCACCCCCACTCCCTCTGCTAGTAATGCAACTTTGAAGTGGGACGGAAGAGAATGACTGGAGGTCTCATTTTTCAGTGATTTATTTTATTTATTCCTACTGCTTAGCCTCCAAGGCTCTTACTGTAGCATAGAAATATGTTCCAGATTGCTTTTTTGTTCAAGGATTGATTGAGTATTTTTTTGTTGCGTCAGACTGTTCTTGTGTGGGCCTTTGCAATCTTTGATTTGTGATTCAATATGTGATCCAATATTGCAGATAATGAGTCCTGCTTACACTGCGACTTGGCAATGGTTGCAATTTTGCTAAAATGTCTTCAAACCCCTCTCAGTTTTCCCGAGGTGGCTCAGTCATTGAAACCACCTTTAGTTTACATGCTCTCCCTGCAAAAAAGAAAAGACCAGGGTGACCGTAAAGCTGCCAGCTCCAGTTATTCAACCCCGTGCCTCTTCCACAGAAGGAGTTAGTTCCTTTTTTAAGTATAAAATGCTTTTATTGTGTTGTGTTTTATATCCACGAAGCCTGGTTTGTACTTTTGAGCTGCCACATTGAAGAGAACAAAACTTCAAGAAGTGACCTGTTACCTGAGGTTGCACAAATCTCTTCTGGCCTCTCTCGGACACCTGCACTCCGACCTTGGTGCTCTCCCGGAGCATTTCCTTATGATCAGCATCGATGCCCATCTCTCAATGCCCTTAAAATGAGTTGTGAAATGGATTTTTGGTTGTTATAGCCCCAAAGCACTCTNGCAGAGTCCTGTCCGGATGAGAAAGAGCAAAAAAAGTCTTAAAAAATGCCTTGATAAGGTCAAATCTCCAGCTGCTGGAAATTAGCACAGCTTGATTATTACTTACATGCTTTGAGTGTCAAATACCAGCTGAGACCTGATCCTTTAGCTGGAGGCCCCCTGTTCTGGCTTTCTCTGGTTATTAGCTGTTTGAGTGTCAAGCTGAGCAAAGCCAGCTAATGAAGGCATCTCTCCCTAGAGGGGGATGAGATGCCTTTCTGTTCCTGTGCACAGAGATACCCACCCTTATTGCTTCCTGATGTCTGGGTGAAATGGGTTCACCTGCCCCAGGGCAGGCAGTTTCCTGAGCCACTCATGCATTTGCAAATGCTTCAGGTGCAGGGACAGCAATAAAATGCAGCCAGGAGCATTCCCTGGGAAGGAAATGAGCTGCCACCACCCCTGCGTGCCCTGCATGAAGTGGGACACCTGGAGAGATCCATGTCCCCAGTGAGGGGATGTTACAATCCAGCCAGTGCTTCCCCAGGGAATTAATATTTTTTTTTATGTTGGAATATGTTGAATCAGAAGACATTTTTCTTCATACAACCTTTGACCTTGTGATATCTTCCCATTAACCTCATTTTTCCGTGATCCTGAATCCACCTATATAGAAAGATCCAGAAGTTGTCCACTGCCAGTATGTGCAGCTCCAAACTGCCTCACCTCCTGCTCAGGGCAAATCTGACCTACACCACTGAATCTGAGCTACAACTCAGTCTCAATTTTCCTGACATACAACTCAGTCTCAATTTTCCAGCTCATCTTGTTGATTTCAACTTAATTAACGAGATCAGTAAATCATACCACTGGATTAAAAAATGCTGTTACTGGTTTTCAAGTATTAACCCATAGGGACAGCTAAAAAAAACGCAAATAACTGNTTAATTAACGAGATCACTAAATCATACCACTGGATTAAAAAATGCT
>VYXB01000548.1:253-21210 GCA_013397135.1 Pachyramphus minor
AAAAAGAAAAAGAAAAAGAAAAAGAAAAAGAAAAAAAATTAAAACAGTCTTATCTCATAGGCAAAGAATTCTACCCTCGTTAATGTCCGAAGTCTATTTCATAGACTCCATAAGCCATACACAGCATTCATACCCTCATTTAGACACACGAATAGACTCTAAATTAAAAGCTGAACTCTCAGCAATGAATGAAATTTCTCAGGGGAGAGATACGGAGAGGAATATAAGTCTTCAAGGTAAGAAAGTTTTCATCACAGCCATGGAGCTCACAAATCTAAGATCAAGATAATAGAAAAGTCCAAAGAGCAGTTTGCAGAGATCCTAAAATTACCCAGAAAAATTACCCACACTTTGTTTTCCCACTCAGGGCTCATCCTCAAACATCTGTGACTACAAACTTCAATGACCTTCAAGAACTTCTCTCCCAAGGATAGAGAAGGACAATAAGGATAACAGAGACCTCTAGGAGGAAAAAAATATGTTTCAGAAGGTGGAACTGTGATCAGTGTAGCAACTAAATAACTGGCATTTATTGTTGGACTTTGTCATAGCAAGATCTACCTCCCAGTGCCATCCCAGATGCACTTCCTACGAGAAATCAGCTTTTTCCCACAAAACAAACAAACAAACAAACAACTTTTAAAAGACTTTTTTTGAAGGCCTAATATTGTTGTAGCAACAGTTCTCTTCCTCTCAATAATGTTAACATTCGATCCTATTTTAAGATAGTCAAAGCTGATCATTTAGAATGTTGCTTTTCAAATGGATGTTTTCACTGTTTTAGAAACAGTCTGCTTACCACCACTCATGTTCAGGGTTATTTTTACTTCAATTCCTAAGACTTTTTGGGTTATCTTATTTGCATTTTATTGGAAAGAATTATTCTAATCAACTGTGATGAACAGTGCTCATAGTTAAAAATTTTCATGATCCATTCAACAATAACATATCTACATTCCATGTGACATAAGTATAAAAATCCCTAGAAATAGCATTTTCAACAACAACAAAAAATTATAGAAAGAGTAATTAAATCTTATTGTTTACAGAGGAATTTAAAACGTTAGTTTTCACACTTATTCATGGAGTTATTTGTTATATTTCCAGGAGGTATGTAAAAATATTACATATAGCACAAGGGAAATTATGCGTCCACTGAATTTTGGCTGTGAAATTAAAAATAGTAATAATAGCTCCATCCTTGTCAAAGCAACACAAAACTCCCTACATCATGCTTAGACCAATATCATAATTTTGAAGATATTTCTCAGTTGGGCAGGATGCCTCTACAGTCTCCAGACTACCCTACTGTACGGTACTGTAGGCCTATAGTTCCTGATGTCTTCTACTTTTACATCTCTAGCCTTTGATCATAATCCTCTTTCTTTTACATGACCTGCACAGCAGGCAGCCCACAACTTTTATTCGAGGAAGATATTGTCCAGGCTGTAGTCTAATCATGGTAAAACTAATCATGACTCCTTCCATTGCTAGGTGAAGTAAAATAACACTTTTCTGTGTCACATGACTTGTTAGCCTAGATAATGCCTAATAACCCATGTTCACTGGAGAGGCTGTCACCATTGAAATCTCTTGCTGTGGTAGCAGAGCAAAACTTTCATTATGTATTACATTTTGTTTCATAAATATGTGTATATATATACACCCAACTCCTCATGACCCTTTCCACACGAAACTCCTTCCATAGACCCAGCTAGTTCCAGCATCTGAAGCCCAACAGGGAAGCATCTCATTTTGATTTTGAAACTAGAAGCAAAGACCAAAGAACAAGAACAATATGGATTTTATCAACCATCTGATTCAGCAAGTGCCATTAATAATCTCCAAAACATAACAGGCTTCAAAATGCACAGTAACATCTTTCCCTTAACAAACTACGTAATAGCCTCCATCATAACAACCCCAGCTATTTTATCTGCCCACAACAACCAATCTATAGTCTATTGAGTGGCTGCAGTGGAAGGTTACAGAATTCACAAGAGAACAGGTTAGAATCATCAGGGTAATGTGTTCATATGCACCAGAACATTGTGAGAGAATCAATGAAAAATCCTCAAAAAATATTCTGTTAACCATCCCAAAATGTTGTACCTATTTCTGGTTTATAACACAGACTTTCGCCCATTAAATATTTGTTTTGTGACTTCATAAACATTGCTGCACCAAGAAAAAAACAATCAAAAAACCTGATTTAAGCAGTTGGTCAGTGTTCTTCTTGTCCTCCTCACTATCCTCCCCCTGCAGCTGTAGGCATTTATCTACTGGCGGTCTTGCCAAAAACCCTGTAAAAGCTGCCTGGTGGTCTGTTGTTGGCTTGAAAAACTGAGACTGATTGTCAGCAAAATGTCAGATGTGACTCCACAAGCTGCCGTTCACTTAAAATGACCACCACCACAAAGCTGACCTTGAAAATGGTGAAGGTTAACTGATAAGATTTAGATCACGGAGATTTATATCCCCTAAGGCTTGAAAGTATAACATGAGGGAATCATCTCAGATGAAAAAAGATGTCCATAATGCACTGGCTGCACAGATTCAGCTACATTGTAGCAACATATGATCAAGCAGCATTCAGTCCAGCATCAATTAGATATGCCAAACATAACCAAGGCCAAACTGTTCCAAGGATTGTAACACAAAATGTTGTTTGCATCATTTCCAAGCACTTGGTATTTTTACACCTTTCAAGTCACTGAGGTAAGTTTAAGTGTTATGAGCAAATGTGACCCCAAACGTAAAACACCTCCTTACATCATCATTTGGCTCTTATGTTCATATTTTCCTCCCTCTTCAAACATCTCTCAATCAGTCTCCCAAAGCACATTCTAGTTCATGTCCAATTATAAATAACTACCAGCCTAGTTACACTAGCATCTTAAGACTTATACATATAACAAAGCAGATTTGACTAAAGCTTGACTAAGAAATAAAGAGTTTCTTTTAAAATCTATATATCATTGGTTACAATTCTTTGTTATTCTTGGTCAGGTCTGAGAGAAATCAATATCCTAGCTAAGCTAAACATTGCTCCATGAGGTAATGACACCATGCTAAATTAAAATCTGTTAACAGAATATGCCTGCTAGAAGGAATTGCCATTCTTTATCAATAAGGTTTTGCATTTAAGAGCTCACTACTCTAGTCTAAATACTTAGAGGTGCTGCCCTTTAATTTAATGTATAAATTCATTCTACTCTGTCTCACCATACCTAACGAGTGTATTTGGTTCTTTGTCAATAAAAGCTAAAGTGAAGAAAGTTAATCAGATTGAAATAAAGATAAGAAATTTTTTTTAATACCAGACTGGAATACTATTGTTGCTGCCTTTATCTGTGGAAGAAAAATTAGATCCAGTTTCTTGTTTCTTGTCTGATATCAACAGGCAAGGCCTTCATGCAAGTGCTACTTCAAAGGCAGTGCAAAGATATTCACAGATGTACTATTCAATTTGTGAGTCAAGACAATGGTTCTACTTTGTGTACAAATGTCCGTTATACATCAAGGAAAGCAATCACATCCTGCCCCTCTTTCTGCAAATGATAACTATTTTTAGTGCAGAAAGTCCTTGAGAAATACACTGCAACAGAGCAGAGGGATATGTATATCTTCAACAAGTGTATGGAAACATTAATTACTTTGGAATGTGAACTGAACACAGAGATTTTAGATATTTTCACTAGGGAATAAGCAAGAAAAACTAAAAGAGTGCAGCTATGGAAATTATTACTCTTTTTTTCCCCTTTTTATAATTGACAAATTTGTATAGTATATCCAAACACAATTCCACATCGAATCCCACTGAAGTTTGCAGTTACACTATGGCTCATAATTTTTTGTGTGATGTGAACTCCTCTGTGATCTAATATATCTTAATTAAAAACAAAAAAATGCTATTCAAATTTCATTAGCACAAAACAATCATAAAAGAAATGGAGCATGTACATACATTAGAAAAAGAGAGGTGTTTTTACTGGCTTTTTACAAGGATTATACTCTGCTCTGTTCTCAATATAATCTATTTATGTAGGGTAAGAAATACATATTCATTGTAAATGGTGTGGATAAAATTTATAGAAGCAAATCTCTGTATTTTGTTCCCTCTTATTTCAGAGCTAACTGACTATCATACCCTTACTCTTAAGCACAATGAAAGTTTGTTTAATTATTAGTAGTTTGGACTGCTTATTGATTTAGTGGACGTTGTTAATGAAAATGTGAAAGAACATTATGTAGAAGAAGGAATTCAATCCCAGAGACAGTCAAAGTCTTAAGTCAGAAGTTACAAAATGTGCCTTTTCAGTGACTTTTCAGTGAATTTCAAGTGGTAATTTCTTTCAAAGATTCTAGTGTGGTTGTTTAAAAGAAACAAGCAAACATAGTGTGCAGACAAAATTTGCACCTCCCCTACCAATCTTTACTTACACGCTGGGCTGTGTCTAAGTCTGTAGTGACACAACTGGAGTATAAGTCTTAAAATTATCGTGGCAATGTCTTCAGGTTGGAAATTACTATCACTTTGTTGATCCATTTCCTCTGTACCTAGTCCTTTAAATTGACCTGACTCATAGCTATCCTCCATGTATTCCAATATTACAAAATAAAACACATATCTCTTCTAGACTAACTAGTAACATGTTACTGCCTACCTTCACCAGAATTGCATTCTCAGGATACAAAAACTGAGAAATTTTCAGCCTAGATGTACAGCTTTTTATTTTTTTTTCAGAGGAAATTCTGAAATTACTATTAGGATTTATGAAACATTCCTGCAAGTGATAACCATGTTGCCAACAACCTTATCTTTTCCCCATTGAAGCTGAGGAGGATTGGGTTAGAAACCATTTAGTCAAGCTTATCATCCTCAAGTACATGGGCCCTGATGGGATGCACCCGCAAGTGCTGAGGGAACTGGTAGACATTATTGCTATTCCACTCTCAATCATCTTTGAAAGGTCATGGCAGTCAGAAGAGGTTCCTGAGGACTGGGAGAAAGCAAATATCACCCCAATCTGCAAAAAGGGTCAGTGTTAATCAGCATCACCTCAATCTCTGGAAAGGCGAGGAATGGCTCATCCTGAAAGCCATCTCTAAACACATGGAAGAAGTTGATCAAGAGTACTCAGCATAGATTTACCAAAGGGAAATCATGCTTAACCAACCTGATTTCCTGCTTCAGTAGGAAAACTGGCTGGATAGATGAAGCGATAGCAGTAGATGTTTTCTACCTACACTTCAGGAAGGTTTTTGACACTGTGTCCCGTGATACTCTCATGTCATATCCCATGATAAACATAGGAATTGCAGGCTGGACAAGCAGACAGTGAGGTGGACTGAGAACTGCCTGAATGACAGGTCTCAGAGGGTTGCGATCACTGACACAGGGCCTAGCTGGAGGACTGTCACTCATAGTGGTGTCCCCCAAGGCTCAATACTGAGTCTACTGTTGTTTAACTTATTCATCAATTACTTGAATGAAGGGGTAGAATGCCTCCTCAGCAAGTTTCCTCGCACAGCTGAGAGTGGTGGCCAATACCCCAGAGAGCTATGCAGCCCTTCAGAATGATCTCAACAGGCAGAGTAGTGTGCAGAGCAGAACCTTCAGAAATTCAGCAAAGGCGAGTGCAGGGTCCTGCACCTGAGAAAGAATAACCCCAGGCACCAGGGCAGGCTGGGGCCTGACTTGCTGGAAAGCAAATCTGTGCAGAAGGAGTTGAAGGTCCTAGTGGAACACAGGCTGTCCTAGGGCCAGCAGTGTGTCCCTGGGGCAAGGAATGTCAAGGGACTTTTGGGGTGCATTAGGAAGAATATTGCCAGCAGGTCGAGTGGGGTGATCCTGCCCCTCTACTCAGGCCTGGTGAGGCACATCTGCAGGGCTGTGTGCAGTGTTGGGCTATTCAGAGAGACATGGAGCTCTTGGAGCGGGTCCAGCAGAGGGCTACAAAAATGAAACAAGTAATGGACCATCTCTCTTGTGAAGAAAGGAAGAGAGTTGTGCCTGCTCAGCCTCAAGAAGAGACAACTAAGAGGGGACTTCATCAATGTTTATGAGTATGTAAAGGGAGGATGTCAACAGGATGGACCTGGCTCTGTTCAGTTGTGCCAAGCAATAGGACAAGAGGCAATGGGCAGAAACTGATGCACAAGAAATTCCACCTGAATATGAGGAAGAATTCCTTTACTGTCTGGGTATCTGAGCACTGAAAGAGGTTGCCCAGAGAGGTTATGATATACCAGAAGAGTGTGGAAAACAACAGTGGGCCTTACAGTTTCCAAAGGGTCCACAAATTTGCTTGAGGGCATTTCACTTCTTTCAGCTACCAACTAAATTTTCAATCATATCTGCAGTGAAACTGTAACAGAAACTAGTTCAGTTTCAATTCCTGACTAGCAAAACAGTAGTTTTAAGTAGCTTCTTCCTAAAGGGCCATATCTTGGAAAAGTTTTAATTTGGTCTTTGTTCTAATAAAAAAATCAGAATTAATCTATATGTTTTCCATATTTGCATAAAGTTTCCCGATATTCTTTTATTATTAGTTTATGGGCACTCAAAATTAAGGGTAGCATCTCTTTCTGTCTTTCTTTAGATTTCCTTCTTTATTTTATTCATTTGCTACATGAATGTCTGCTCATAGCTTGGACAGGTGTACTCTTTTCCGGGTCAAAATCTGGCTGGATGGCCGGTTCCAGAACATGATGGTTACATCCAACTGGTCACCAGTGGGGTTCCCCAGAAGTCAGTATTGGGGCCAGTCCTCTTCTATTACTTTATTGACCATCTGGACAAGCGGATCAAGTGCAACCTCAGATAGTTTGCAGACAGCACCAAGTTGGAAGGTGATGTTGATCTGTCTGAGGGAAAGAGGGCTCTGTAAAGAGATCTGGATAGGTTGGATTGATGAGCCAAGGACAGTGGTATGAGGTTATCAAGACTAATTGCCAGGTCCTGCCCTCGGGTCACAACAACCCCCTGCAGCGCTACAGGTTGGAGGAAGAGCGGCTGGAAAGGTGCCACTGGTCGACAGTGGCTGAACATGAATCAGAATGTGCCCAGATGGCCACAAAGCCCAAGAGCATCTGAGTTTGGATAAGAAATAGTGCTGCCACCAGAATGATTGTACCCCTTGTACTCAGCACTGGTGAGGCTGCACCTCAAATCCTGTGTCCAGTTTTGGGGCCCTCACTAAAAGAAAGCCACTGAAGTGCTGGAACAAGACCAGAGAAGGGAAACAGAGCTGGGGGAGGGCCTGGAGTGGAAGTCCGATGTGGACTGGCTGAAGGAGCTGGAGGTGTTTAGCCTGGAGAAAAAGAGATTTACTGGGGACTTTATCGCTCTCTACAACTACTTGAAAGGAGATTTCAGCTGGGTGGGGGTCAACCTATTCTCTCAGGCAACAAATGATAGGACAAGAGGAAATGGCCTCAAACTGTGCCACGGATGTTTAGATCGGATATTGGGAAAAATTTCTTCACCAAAAGGGTGATCAAGCACTGGAACAGAGTGCCAGAGAAGTGGCTGAGTCATCATCCTGGAGTATTTAAAAGACATGTAGGTGTGATTTTTAAGGACACGGTTTGTTGGTGGACTTGGCAGTGCTCTATGATTTCTACTCAACAATCTTAAGGAATTTTCCAACATAAATGACTCTATGATTCTGCGATTCTGATACACATTAGTTACCAAAAATAGCCTTATCAAAGATATGTTATCCTCTGGGTTAAAATTCAGGTCATTTTAAGATCTTCATTACATGACATGACTCAAGTGTGACAGAATGACAGTTACCTGTAAGTTCTTTTACATTCTGTAATGTAAGACAAGGAAAAGAAAACTACAGAGTTTCTTGAATGTCTCTCACTGGATAAAAGCAGTTTTCCCCTATATCAGAAAGGAAGACATATGAAATATGTTAAGTATGAAGCCTCCAAAAATATCTGAAATTTTAATTATATGAATAAAAAATACACATGGATTGACCATATGGTTTCACTAGAAATATACACAAACTGTAAAACTCTAATTCTTAGACCTGTCCTTCAGAGGACAGCTTAAAAATGCCTAAGGGCTAAGGGACACTGCAGGTATATGGGAGTATATCTGCAGTGGTATACAGGGTTATATCAGCTGTAAAAACTGTGCCCTCAGCAGTGTAAGAGCAGGTAAGGATTTGTCCTACATGCTCATAAACTCTTATAATATCATAGCACACATAATCCAAAAAAAGTAAATTATTGCTCATCCATGACTAAATATCAGCCTGGAACCAAGACAGCCGAGACAGCACAAAATAATCCCAAAATACAACTACAGACAGAGTCCAACTCGGTATGACTGGCAAATCTATGAAATAATGCATGATTTCAGCAAATCCCACTATCCAAAATAAACATTTGAATATGGCATCAATTTGTGACCAACAGATCAGGCTTTTTGCAATACAGCCAACTCAATCTTCCAAAGCATCAAAAAAATAAAAAGACTCACAAGACTGGCAAGAGTTAGTGAGAAATGGTCAGTGAGATAAGAAAATAATCAATCAAGACAAGTATCTCTGACCAGCAGAAACCCCATGAGTCATAGATATATTATTAGATAAGAGAATTCTTCTCAGTTTCTAATATTATTTCCTGCATTTGGAGACTTAGGAACATTAAGTTATACATACATTAAGTTATGACTTTTTTTTAAAATATAAAGGCAACCCTGAGATTCCTGCACAATGTTCAGTCTGACAAACTATGTTTTATAGTGGTGTCGTGGGTTTAGGTGACCAAATTTTTGGTAATGGGGGGCCATAGGAGTAGTTTGAATAAGAAGCTGCCAGAAGCTTCCACTGTCCTATGAAAAGAACCAATGCTACCTAGCTCTAAGGGAGTTTCCTGTTGAGGTCTGAGGCTGACCCAATTAAAAGTGATAATACGCTTTTGTGATAACATATTTAAGAACAGAGGAAGAGAAAGCTGCTGCACAGAAGAAATTCCAACCGAAGTGAGTAGGCAGCCATTAAGGCCATTGCAGCCGGAAGAGCAGGGGAAGAAGAGGGGGCCTCCCCCCTTTCTTCCCTCCAGCAGGGGAAAAGACTGAAAACCCTGCAGCCTATGAAAGTCTTCCAGGGTAAAGAAACGCCCCTGTACCCCATCCTGGAGTAGATGGATGCATAAAGGAGGCTGTGATCCAGTGGAGAGGCCCAAGATGGAGTGAAGTCCTGCTGGGGACCTGTGGCCCTTGGAGAGGGAAATCTATGCCAGAGCAAGTTTTTCTGGGTAGGACTTGTGACCTATGGGGCAGCAGATTGAAGAACTGTTGCCCAAGAGATGGGCCCATGGGGAGAGGTCCATCAAGGACTGTGTCCTGTGGGATGGGACCCCACACAGAAGGAGAAGGGTTCAAAGCCACCTCCTGTAGCCATGGTGATGACTATGGTGAAGCAAGTTATCCCTTTGCAGTCCATAGAAGAGACTTCCATGCAGCAGGGGAAGGATTCCATCACTCCTCTGTAGTTGTGGTGAAGACTATGGTAAAGCAAGTTGTCCCCTTGCAGTCCACAGAACACCATCAGGGTGGAAAAGAGCAGACTGCACTCCATGGAGGAGCGAACCCCTAGGACAGTGAGTTGGGAAAAATTACTGTCTGAGAAATGAGTAGAGGTAGCGGCTCGTTGTAACTTTCCCCCCTTTCCTGTCTCCCTACACTGCTGGGGGGAGGAGGGNATGACTATGGTGAAGCAAGTTATCCCTTTGCAGTCCATAGAAGAGACTTCCATGCAGCAGGGGAAGGATTCCATCACTCCTCTGTAGTTGTGGTGAAGACTATGGTAAAGCAAGTTGTCCCCTTGCAGTCCACAGAACACCATCAGGGTGGAAAAGAGCAGACTGCACTCCATGGAGGAGCGAACCCCTAGGACAGTGAGTTGGGAAAAATTACTGTCTGAGAAATGAGTAGAGGTAGCGGCTCGTTGTAACTTTCCCCCCTTTCCTGTCTCCCTACACTGCTGGGGGGAGGAGGGAGATCATGGAGGAACGGTGCGGGGGATGTGGAGGAGAAGGTGTTGTGTTTTAAGACTGTTTTATCTTTAGCTCTTATTCAGTTAGTAATGAATTTAGCTTTTAGTTTGTTAACAATACATCTAAGTTTTATCCTCAGCCAAGCTTGTTTTGCCTTCTCTCAGTCCTTATCTCTGCTTAGGAATCCTGACTTTTTTTCTCTCTCTGCTGCCCAGGAGAGAGGGGAGGTGGGCAAAAAACATCTGTGGTTTTTGGTGGGTGCTGGTGTCCGGTCCGATGAAACCCACCACAGAGTGGCACAGAGAGGATAAAAGAAGTGTGAGATCACAAAGGTCAATGTTTTAGGTAATTTTCACTGGTCAGCATCTTACTATTTCTTTATTTCTTTGATTTTTTTTCAACATTTTGTCCTATATAGTGATAGAAACCAAATAGTTTTGTCCTATTTATCAGCCAGGTCACCTGTGCAATTACTCTGGCATCATGTTTATTAACTTCACTTCTGATGGACAAAGCAAAGCTTCTGCTGACATATGAAAGACGGAAAAAGAGCACTGATTTTTATATATAGGTCTTTTGATAGGCAGGTTGTTTTTATTTCATAACATCTGTAGCCTTTTCATTCAACCAGTGTTTAACATATCTTATTCCTTATTCAGTAAATCACAGAGGCAATTGCTGAATTTTGAAAATTAGTATAAACCATCATTATTTTCAAATCATATGTTTATATCTTGTTTCATTAAGGGACCAGAATTAAGAAGGAGTTTGTGTTCTCTGTCGAATATGACCAACACTGCATGTTGATCAGGTCTGTGGGTGCAAATGTAAATATATACCCATAGCTGTAAACACAGGCAAAAAATGAGCTGATCTAATTGATCATCTCTGGATTAAGTACCTTTTTGTCAGAATAAACTACTTCAAGAACAATTTCTTCTGGGAATAAAACAAGCCTTAAGAGTTTTCGCTTGATCCTCTAGTTGCTAACAAAATCATAGTACTTATACTTCCAAGCATGGTTTTCTATTTCAACTGAACAAGCCCTGAGATCTTGAGGAATTAATAAAAGTCATAGTATTTGCAATGGGACTAAGGAAAAAAGCAGAAACTCCCAATACAGCTATTGAAATTAGAGAAACTGTCAGACAATCACTGGAAGTAGGATTAACATTAGCAAACAGTTGTTTTAATTGACCTTTCCATCACTGATGACACTAAAACATTAATTAAGTTTAGCAGCTGACTGACATATTGTGTACAAGATGATGTGGATACACTAGAATTGTTGATGAAGGTCCAGTCTAAGCTCCTGAAAAAATATTCTAACCTTTAGAGTTTTTATCCACAGATGATAAGATGAATAAAAACTCTTCTCTGTAAAGAGTCATAATAACAATAATTTCCTTCCAAATCCTTGCAACAACAAAGATGAGAAATCCTTTGAAATTATTTTCATCTGTTACAAAATCTGTGCAAAATCTATCAGATTGGTAAGGACAGGTGAGACACAAATCATGAAGAAGCTGAGCTGATGGTATGACCAAAATTTCCTCAGAATAATAAAAAACAAGGAATCTGTTTATTCAGTCAGGCTCAGGAAATCCAAGCAAATAGGGCATGAGATATGATACTTTAGGTTTCAAAACTGCTAAATAATATTTATACTTGCCCTAAAAATCATTAAATCATCTCTTGTCATATGATAAAGCAACCAATACAGCCATTATACTGCAGAGTAGGCTCCATTGGCTGTAAGGTAGTATCTTATTCATATAGTTTTAGGAATAAGATCAGTCCTGATGTAAATTATTGCCAATTTCTTTACTCCAATATTGACATTTGTTGAATGTAATCTACCACTATTTTTCAAAGCATTTTATAAATGTGAACCAGTTAATCTTCACAGTATTGTTATTAAAAATTCAAATAATTATTTGTGTTCTTCAGTTCAAAAACAGCAGGCACATGCCATTGCCTGTTCTTGTGCCTACTTTTTTAGCAAATGCAAATGTCAGAAAATGAATAGGTGTCTCTGCTAAAAGAATCACTTGTTTCTTATTCTATATATTTAAATTGGTTTCAATCATCAACATTTCATATATAACACATCCTTTATCCCTCCCTACTGCACACATGCTCTAAATTTAATTAAAATAACTGAAATGGAACTACAGATAATTTGTTTTTTTTTAAATAGACTGCCACATGCTCCATTTACATAAAACCCATTAGTTTGCATTAAATACAAATTAGCTGCTGATATGAATTAAATCACATATAAATAGTTCAGAATAGCCTCAAAACCATGCATTTTAATTAATATAACAGTTAAGTAGATTTATCTTAAGGTAATCAAGAGTCTCATTCATTCTTCAGTACAAAAGGCCAGAGAACAAAGGGCTATCCTTTAACTCTTATTTTACCAGCCACATAAAGGCAGAGAGAATGTAGGAGAAGTTGCTTGGGTTCAGGCATTTATAACAAATTATACTGTTTTAAAATGATTCTGCAAATGCCAAACTAAAGGCAACATGAACAAGATTGTAAGGAGTAAATGAAGATGCTGAGAAACTTTTAAACCTTGAACATCTGGATGTTGCAGAAAATTAGGGATGTCATAAAGGAACTGTGAAGATGCTAATTTTCCCTAGCCTATCTGAATGTAAAAGTATAATATAAGGAAGTTTTTCATACACTTCTTCAGTAATTGTCCCATACTGAAAGTAGTCATTCAAAGTCAAGGCTCCCAACATTTCTCTCCAAAGGTAGAAATACCAGCAAAAAAGTCTCATTCCTAGGTTATCATATTCTCATCATCAAAAATGGGTACAATACTTAATTTATCTGTGAGTTCAGCACTTAGCATACTGAAACAGAGCAAAACACTGCCAAAAGCACATCTTAATGATACCTTGCTAGTAAATGTTTTCTTAAGCTAGAACCACCAAAGGTTCATAAACAATGTTTTGGCATACATTTTGGGAATTCAAAATGAAGATTCCCTCCAAATTGCAACATATTTAGAGAAATGATGTATCTAAAGGCAACAGAAGGAAGATCCCTGTGCTCTTCATGGCAATTCATATTTCACAAGATCAGAGGGATCTTTAAACCGTAACGTTTAACAAATCAAAGAAACAGCACCCTGTGGAAAGTAACACATGACAAATTCAGTTCCACTGTAACTAAAGGTAAAAATGGGCACCAAAAAAATTGGTAGTAAAGTAGTCAGACTATATAAATTTTTTGCCAGAAATGGCTATGGGATGTAATAGAACCAAAACTAGTTACACAAGGGCAGAGATAATACTTAAAAACTGGAGATCTGGTGAAATATCAACTATAAGAAGCCACCTCACCACCATATGAATAAGCCAGGTCTGAGTGACTCATCAGATTGCAAGATCTAGCCCTATTTGTGCAAAAGTTAGGTTGGCATTTGGTTCCCATCCAGAAAATGGAAAAGGTACTCTTGAATGAATGTGATAGCATTAAACTGCTCTTTGTGTTGCTTAATGTTTACAGGATATGGTCCTTAACTTGCATCTTTCAAAAAAGTAAAGATAAATATTTCTTAATTATACTTCTAGCCAAAGATGTATCCAATACACTGGAGTTTGAGAAAAAACATCAAAACTAAAATGCCTCAACTGATTGCAGAATTCAACACAGTATTTAAGTATTTATATTTAACAGGAGAATTTGATCTGATGTCTCTAATTTGGCATGCATATACACTCAAAGTAATTCTATTCTGTTCAGTCAAGAAGAACAGAGCATAATTAACAAAGAATTAGTCATCCTAGATTCACTGATTCATCTTAGCTGTGTTTTACATAAAGTATTAATACACAGTGCATAGTATGCTATGTGTCTTAATTTTTAAATGATTTAGGAATATTAAATGCAAGTGAGGTTCTCTAATGCAGTACGATTGACACTAATATCCCAAGGAAATGAACAGAGTGCAATCAAAAACAATCCTTAGACATTTAAATAAAAATGAGGAAAATACACTACATGATAGCATCTTTGAAAAGAAAGAGGAACATTCATTATTCATATTAAAACAAAAAATAAATTTAGCTTCACATCTGTTTAACTTGGATGTTTGGGTATATTAGCAATGGAACAGTCCTAATTCCATTTCCATTCCTCCAGAGAGGTAACCATCCATAAAGACTGAGTAATTTTAGCCAATGAACATCAGTGAAATAAACAGTGGCAAAACAGCTGGTTTGTTTCTTAAAAGCCAGTTATTGCAGTAAATTATTCATTGTAAGAAACAGCAGGATCGGCTAATCAGTTACATTAGTGTCATATTGTATTTTGATCTACTCCAAGATATAACTGACAGACTAAAACAGATATGATGTACCACAACAAAAGTTAAAGCAACAAAAAAGTAGCCCCCCAAAATCCAAATATTTTCAAATTATCCCAGTTACTGAATACAAGAAACATAAATTAAGCAAAATCTAACCTTTTTCAAAAACTGAAATCACCAACCAAACATCCAAGCCTTGAAAGCTGTTAAGTACAACTAAACAGAAAAGATTTGTGAACACATCATTACTCCGGACCAAGTTAATTGAAAAACATGCTTTTAATTGTATTGCTGTACTTTGGCGAGTAATTTTTTTCTTGAACTCTGAAAGCCCAAGAAATATTATTGGATGAATGTGCTGTGGTAATATGCTTAGATAGAACTGTTCCAGATTAACTATTTTCTATAATCTAAGGTTGTACCTCCAGGGAAAATCCTTAAAAGAGATATTTCCTATAAGTCTGCACTGTCCTGCAATCAACCAATAACTATTTTGATTTCTGTTTTTAAAGAATTGGTTCAGAACAAAGTCCTAACACTCCACATTAGGTTATGAAAGTAGGAGATTTTTACAACACAGAACTTCTAGTAGTTATTACTCTTCCTCTCCCATCTTAAGAATATTACTCCATTAATTTTCCTAAAATACGGCAAGACAGAGATTTCTGAAAGACAATGGAAAGAGACACAGGAGTTACTTTAGATTGGCACTAATTCAAAGCCCTACTAGTTATACAGGCAGCTTTGGAGTTACATTTTAGCCAAATCCAGTTTCATTAAATGACATTGTAGATACACTTTGCTTGGTTTTGAACAGCAGTTGCAGCGTAATTAGTGCCACTTAATGGAATAATGTAACTGAGGGGCATATTGTTATTAATCAAATTCCAATATAAAGCTGGCTGCTGTAATAATGGGAGCAATTATTGACTGATGGACTGTTCAACCTGGAAACTGACCCTTACTGAATCCTGTCTTTTCAAAAAGCAGCAGACAAGAAGAGAGTTCAAAATATCTTTTTTCTAGCACTCCACACCAGGTATCATAAAGTGTAAAACATTACATTTTCAAATGGAGAACAAAAGAATATAAGAATGTCAGGACCTGAAAGTATAAGTCAATAAAACAGCCTTCTTTCAACCAAAATTGTAGTCACAACACTTTGTGACAAACGCTGAGAACTTATCAAGGATTCTTTCTGTTCAGGATATAAAGAGATCTTCATGAATTATAAGTTTACACAGGTACCTATGGAGAAGTTAAAACCAATTAAAAGTTCTCCTGACTCTCACAATACTGACTGCCTAGTGTTTGATGGTCTTTGAGCCATGTACATAGTACTGGACAAATGATTAGCCCCTGTCAGTTCTGGAAAAAAAACAAAGCAAAACAACAAAAACAAAAGGATGGGGGCATGGGAGTGGAAGAGGTGTTTTCCCACTTGGATTTCCTGAAAAAAGCAATGTGACATACCGGTTGGCTTTGAATAACTTCCCTCCCAAGGCTTTCATTCTGAACTGGCAGTTTCTTGTATTACTTCTGACTTGATCAGGGGAGGATCTAAAAATGTATTCAAGCAGAAATTCATTCTGTCATCCAAATCTCATGGCTGTTGCAGCAGATCAGAAATGTTGCAGCAGTGACAGCTACCCTCACAAGTACCTGTGATACATGCAGGACTTCACAAGTAAAATACAGGAAGAACTTTGTAGTAGCAAATGTTGCAACAGGAAAAATCAAAATCAGTAAGAAAAAGAAGATCATGTTGTGAAAGATACAGGAAAGTATCCTTACCCTTCTGCTACTGTGAATAAGGAGCCTAAATCCAAGTATAGTTTGGGAAGTAATTATCCCATTTTTATCTCAACAATTAGGTCTATCGTATATACAAATTTGGGTACTCAAACAAATAAAGTCTTCAGTGAGATTATTAGCAGTATTGGTGTTTAGACTATGATTATTAAATGACTATTTTGACTTCCCACTAAGGTGAATCAGTTAAGCCTTGTGTTCCTAGCATACATGTTGATTTGTACAGAAATGATGTAACAGTTGGGATTTTTAAAATGAATTATTTCTATTCCTTTCCTGACACCTCCAAAAATAGGAGCAAGAATGCATTTTTTAAAAACTGAAGAATATATCTCAGCATGAAATTCTCTGGCAGAAGACTAATAAATGGTAAACTCATTATGTAAGCTTGTGGTTTCATGGTCAACTGAAATCCATCTAAATTTATGGTCTCTGTTTATCCATAACCACAGCCTAACAGAGGTTTCAGGATGTTCCTTGCATCATTATATAGGGTTTTTGATATTGATTCATGGCTGGGATTGAAGGTTTAAGAGAAGAATTTTTTAACAAATAAGTAATTACTGGGGTTGACAAACAGATTATCCCTAAGGATTTCTTTGCAAATAGAAAAGCGAAACTCTAGACTACTGTCAAAAACTAAAAGAATATTTTTAGGCAGAAAAGTTTTTGGCTGGGTAGTGTCTCGGTAACAAATAAAAAAATGATATTATATTTAGATATATAATCTACTGAATTATGCTTTCCTATGATTATATATTCTGAATCCAAATTACAGCTACAGTCAGACCCACTAGGCTGGATTGGCAGACCTTGCACATATTCTCATAGACCATTGGTTCATGCATTAGACTTGGGTTAAAAAATTAAATTGCAAGTTAACAATAAGGCTATTTATACTTACAGATTTAATTATTTTATGTGAAATAGAACCAATTGAAGAGAATGAGATCCCAAAGGAGACAGCATCCAGGAGATCTTTTAGGATTTCACAGCAGAAACCATTTGTGTAGATTTTGGTTCATTTAATTTCCTTTCACAGTATCCAGATTTCTGTGTTTGAGGAGTTTTTGAAAGACTTGTATTTCTACTATGTTATTTGAAGAAGGACTGATTTTTTTCGCTCGACTCTTTTTGCAATCCGCTTTTACATTCCTCTACAAAAAGAATTAGGATGATAAGAGGTTGTTTAAATATAATTTGCATTCACACCTGTTTCAGACATTTTGAAACTCAATCTAATAGCATTTATTGGCACAGAAAATTTGAACACTAGAGACTATGAGTGAATGACTTCACCTTCACAGCAATCCTGGGGATTATGTCAGTGATTTTAGTTTGTCAGAAATTTACCCTGAATCTCCACATATTCATATAAAAAGGCAGTCCTAAAAATGCTAAACACTTCAGTAAGGTATCAGATTGGAGAAAAAGACCAAACTATGGGCTGAAGGAAATGCAGAGCTACCCTACCTGTCCAGAGTCCCAGGGCACTTTGCCCAGGGGAGGCACTGCAGCACAGCATTGAACTGGAGCTTCTTACATTAAAAGCCATCCTAAAAGCCTTGAAAATTTGTCCTAAGATTTGAGTAAAAGCTAGACCCCCTCACCCTGCAGTAACATTACCCTGCTGTCCTGGCTATTGACTGGACAATGGACCAGGTGAGTAGAGTAATGAAGGCTGTTTGTTTAAAGAGGCTAATTAAACCAGCTGAAAATTTGAAGAAATATCCAATATATTAAGATTTTATGNACCTTTAAAAATCAAGAATTTTTAAGGCCTATTTAATAGACTCACTAAATAATGCAGAATATTTTCCTCCCATTATCTATAAAATGCAGTAGTTAATTAATGAATCATATGAACCAAGCAGAGAGTGCCTGAGCTGAGAATGGTAGGAACTGTTCAGTGAATTTCTCGGTGAAGTCAGGTGGACATATACTTTAATACTGACATGTGAACAGTATTCCCGTGTATGAATCCTTAATAGGTTAAATAGATATGCTAATTACATTCTAAGTTCATTCTGCTGCAATTTAGTAATTGTTACACTGGACAAATAAATTTATAGACTTCTGACTAGAATACTGCAGTACAGTCCCTCAAAATCCAAATTCAGATTGTTCTTTAACTGCAGTTCTAGTCAGCAGTACACATTTATATACAACCTCTGTCATGAGAAATACCAAAAGAAGGTATTAGATATGTAACTCCATAAGTATAATAATAATTCCTTTCCTGATGTAATCTTTAGACTTGCTATAGGCTTTTATATTTAAATAAAGATATTTCTAAAGCCTTTTCTCCTTTTAAAAGATATTTTTTTCTGAAATTACTTGGAGTTCATAAAGGTAATAACTACTTATGCATTATATTTTAAAACTGTCTTTGCCTTTCAGTTGAAGGCTTTTTGTTAATCTGTATTTCTCACCTAGTTTTCTAGTAAAACCTAAAACTATACAGCTTATAAAATATACAACTTGCAAAACTATGCTAATTTTAGTTAATTTGTCTTTTTTAGAGTTTGTTTTCCTTTTTCACAGGACACCACACAAAACAAATACATCAGGCTCATATGACATGACACACACTAGTAAATTTCACTGGGTCTAGTCTTCAAGATCACAACACAGATTTTTGTGAAGAAAGAAGATGGCTTTCAAATAAAGGCACACCAGGTCTGATATTTATTTCAGGCTACTAAATGAGGAATAATGCCAATGAAGGAACAACCAAAGGCCCCACAAATGTGTTGTGATATAACAGAATTTATTATTTTTAGCCCCTTTGTTGTGCATCTATCAATACTGAAATTCTTAACTTGTTTGACACATTCTCCTCTCATCAATCTCATTCACCCTATCACAGTGTTGAGTTATGGGAAAGATCTTCTTTGCTGGAATACACATACATCAAACTTTAAAAATCACTCATAAATTCAGGAGATAGATACATGTGTACAAAAAAATAATACATAGCTGAATAGAAAATATTTTCTTATAAAAATATTTCAGCATTTTCTTACCACAAATAAGGAATTAAAAGCTTAAAATTATGAGTGACTACAATACAACAAATGCCTCCTTGAGACAGAGAGATTCTGTGTGATTTAGAATTAGTGTTTTCTTTTATTTTTTTAAATTATAAATACCTACTGCTGAAATATAGTTTAAAAATATAAATAAATCAACAGTCCTTAAGCCACAGCCATGGAGAATCCTCTAGCCCATTCATGTCTAAATTTCCATATTTTCCATACAAAAGCAAGATAAAAAATCTTTACTGAAATTGCACCTTCATAGGATGAATAGGAACTTTTCTTGTTCATCCTGGTCTTAGTGTTTTTCCTTACAATGTGCATTTTGATGCAACAGCAAATTGTTTTTTAATTCTCTGATACAGAAGCCTATAGCATACAAATTTATGCTGTCTTTTGTTTTGGCTTGTTTTTTATAAATTTACACCTTTTAAACTATATATTATCTTTAACTGTTTAGGCTTTGATTTCAACAGTTCCAATTTTTTTCTTTTAGCCCATCCAACAGAAAAAAATATGCAACGTTCTGAGTTCCCAGGTGCAATTTAACAGTGTACACACATTGTCTAAAGAGAGTCCACTAATAATTTGTGAATACCTTTATGATCCAGAATCGTGTATATCCCAATATCTCCTCTCTAGTTTACACACAATTGGGTTTTTTTTGTATTTGGTCAAATATTACTAATAAGGAAGGCAGTTGAAATTTACTCCATTTTTCCTGCACAGCTGCTTCAGATTATGACATTTTTGTGAAAAAAATACATTTTGTTTCAAAGAAACTGATTCTGTTTTATCATTTATACTTTGCTGAACCATTTATCGAATATTATATGTTCCTTACGAGATGATTAATGTCACAAATTCCCCTTGATTGATGTAAAGACTGATGAAGATGTAAGCCATTTTTGTCTGATGCACGTATTGGTATCAATGAGGCTGACATCTGATTCAAATGGATTAAACAAGAAATTTCCTAACGATGCCTTCACAGAAATATTTTGAAAGATATTTGACATGGCCACATATAGATAAAGAAACTACTCCATCTTTCTGACGCTAAAGAGCAACAGCATACTCAGACCATTGTAGTTGCTTACTCATACATGTTAATTGTGATTTTTTCAAGGTATCAGAGAAGTAACCATTACCCTTTTCTTTGGGGCAAGGAATTTGTGCATTCAGTTTTTATAGACAGCAGGATCTACAGACTTTGGCCTCAGGTTCCTTCACTGGCTCTCTCACCATTCTCCCACCAAAAGTTCCAGATCTTCTCCTCCCCATTGTGCAACTCTGTGCAACTTTGAAAGCCTCAGTGCAACTCTGGTTTGCACATTTTGTTTTTGCTAACACTTGACTTGGCAAACCCTTAAAAAGTTTGATAGGTTATACCTTCTTCTACCAGCAAAAATCACAAATCTTCTCTCCTCTCTTTGTCAAAATATGTTGGGTTTGTCCACTCAATGTCCTGCATAACTACAGCCCAACATCGCATAAAATGAACCTTGTAAGTGTAGCCTGAAAAATATGATAATCATAACTCCTGTCAGGACATTTCAAAGAATATGCTATAGCATAATATGCATAGCATATTATATAGCATAATATGCTATTATATAGCATAATATAGCATAATATGGGAGCCCCTGGTGGTCTAGTGGTTAAGGACACGGCAGTGTAACGGCCGAGGCCCGGGTTCGATTCCCGGTCAGGGACACTCCCCGGGTAGGTGGAGCCCGTTAGCCCTGTAAGGC
>VYXB01000550.1:0-18715 GCA_013397135.1 Pachyramphus minor
TGTGAGTGTGGCATGTTGACATTGAGTCCAAGCATTTTTCCAGGCTAAGCATAAGTGACAGAATAGAATATCAAAGTGTCCTGTTTCAGGTTATTGTTTCAGAATCTTGGTTGTCTTTGAAGCTTTTCCCATGAAGTGGATTAGCTGTTGAAAAGAGGTATTTGCTTTTTGGGATAGGTTGAAGGAATTTGTATTTATTAAGAGCTGTGAAGGGTGGGAAGATAATGTTGTAGAAATAGTGTTAGTGTATTGCAAGGAAAGAAGGAGGGCTGACTATCAGGAATCCTGGTAAAGCATGGCCTTCTGTAAAAGTATGGTAAATTTGAGAGCAGCTATCAAGGGTCTGTCCCCTTAGTGCATCATGAGGCCAGGCATCACATTTCAGTGAGTGGTAAGCTGCAGGAAAGCGGAATTTAGGGACATACTGTTACGTGCTTGACAGGAACTACCACAGCACATGGGGCTGTGTGTTTTACAGTAGGGCTGGCTATCGTTGGGGAGTTTGGCCCAGAGGCTAAGAGGAAGTGTGAAATGCCAAGTAGGCTTTAGAGAAAGATGTACACAATTTTCTGTAAAAGCCAAGACTTTTACAGTGCCTTAAACCTTACAGTTAGTGACAGTTAAAGGAAATTTTAAGATAGGAAGCTGTATTTTCTTTTCCAAATTCTGCGAACTCACTATCACCACCCTTATTGGATTGTATAAAAATACTTTTTTTTTTTTCTTTTTAACTTCAAATATAGAAATGGCCAAAGCAAGTCTGTCTGTTCTGGCCATTTGCCTGAATGCGCAACACCAGCAGCTTCAAGGATAAGTGGAGGAAACACCATAATGAGTAGTTATGGTGCAGAAATGGCAGCTCTGGAGCAGTTTGCCAGTTGAGAAAGATTTTTTCTGATGACCACCAGCAAGAAGTTGACTTATTCACTGAAACATCAAGGTTTATATCTCATGTGCTGTGTATTTTAATCTCGTCTAAGGTAGCTGTGGATGTTCTCATTATGCATATAAATGTCTAAATCCTTTTTGAATCTTGCTAACCTCTTGGTCTTGATAATACCTTCAGGAAAAATGCCACCAGTAATCATGTGCCATCTAAAATATTTCCCCCATTTTCTTTTTAATTTGTTTTTTTTTCAACATCACTATATATGTCCAATTGTTTTTGTATTACAAATTGTGGTAAATAGTACTATCCAATTTGTATTTTATTTTTTTATTATTATTTTGTTTATCTCCATAGGTTCTGTTCATACTCTTCTAATTTCTCAATCACAAGGTCCAAATCTTCAAACTCTTCATCCAGATTCTAAGTCTTTGATTTCCAAATACAAGTATCTTCCCTTAGCTCTTCTACCTTGGTCATGGACTGGACTGAGGATAAACTGTAATTCATTGATTACTCTGTTTTTTCCCAAAAATTTTCATGAGTGAAATTCAGTCATGTGCTCTACTGGCATTCAAAATAGAGCAAGATTTCAAGTTCTGGTCTCTACTTCGTACAACCACAGGATAACTAATATAGTTGAGCTTCGGGTTTAAATTCAAGTGGACTCTTAACTCACTCCTTGTTTCTATAAAAGACTGACTTCCTGAAGCATGGTGAATATTTGGAGGCCTCACATAATTACCCCTGGTGTTTCTGAGGACAGTAGAGATTAAGCATTTCCCAGAAGAGCTAGTCCATATTTTGTGTGGACAAGAGGACACAAGCAGCAATTGGCAGGTTTAATCTCTGTAGCTGTTTGAGGCCCAAATAACCCTGGTGGCTGGAAAATGTTCTTCTATGTTTATATGTAGAGTTTGCTGTTCATGCAGTGTGCCCATGAAGACTTTGTAGTTTTTCTTAACCTACTTCGAACTGGGCCAGCTGGGTTTGTCATGTTAAGCCAAAATAAATAGAGAGCTAGCACTTCAGCATCTCTGCCAGTAGAGGCAAAACCTCCAGTTGGTGAATGGAAAAATTAAGGATATTCAGTGTCTGCCCAAGGCCTCATTATCTGAGTCAGCAAAGCTGTTGTGCAGCTTAGCTCTCAGCTGTTTCAGGGAGACTACTGGAGCTGAAAGTTGCCTTTGCCTTAGTACTTAGCTTGGTTGGGTAATAGAAAAGATAATTCATAGTAGATCTCACTTCTTTTTCCAAGCACATGTGAAACAGAGCCTGCAGTAGTTGGGTGAGAACATGAGCCAATGCACACTGTGGCCTGAAAACAGGTCAGTATCAATATTTTTACCATCATACTTGTGTATGCCCCTTAATATTTGTTCCTTGGATACATATACTGCAATTAATAATAAGTGGAAAATAGGTGATTTGTATGTTACTGTGATGGACAGGAAGCTGAGGAATGGTATCAAGTAGTACTGGAGAAACACTGTTAAGATTTCATCTCTGGAAAAATCTTGCTTGTTTGTTGATCTGAAGTTACTTAGCTTCTTGATCAAAAAGTATTGTACTTATACGCTTCATTAAACATACTGTGATCTTTGACCGATTCATGATGTTATGGGTTATTCCAAGGATTATTTATATGAAAAATTACCTCATCTGTGGTTGTGCAGCCTGCTGGAGTAATTCAGGATGAAAATTCTGTATTAGCATGCTATTTTTTTCCTAGAGTAGTCCATGGACAAGCTCATATCCTACATCAATGTGTAAATAACACGTGACACTATTGGGCCAGGACTTCTCGTAATTTTACAAAATACTAAAATTGTGCTCTAAGCTATTGCCGAATTCTCTGTCAAAATTGGGCAAGTTCAAGCTAAAAGGACCCAATATCATTTGGCCAAATTAGATTATTTTAATGATTGAAGTCCTTTTGCTAAGCCAGTGTTAGAAGTACAGATGACTTCATGCAAAATAAAGACTGTTTGTGGTTTGGTAATTGCTTCCTTTACCAACAGTGTGTGTCTTGGTCCTTCATCTTCATTTTGCTGCTATTCACTTTCTTCCTGCAAGCTTTCTGTTTATCCAATAGCCCAGCTCATTGCTGCATCTATTTGCTTTTTTCCCCCTGCACTGCAGTTTAGTTAGAAGTGACTCTTTGTGTTAACTGCTGATAGAAAAAAGTACGAGGGAGAATGTTTGTAGGATGTTGGCTGTGTTGTTAAGGGAATTTTTCAAGATTTCTAAGTAACTGATGATACATCAACCGTCAATCCTAATCCAGGTCCAGAGAGACACTTTAAAATTGTAGTGCTTAACAGAGCTCGAAATGTGCACCTGTCCTCCCCTCTACCCTGCGATTACAGACTGAAGGAAAGATAGACTCTTACAATTATTTACATGTCAAAACACTGTCTGCCAATAACTATCTCGTTGTTGATGTTTGCTAGTGCTGTGTACTAGGCGTTCCCATCATTTTGGTATAAGAAAGTTCAGCATGCACAGAAAAATGTAAGAACCAAAAGCTGTCATCTACGGAGGAACAAACAGTGTATTTTAAGAAAAATAAATATAAAAATTAGCTCTCTCTAGACCCAAAGTTAATAGATTACACATGTGTTCTCTAAAGGTGCGTGAAATTTTTGAATTATGATATTCCAGAACTCATGCATTAAAATTAGCTTTTTGTAAACATGTGAATCTTTATTTTTTTTTTCCTAAAATTCACATTATATCATCAGTTGTGATTATGAATGAAACAGCAGGAGTTTTTTATTTATTGCTGTCCAGTACTCCTGATGAAAGATATAAGACCTAGACAGAAGAGCAAGCTGTGACAGTCTAGAGCAGTTTGTAGCTAACTCTCATGTAGTTTGTAAATTGGAAATATTAAGCTTTCCAGCTCAGGCATAGCTTTATAATATCATGTTAAGTAACTGTATGTCTCTTTCATCTTCAAAGCATGTAAAAAATTTAAGGTAATACACTTCTGGTGATGCAGCTAAATGATTTTTTACCTTACAAGTGGAAATGAAGATGCTTATACAAATGAATAAGCCAAAGTCATAAAGTGAGGAAGTTTCAGATCCAGGCTAAGAACTGTGAGAGTTCAGCTTCACATAGTTGTATGTATTACTAGTTCAACAGTCCAAATTTGTGAAGACACTGGAATATGCCTAAATGTATGAACAATCTCTTTGACTGTGACACTAGTCATGATGTGGAGTTTAACTCAAGAGCTTTCCTAATTTAACGCTAGAAAGACATTATTTAGTTTGAATTTCATATGTGAGCTTTTTCACCATATGAAGAAGCTTTGAACACCAAAATGAGATTTTTTTTTTTTTTTGCTTTCATAGGTAGAAACTTTGTAGATAAAGACATAAGAAACATAAATTGTATTTTTGGAATGATACATCTATAGTTGGTTTAGTTTGGTGGGAATACTCAGGATCAAAAACTATAGGTACTTCGTAAGTGAATCTGAAAGATAACATTGCTTTGATTTCCCAAAAAACAGTGATGCTGAATTTCTAGGAATAGCATTTTTCTACATCTGCCGCTCTTCCCAGAGGTGGCTCCCAGCTCTGCATACCAGAGTACACCTCCTGCCTTACATGCCATAGGTTGCACTTATGTTTTCTCATCTCTGTTCATCCTTTCCCCCCATGCTCGCAGTAGGGCCTCTGTTTAAGTCAGAAAATATTGTTGTCTGCAATTGTTCGCGAGAGAAGTATTCCCTTGATACGTTTTTTTTGGGGTTTTTTTTTTGTGATTTCAGTTTTGGTAATGTAGATGTTGCTGCTAAAGATGTGTGTTAAAGCATAAATATGGATGAAAAAGTTACCCTTTTAGGTATGGGATTTAAAAAAGCCAAACCTTTTGTAAGGCAGGCTATTAAATTCCCCTGAGAATAAATTAAGGATGTTTCCTGAAAATTCTGGCCTTGATTATCAACGTGCTGTGTTTTTTCTATAGTTTTTTTACAGGTTTAAGAATAACCAATGTCTTACTCATCACAGTGACCCACCAGACAGGTGTCAATCAAACATTTGCATAAGCACAGATCACTGAATGTTGCTCGGTGTTTTAAAGGGAAGGCATTTTTAGCTTTTGCCTTTGAAAGTACAGGTCAAGCACTCTATCCAGCATTAAAGATTTTTCTCAATTCATCACTCAATTGACTCAGTAACTTGACCATTATTAACCCAGACCATTAAATGCTTTTAACCCTTTTCCATGGAAAGAAGGGACCTCTCAAGTATGAACAATTTCAATGAATGTATTAATTTCATGCAGTTGCCATTTGCCCTACAGCATTGGTTTGCTTTAGTGATATACTAGTGATATAAAGACAATTCAAAAACCAAAAGAAGCTTTTCTTGTAATTTGTTTTGCTGCACTGAACATTTTTGTTGAGATATAAAACATTATGTGTTGGAGGTGTCAGTAGAAACTGTAATAACACAAGCTGGTATGTTCCATGCAGATGTGAAAGGTGAGTGCATTTAAGGAGGTTAAGAAAGCACCTAGGGTTGTGGGGAACTAATATAATGCAGCAAAAATAAATGTCAGCAAAAAACCCATGCCTTCTACTGAGTAATTACAGGAATACAAGGAACCCTGTATACAAATAGTGTTTGTCTTAAATACATAGCACTGATATTTAGCCATATATTCTTTCTATGACCAGAAGTGAGGGCTGTTGCAGAAGTTAATACAAATAATAATTTAACCCCTTCTCCAACCATGTTAAAATTAAATATACAAGGGGTAAAGCTCTACTGTAGTATGGCCTGTGAGGTGATTAATTACAGACAGGCAAGTTATTTATGGGAATGGCGTCTGCCTTTGAAAAGGCACTGAGTTTTCCACATGTGAAGAAGGCCTATGAGATATTTGGTCCTCAAACTCTGTGTGCATTATGAGGTTTTGTGAGGAAGCCAGACATCCTGTTTGCTTAGGGTTTTGATTCTACTGTGGAATGCTTTTGGGAGAAAGTTTTTTCCAAGGTAGGAGAAATTTTTGTCATTTGCTGTTATCAAAGAGCAACAAAGAAAGCAGAATTCAGCACAAGCTTAGTGCTGTATTTTTACTGATCAGCAAGACCTGCATCTGATATTAAATGGGTCATACTCCATCCGAGTCAGTGGATGCTTGCTAAATGGTACCCAAATAGTTCCTATGCTAAGATATGACTGCCAGCCACTAACTACTGTTGTATTTCTTTTTGCCAGACCTGTCCCCACCCATTGCTGTCGCATGCCTTTACCTATGTTCTGTAATAGTACCTCAGAATTTAGATCTCCTTGTTCAGAATTTCAGCAGAATTTCTCCTACCTGTTTTCAGGGAGGGTATAGAACAGTGGCAGATGTCTTTTTTTTTTTTTTCTATCTTTTTTCTTTTCCTTCAGAGTAATCATACTCCGCATGATTGTCCAACCAGTGAGCTTGATTAAATTCTTTGAGGTAACAACAATGTGAATTTAAGTAACTGCTTGTGGCTAATGGGTGAATGAAAAGCCGTGTTATGAATAATCTGTTTCTTTATAAAAACTGAATAATGGCCTAAAACAAGATTAGATAATGACACTGAGGGGTTTTATCATGCAAAATGAAATCAGTATTGTCAGATATGTAGATGTTTAATAACAGCAGCAGAATTCCTATTAAAGACAATGACTTATGTGTTGTACTGTTTTTCCAAATTTTACTGTATTTTGTATTCTTGGCATAAGGAAGCTTGATGCTGTTAATAGTTTTTATATAGCTAGCAAAAAATTAATTTTTTTTAGTGGAGATGTCTTTTGATCATAGTTTTTAATGATTCTGCTCGCCTATCCCATTTGTGGATTTGGCATGTTGGCATATGGAAACAGCCTGATTCATGACTAAAATGGTATTTTTTACTTTAAAGCCTGTTTAAGATCAGTTGGTGCTTTATAGTCATATTTGAAAGAAATTTCTTTGGACATATTCAAAATCAGGGCATTACTGCCATTGGTTTACAGATGTGTACTTTCATTATAAACAAGGTGCAGCCAAAAGCCCTTCAGGTGATGTTGACTAGGGAATTTTACAGGGGTTTTAAAGCATGGTCTGGCTCCAGTTTTATCAGAGAGGAGTATGGGTATGTCTGCTGTAACACAATCCTTACCATGTTTTTGGAGAGTTCATCAGGTACTCCTTTCTGTGCTTGACTGCTTTGGAAGAATCTCTTTACATCTTGTTTGCTCAGGGAAGAATATGTAACACAACGTGTATGCTTGAGCAACACGCACCAAGTAAAGACTTCCAGGCCTATATGTTGCTGAAATGGATTTCAAGTTATTTATCACTCAGAGGTGCAAAGAAAACATGCAGTAGAAAAATACTATCGACCGGTTTTGTGGTTGTTTTGGTTTTGGACAGAGCTCTACCCTTCTGGGTCCCAGGTGTAGCATCCATGCTCAGAATCTCTCACCCCACACTCGAATGCTGGTCTCATTCTTCCTCCTTAGACATCATTTTGTCTCAATGAACTTTGACTTTTATGCTATCTGACTTCAGCCAAATGGGCATTGAAAACAGAGGAGAGAAAAATTTTTCACTGCTTCCCACATTTCGCTCATAGGGTAAGTCTTGTTCCATCTGGACTCTTCAGAGACTTCTTCAGTAAATATCCAGCAAATATACACTAAATGTGCAAGCTATGGTTTTTATCCCCAAATTTTACCACTTGATGTAATTGAGCAGAATGTCTCAGGGATACACAGAAGTGCATCTCTAGGAGAATTCATTCCACTGTCAGTTTTCTAATTCTTATTTTAAAATGATTTTAAGTATTAAAACTTCTTTAATAGAAGGTCAACAAAATGGGGGGAAGAAACATTGGTTTCCCATAACTGTTGTTTTTTTTTTATTCTTCTAGCTGAAGGTTTAAAAATAAATAAAAATTCACTTCAAAAGAGGTTTTTGCAAGTAAAATTGTGGTTAGCGAAATTTGGTATAAGTATGAGCACTCAAAAATAAAAGGCAGCTTTTAATAACCTGGAAAACTATCAGTTTGCTTGTAATATATACATATGAAGATTATAAGATAAATATCCGTGTCATTATAGTTATTGTCTTAACTCTCTGCAGTACAGCAAAAAATGATTGTATGGCTCTCTGAATTGCTTAGAAATTGAGATTTGTATTATTTTCTCCATATCTCTATATTTTTATTAGGGGAAGAGTTTTATACAAGGCATCTTTAGTATGATTACAGAAAACCATCAAGCTCTAGGTTACATTTTTAAAAAATGGTACAGTATGAACTCTTCTATAATTAGAGATAGTTATTTTTGCCCTTATGTGCTCCTTTCTCCTGAGGATCAAAGTTTTTTACAAACATTACATAAGCTTCACAAGTTATCATTTTATCCAAAGACTCATACATTGACTTATTTGGTTTGCAGGAGCTACGAATGAACTAGTTCCCTGGAGGTTCATGTAGAGGTTTGAATTCATTGTGTATTGAGCTGTAAGAGGAAATCTTCAAAGTGAGTCTAACTTTACTCTTTAACTTCCCACTTCTTTCTCCATTTTCAAAAGTTTTATGCTCTGGTTGTGCACGTAAGGTGTAAGAAAAGATGTGTTTTGATGCTCTCAGGCTGTGAAAATGAAGAAGGCATGTGAATTTAACAGGTCTTCAGCTCCTCAGAGACTCTTGGGATGTTTTTGTTCATGGGAAAAGGTTTATGAGTATGTCTGACTGTTGACACCAACTATAAATAAGACCCCGTTATTTTTCTATGGATTTGGTGCTGTAGTCTAAAGAAAGTTATTATATGCCACTTCAGATCAGTATTGGGATTTCTGAAAAGCTTGGAGTCTGCTAATGAAAAGTCAGATAAAGAGCCAGTATCCCTATAATGACATGCAGGGTTTGAATTGGAGACATATTGTTATTGGCTGCTTCGGGGGGGTGGTTACCCCTTACCACTGTAGGGATCATAATTAAGCAGACACAAACAATTGCATTAAATCCCCAAAAGAAAATGGTTTGCTTGATCATAAAAAATAATAGTTTTATTTTACCTTGCTTGCAGATTTGACTTGTAGTTGATACAATGTAAACCTTTCAAAAGCAAAAAAAACCCCAACATACCCTAAGTTAAAATGACATTATTTGTGCTATAATTAACTAAAATGAAGCATCATTTAATGACAAAATTGCTATTTGGACTGACAACAGGTTTCTCAGCTGTAAGTAAGTTTATATTATTTGTAAGACAAATTCTAAGATTAGGAAAACATGTTACCATCTTTGTGTATAAACCACTGCAATATAGCCAGTATTCTTCAGTCTAGAGAAGTAATTTGTATTTTAAATTCAAAATCCAGTGAGAGAATAGCAGCCATAAGTATCTGACTGTATCCATGATCCAAAGGGCATATGTGACCATCTGCATAAAAGCCAGTTTATTTTTGAGCTGGCGACCTCATCCTTGCAGCATTCCCTTCTTCCCTCTCATCACAACTCCACCAAAAAGAGCCACTATTGGAGGAGTAGACTTTCTTCAGGAGGCTACAGACTCCAGTAAGCTGGGATGGGAATGAAAAGAGCCTGAACTTGATAGTTTGTCAAGATTTCATTAGAGTTCTGTTAGGTACTGAACCTACTCTACAGGGGGAGAAATGGTGTTGCAGGCATCTACATGTTTTTGGAGTATATGTCCTACCAAATTGCCCTGCCACTTTTTTTTCTTTATGGGTGATTTGTGGGCCAGTGTGAATAATCAAGGTTTACTTTACACAGCAGGTGAAGTGGGAAGAGGATTGAAAAGATATAGCAATGTTGCTTCAGATTAATTATTAATTTTTTAAATTTGGTGAACCGAAAACTATTAATTTCAGACTTAATCCATTCAGAAACTAGTTCAGTTACTGAGCTATTTTAAAGACAAGAGGCAGCTGCTACAGAAACTTCAGTACTGCTTTTGGATAACCCAGGGTTTAGAACATGACCCCACTGAAGTGGAATTCATTGCCCACACAGATCCCTTCCTCATAATTGGAGGTTGTCTGACTTCCAAGGAACTGATAATCTGTCCATCTTAAACCACTGCATTTTTATGAACTGTTTTATATTATAAAACATGTTTTTATGTTTGAAAGATAATTAAACCTGGGTTGCTTACTGATTAGATGGGTGTCTTTTATTGACCTTCATATACTTTCTTGTCTCTCCGGGCTACATAATGCTTACTTTCACATAAAGTAGACCATGCTAACAGGAGAATCTTTCTCTCAAATTCCCTCAAGTCCAGTGGTGCATGCATAGAAGGTGAACATGTCAATTCAACTTGTTGTGGAATCAGAGCTTGAACCCAAGTGACCAGTATTGTACTCATCTCTGAGGTTCCTAGACTGTTATTCATTATTACAATTGTTCAATCCTAACTGTTGAACCAGTGCATGTTACTATTACCAAAATGAACAGATTGGATAGTGGTCTCATACAGGAAATATTCTTTCAAAACTAGTGCCTGAATTTTATCTGAAAATATGCCATTCTGTGTTGATTAACTTTTGTCTGGCAAATAAAGCCTTGCCTGTTCCTTTCCTCTTACCCTATTATAGCTCAGCACTGGTGATTTGACTCATCAGCCAGCACAGCATGGCTCTCTTCCGAATCTGATGCAAAAGAGAATAGCTCTGTCTGTCTGTAAATGGGCTTATCATTATTTTCATTCTAATAACAAATGATTCTTATCATGAGGTAATACTGTGTGCAGTATATATACTGCTGGTTATCATATGATTCCTACGTAGGAGCCTGGACGGAGGCACAAACCCCACTTATTCTCTGGTGTTAGAAACCAGGAACCACTGTAGTAGTGACTGGCACTTCCATAGCTGCTGTGAGTTGCACCAAGTGCTGTCCTGGTACAATGCCAGGCTGATCTGGTGGGAACATAAAAGTTGGTTTAAGGTCCCTTTGCACATTGCTGCTGCCTTTGTCAGATACATTCTGCGCTACTAAGCTGTGATTGAGCTCTTAGATCTATGAATATATAATACTTTATTTGCAGACACTATGGTTAAAAAAAAGGACAAGGAAGGAGGGAATATATGCTACTAATACTTTGTTTCTGCTATATTAGTAGCAACTTGCTAGAGTGGCCTGCCATCGAGCAGTATTTATAGCAATGTATAAAACATATTAGTGACATCCCTTTTAAATTCAAAAGCTTTAGCTAATATTACTGTCTGCATTCAAAGCAGAGCTCAGTGCCTAAAAGCCGGTCAATAAACATTTTAGTACTGCTCTATTCCAGTGATCTGAATTCAATAATGTTACCTTTCCAGAAGCTGGAGAATGGAAAGTGAAAGAATGATTTATGAAGCTTAGCTATGCATGGCCAGATAAGAAAGCTTTAACTGATGCTTGCAGGATTCTCTTTAATGAAGTACAAGTTGCCAAGATAAGTTTAGGTAAATGAAGCCTCTGTCACAATATGTTACAGCAAAAGAAATGACAGAGACAGCAGAGCAGATGGAGGTTATTACAGAACAGTGGTGTCAAGAATTGTAGTCTAGGTAACTGCACAAAGACAGAACAGATGCATTAAGTTTTGTATTAACAATTTCATGATGCCAACGAATATTTATCGAATCTGTTTAAATAAAGCCTAGCGAGTGTCTTTCCTTAAATTGTTATTTAGCCTCCATTGAGATCATACCACTAAGGCATCACTCTCTTTTGGGTAGAATTCTTCCCTTTTATTGGCACCGTCCATTTTTTAATGTTGTCATTAACTGCGAAGCCCCTTTACTTTTCTTTTCAAAATGTTGTTAGTTTGTTTGTTTGTTTTTAATGCCGCCCTTGTTGACAGTATCAACCAGCATTAATTCAAATTAGTAAAATTCCTATTGTCTTTTTTTAACATCATAGTTTAACATGAAACAGCCTACTGTAAATGACATGAGATAGGTGAACCTATGCTTGATTGTTGGGGCACAGGACCTACAATTATCAGGTGTAAAAAACTTGTTTTGAGTTCTACCCTTTCCAGGAAAAAACTGGAACCAAGCCAGTGTGGAATCGGCATTTGCATTATGTTCTGTTCACTCCTGTTTTACGTTGAGTAGGTAAATTATTTTTAGGGAGAAAGATGAATCATTAGGGAGCTTATCCTAAATATGACTTTGAGACTGTACTTGAACAATAAATAAGCTTGTTTGGTGATTGTTTCTTGAAAAACATGGTGTCTGCTTCTAATTTGCTTAGAATTTAGAGAGTTTCAAACCACTGAATCAGGAAAATACGGGTTTTTTTCTTTATATCCTGTCAAAAAGGCTATACTAGCTTCCGAAGGGAGGCCTGTCACACCTGTAGGATGACAGCCTCAGTGGTGGGCAGGCTGACAGGCAAAACTACATTGAGTTTCTCTACAAATATACATGAGGTTGAATCTCACATGATTGTGTCACACCATCCATCTCCTTGGCCAGGGTCCTTTGTTCTTGTGTTTGCTCTGACTATTGAAAATTCAGCAGTGAAGGCACATATTATCTTTATGCACTGATAGGTCTATTTCATAGACTATTTGAATGCTGTGTCTTTTTGGTGAAAGGCTATAGGGGTGAGGTAAAGGAGAATGTGGTATGCAATACACCTTTTTAACAATTTGAAATACTTCCAGAAGAACTAAGATTAAACCCATTAGTGAAGACTCTTCGGTTAAGTAAGAAACCAAAATAATTTTTATTCCTCTTCTTCTTTGTATGTCAAAAGTTTTCCCTTTCCCTTCCCTCACTTAAAAATTAATGGCTTGGTCTTCCTTCTATGATACCTCTGTTCCAAGGCTTAGGTTTTTACCTCTTCTGTGACTGTTGAAGTCTCTTTTCAGTATCTTTCTTATGTTAGTCAGTGTGGGAAGAATGAAAGAAAGGGAAGAGTGGAGAAGGATGCTAAGGGAGGAAAAATAGGGAGAAGCGAGGGGACCTGCAGACATCTAATTTTTTCCCTATGGCTAACAGAACAACAGGGAGGATCTGCATTTGCCCTGGTTATTTCCAATGTGCTTCCGTAACCTAGTAGAGTTGTCATTAATTTATTGAGAAATGACAATTACATTGAGGTAGAACCCTACTCCACTGTGAAATCTGTGTATTACCAAAGCTTCATTTTCTATTTCTATGCTGTCTTCATCTCTAGTCTGATAATTTATAGAGTGCTGTATAATGAAACATGAACTGATGCCACAAAACTCACTTAATACAAATTAATTGTGTATTTTATTTTTTCAGATCTGAAGGTTACTAACCTTGGAATTAAAGGTATTTTCTGCTGGGGTTCTTTTTCTTTAATTTTAAGACAAAAGTCTTTCAGCATACAAAGAACTAAGACATCTCTGCCTTGTTTTTGCTGATGTTATGCCTTTTGTAACAATTTAGCTTGTAGGTAAACAAAGACAGATTCCATTCAGATGCCACAATTGGCTCAGCATTCCTTGTGGCGTTTTAATAATAGTTTTAACAGCAGTGCCTTTTTATCCCTGCAAGTCTTCTTTCCTACTGCTGTGTTTGTAAGAAGGGGAGCCTTAGAGAGTGCAAGTTAGAGACAGTGAGAGAGAATTAGAGCAGTAATTCTGTGAGGCTTAGAATTAGCTTCTTGTATTTTATTCATGCATTATTTGTCTTTAGGACTGTAAGGTCTAGGAAAGTATAATAAAGTTTGGGATTTATTTTTTATGTTAACAAAATCTGAATGCTATCTTGGTTCTGTAGGTCCTGCTAGGCTCTAAAAGAAGGAGGGAAATTAGTTTCTGCATCACTTGGTCTACACAATTGACTAATTAGAAATAAATTTGTCTTTTAGTCTTTCAATAAATTGGGGTAGGAATCTGTACTTGTAAAGCAAAAGAACCATTATTACCAAAATTCAGTGAGTGGTTATGGGTATGTTTTTTGCCTGAGAAGAGGGAAGATAGGTAAAAAATATAATCCATGCACCTCTCCTCCCTCCAACACATTTTACAGGGATTTCAGACATTGTTGTCACAATTAATTAGTGAACATTTGAGGAAAGATAATGGGTGACTTGGCTGTCAGTTTCCAATCTTTGTGTTCACTGGGCTGAAATCCGAGCAGACTGGCAGAAGGACCTGGAAGTAATTAAACATCTAAAATTCCACAAATGCAAAAACTTCCATTGTTTGTGTCTTCTTTTTAAAAAAGTAATAGAAGTATGAGATGTCCCATTCTTTTCAGCTGCCACATGATTCCTAAGAGAGGTCTTAGGTTTTTAGAGGATGAGGGATACACTGAACAACATAGTGCCTCTTTGGGATTAAGAAGTGGTGTTGCATCTGGTAGACAGAAGAGGTTATAACCTTTGAATAAAGGTTCAGTGGTGCTCTGAGTTCTGTGAAGAGCTACCACCCCTTCTTCGCTTTTGTGTGGCAGGGGCAAACAATGCTCCCAAGTACTTTACCTGCTCTGTTTCCAGTGTCTGTCTGTGGAAAGATAGGTTGTTCTTATTCCTTTCTACTTGTCTGCCACCATCCCATCCATTCATCCATCCATCAGTCGATTGATCCATCCATGCATCCAGGCACTGTTATCCCCATTGGTGCAAGAGCAAATATGGCACTGTAGATAGACCCTGCTGTCTAGCAAGACAGAGACGTCCACAGAGCTCAGACCCTGTATGGAAAGTTACTTACATGGTTACGTTGGTAAATGTTAGCAAGTTTTTTCTGCCAGCCTATAACACAGTTTCTCAAACACACCTCAGAAATATCAGCATTATTCAGGACTGCCTCAGCATTTTGACCTTCAAAATTAGGAACTAAATCACACATAATTTTTCATATGGTTTGCTTTCAATGGTTCATGCAAGATGCTTATATTCCTTAAATAGAGAATTAAATCATAATTAGTTCAGAGTTAAGGGAAATCAGTTTTATATTGTATGGGATACTGAGAAGTTTCAAAGTGAGGAGCATACTTTTTCCACTAAAGAGAAAATGAAAGGAAGACAAGCGTAGCTTTACTTTGTTTTTTATTTTTTAAGAACAGATAGGTAAGATTAAAATAAAGCTCCTAATAAGTAGTGAGAAAAATAATGAATAATAATGAAATAATTAATTATAGATTTACCTTGGGTGTTCAGGCAGCTGTAAGGCAAATTATTCTACTCAGAAACTTATAATTAAAAATAGCAATAATATACCAAATACCAAAGGGATAGTCATGTTGGAAACATGCAATAAAAAAAAAAATATTCCATATCATACTACTGACATAAAAGAAGGATTAAAATTAAGAGCTTTCTGCTTTGCTGAAGTGACATGAGTCTGTCTCACTACACAAAGGATTGCACCAGTACTAATCCCATTTTGTTTGAATGATCTGACTCTGCCACTCTCCCTAGCCAATTTATAAAGATCCATGCAAATCCACCCAGGTGATGTTCTGATTATGTGTTTTTGGTGTGGGAGATTTTTTGCCTGGTATTTTAATATGGGAATGTAAAACTTCTCTATTTCTCTAACTTTTGTTTGATTAATTTAGTAACCTGAGTTTCTGTGTTCCTCTGACTTAATAAAATTTTATCTAGTCGATTTTAAAAAAGAAAAATCTTTACTTCACACTTTCTTATCTGGAACTCTAATTTTGTATACACATACTAGGATAACTCGTGCTTTCAAATGGAATTTGGGCCCAATTTGGGGAATTAGAAATGTTTCTTTCTGGGTTAGTGGGTTAAGTACACATTTCAGAATTCCCCAAATTTGAAAGGTTCATTGGAATCCAGTTTAAAACTTGACTGTGGCTGAACTAATTGGCTACATTTGTGGCTTCATAAGGTATTTTCTGTTGAGAACACAAAATTTTAGAATAAATGTCTTTTTTACAAACTAGTAGAAATACAATTAATTTTATATAAAATGGTCTTTTTTCAATTTGTTCCTCTTTACGTGTTGTGAAGTTACAGTTAATATTCTCCTCCAAGGCTGCTGCTCAGCAGTGGGGAGCAATCATTTGAAATAAGCAGTGTGTTGCCTGATCTGTCCAAAACACTGCAGTGCCTGAAATTCTCCTTGTAGCACTTTCCCTTCAAGGTCTTGTGATTAATTCTTTGTTTCTGCAGCACACTCTCTCTCTTAAGCTGGTTTGAAAATTATGCAGGAAAATGCAGAAATTTTATAGTACAGTTTTCATTACTGCTCAACTTTTTTTTTCTTTTTTTTTTTTCATATGTAAGGCTGGGATCTTCAAGACTGTATACTGTAATCTTTGTTAGACCTTGATCTGCCAGTCAAAGTACAGTCAAAGTACAGTCAAAGTACTGACCTTCAATTGTGAATAGCAAAAGGTGTGACACTCCACAGTATCTGTATACATCTTTCTGTTTGCACAAGTACTACTTTTGTGTTTAACTTTCTTTCATTAGCACTGGTTGCTTGAGTGGAAAAATCAGCTCTTAGATCTTTGTTAAACAGTGACTCTTTCAGGACTTTTCAGAATTAAAGTGAGTAACAGTGTGTTTGTGAACATTTGGGTTTTTGTTTTGGCTTTGTGTTTGTTTGGGCTTTTTTGTTTTGTGTTTGTTTGGTTTTTTTAATAAAAAGAACAGAGTATGTATATAAAGTCTAAAAAATATATTGGATGTCCAAATTTCAGGAACAGAAACGAGTCTGAGTGAACATGAATCCATTTTCTTCAGTGATAAATTTTTGCTCAGAGTAGATAAACCAAGTTATGGCACCTCCTGCAATCCAACATTTTCTGATAGCCTAAAAGCTCTAGAATTAATTTTTCCCATAATTCTTAAAGTGGGATATTTTAATTAAAGTACTGAAAATTGCTTGTAAGACTAGCACATGCAAGTTTTACTCTTAGAAGGCACTTGTTTGGTGTCTTTAGTGGTTAAGAACACAGAGAATTCCTGATAGTGATGACAGAGGTTTTGGGATATAAACAGATAGAAAGAAGCAGCTGTAATACATGCACTGTTGTCTTCTTAAAAGCTTAGGTATTGTGCCTGTAATTTTGAAGAATTTAATTTGATTTCTTAAGAGGTTTAGGTCTGAACTACTCTCAGTTTTATTAGGTCCCAGTAGTTAGTGGTATTGATCTTTTAAGTAAATACTAAGTGATGCAAATGGAAGCTTTCTAAAACCTTACTCACAACTATTTTTTTATTTCTTAAAGATAAACCTTTATCTGAGATTTCAGTACATTGAAAGAGCAGTCTGACATATATCATGCCCCTCATCTGGTGACCAGTGAAAGTCTAAATCTGATGAGCTAATCCTCTGCGCAGTGGTGCAGAATCAATGTGGGGAAGCTTGTTTCAGGTTCTCTGGATGCATCTGTCCACAGAATGAAAATTCTCATCAGCTTGGAGGAGAAAGAAACTGTTCAATGAAAATGAGATTTTTACATATATAGTTTTTACTGAAATGTGTGCTGGTAGGGACTTTGCTGTTTGTCCTAAGTAAAAAAGTTCCAAAGCAGTGGGTACTAATTTATTTTTTTTTTAACTCTTTTGCTGACAGAAAGGATTTAAGTTCCTATATTTAAGATGTCATCTATAGCATGTCTGGCTTTCACACAGCTTTAAGCAGTTCAGTCCTGGACAGAATTACAGGGGAAGCATAGGTTCGGTTGAATAGTCAGATTTTCATAAATCTGATCCCTCATGTAATAGTGGACACATTAACCCCACCTTCTTAAATGCAGACATGAGCTCACTGACTAAGCAGAAACTTTCCCACTAGGTACTCTGATCTGCAAGTGCTGGGTTGCTTGGCATACAAAACCATGACTGGCTCCAAAGGAGAGCCTGGCACTTAAGGACTAGCTGGAGATTAGTGTGGAATACAACTGTAATGTTTTCAAACTTGAGTAAGTCGATGTGTGTGGTGCTGAGCTCTGTAGGTTTCCCCAGCTCAGAGCTCTGTGTGATGCTTTGTTGCACGATATGTAGAAGTTCTTTCGTTGCAAGAAAACTCTAAATATACAAATACTAACCACTGGATATCTTTAATTTTTTTTCCCACCGTGTTGCAAATGGAATGTATTCTGTGTCCCATTTGGAACAGCTCCCATTAACAGCTAAGCAATTTGCTTTTTATGTGTTTAC
The DNA here is from genome assembly GCA_013397135.1 of Pachyramphus minor. Classification (NCBI taxonomy): domain Eukaryota; kingdom Metazoa; phylum Chordata; class Aves; order Passeriformes; family Tyrannidae; genus Pachyramphus; species Pachyramphus minor. The sequence continues at coordinate 18,015 of VYXB01000550.1, forward strand.
TAGTCAGAATACTCTGTGCTTTTTAAGCTGTCACTAACTGGAACAGGCTAACAATATAATCATAGTGGGTTGATGGAATATAAAATGAGAAAAGTTTTGCTAGAATAAAGTGCTCTTAACCATCTCTCTGGTCTTTGAATGTAATAGGGTGATAAATGCATTCTGTGAAAGTGTTACATTAAGGAGGATAAATAATATTCCAAGAAAAATCTCTCACTTTTGATTATTGAAGTGATTTGTGATACCTTTATTGATCTCTAGCCCAAAAGCATAACAGTTATTTTCTGTGAGTTTTCTTAGTAAATCAATACTAACAATTTTCTGAAAAAGAGTTCAAATCAGATGGGAAATTTTTGTGTGTTATGATTTGCCTTTTGTTTTCTAGTTAATGTTATTTACTTCAGTCTTAAAAAGATTAAAAAATGGGTCGCTTGTGTCACAGATAGTCTTCTCTCTCTATTCCAAGACATACATTGTTTTAATTTTTTCCTTTGGGCTTTTCTTTTCTCTCCATTGCTTACGAATAGTGGATTCCTTCACACACATTTAGAAATGAGATTTGAAAGATTTTGGAAAACACCATGAAGTGGAATGAACTTACCATCCACACTTTGTGGTTACGTGGGATGCTTTTCCCATGCACTGAGCAGATTCTTTTCTATTCTAAGTATACTTCTGTCTGAAATGCCTTTTTTTTTTTT
>VYXB01000550.1:18749-123756 GCA_013397135.1 Pachyramphus minor
TTCCATGGAAAACCTTCACACAATCTCCAGGATAATAAAGAACTGAGAAAAGTATTAAAATATTTTAAAAATATATCAGCACCTTTCCTTAATGCACAACTTCTGACCACTGGCCTTTCTGAAAATCTTGTTGTTTAGTTTGGTGGAAGCTACATATATGCTGCAGAGGGAGAAGTGACTGCTACTCCCAGGATATAAGTTAACCTTTCTACAAGTTCTTCAAGAGGGCACTAATGGTTAACAATTCTGGACAGTGATGTAATATGTTTTGTTCTAAAATCACATGTTCCTTGCAAACAGTTGGGATTTGCAGAAGAAAACCCAAACCAGTTTTGGACCTCTACAGGTTTTGACATTCTTTATGAGAAAAATGCAGAAATTTGTCTCTGAGAACACAAATGTTGAAACTTCTTGAATTGGAGTAGTCTACACCAGCTTTAAGCAGAAAAAATGCCTTTTTTTTGTGATGCATTTAAAAATTTAGGTTTCAAATATGCTGTCATCTAGAAGATACATTGATTCTCCACAGTCAGATCTGGGTAAATAAAAATATAATCTTTCCCTTCTTGTAATCACAGAAATCTTGGTATTTCTGGCTGTACGTACTGGCATGGCAGAAGTAATCAAATCTTAGACAAGGGAAAACACATAAAGTAAGGCATCAAAATAAAGGAGGTTTCTTCATAATGAGAAGGACTTGATGTTTTTCAACTATAGACGCTGAAATAGTGTTAAATCAGGTAATGAAGCCTCAGCTGAAACTGAAGAGACAGAAAAATTCAGGGGAGAACTGTGGGAGTGATGCAAGCACAGTGGATACACCAGCCATGAACTGAACATTTCTAAAGAGAAGGAGTGATTATTTCAACCTCCAAAATGGTTCCTTAAGACACTTCAAAACAAAAAGATCATGAAATCAAATAGGTATGAGAACACAAATATCTCAGTTTATGTAGAAAGAAAAAACAGAGGAAGGACAAAGTGTTTAAATGCTTTCAAAATGTTATGCAGGTAGCAGCTCTTTAAATGCTTTTACTCTGTTCAAAGACACATTCAAGGTAATAAAGTTCTTGTATGCACTTGGAAGAGTTTAAGACATTCCTGAAATATACTTCCAAAAGAGTGTTGTTCTTCCCTGTTTCATAATTAGAGGCAGTAATATCATACTCTCCCCCCCCTCCCTCAAATTTCTTATAGTTTGATATGGCTCATCTTGGAGTGCAGTAAGGATTTCTTGTCTACTTTTTTTAATTCCCTCTGAAATGGAAAAAAGTTGTCTTGGTATTGAAAATCCAGTTTCATTAGTTTTAATTTTCTTTTTAGTGTCATTTCACTTTCCTAAATTATTCAGAATACTTCTGAGTAATTTTGCTGCTTTCTTCCTATTTCTGTTCTCCATGAATTTAATCAGTCAGATTATGTGTCTTGGACTTATTTTTCATCCCAGTATTTGATATTCTATCTTTCATTTTTGTTAGTACATTCTTTTTACACTAATTAAGACCTGAATAAGTAAAAACATCACTCAGCTCTTCAGGTAGGTTTGTGTTGTACTTCTACCTCTTAGGGTTTTTTTGAACCTTCTCATATTTTTTCAGTTGTCCACCCTCAAAATAATTTTTTTAACCTTGAGCTCAGCTCAACTGTTGTTGGAATTGCAAATTCATTTGTATTTCAAACTCCTGTTTGAGACTAGGTCCCTAGGGCTATGAAATATTGTTGAATGTCACAGCTCCAGTTTATGTTTTACTTTATTTAATTAGGATTCCAACTAACATGTTTTCTTGATGATTTTAAGTCTGAATGGTAACAAGAAAAAAATAATCTTTTGCCCTAAAACTTTGCTGTTAATGAGCTCCAGAATATCAGTTTTCTGCACTGTGTGTACCAAAGTTTTTAGATTTCTTTAGCAATGAACATTAAGTAGGTATTAACTGAGCCATAACATTATTGTCAGCTTAATGGATGTCTTAATAGATATATTTGAAAAACTGTTCCATATACTGAATTACTCAGATTTTTTTTCACCAATGAACGTAGAGTTATGTATTTTTTATATATAAAGAGTGAACATTACCTCAAGAGAATGCTGTGATTATTTAACATTGAAATTTAAGTTGTAGTTCACTTTCTAGTTCTGAGAGTTCTGCATTCACAAAAACCAAGAATGAAGTTCGTTGCCTGAAGTGGAAAAAAAAGAAAGCTGTGAAATTACAGCTTTCCATGTTCTTTGTGTGCGGAAGAACACAGTTAAAGTGAAGGACTTTGAAATGGAGTCCTAGTGGAAATAGCTTTGACAGTTAGTGAAGAGTTGTTTTCCTTCAACATCACTTAAAAATGTATTTTAGAGCACAGCTGTTCTTTCACTTAGGCATTCAGGTGCTAGTTTGAGGCTGCCATAAATGTATCTGACATTGCTTTTGCTATTTCCTCAGTCCTCTGCACTTTGAGAAATCCCACTGTTGAAATTTAAAATAGGATATTTGCTCTCCTCTCTTATGTTCTGATGAAAATAGCTATTTGTCATCTGATTTAGCACGCATTGAATAGGACAGTGGAGATCTCAGAACTCTTCTGAAAGGGTCTTAGTGAATTTGTGCAATTGCATTCCAGAACCAAATAAGACAATCATGATATTTTTGGCTGGTTTATTTCTTTATAACAATCAGAATTAGAAGCTTACCTTTTATTCAGGAAAAATTAAACAAGAAGATTAAAGAATGCAAGTGTATCTCTCTGCGTATCTCAACTAGTTTCATGCCCTTATTAGGAAGACAATGTAAAGCTCTTTTTGGTAAACAAAAAACTACCTTAAAAATTTTTAAGTGTACTCTTTGCCATTAAACATCTTACACACTGTTCTTTCTTAAAATTAATAGTTCTTCCTTTTGTGCCACCCCGTTACTGACTATCCATGACTTCTGATATCTCCTCTTTTTTTTTGGTCACAGAAGCAAGGGAAGAAAAAATGATCTAGTGCTGATACTCAGTGTAGTTTAATATTATCAAGTAGAATTTTTGATTTTGCTTTGCTCAGGAACTTTTTTTCCCGGTGAAACCACCAAATCTGTTTAGTCCAGGACACTAGATTGTGCTGTGTCTAATGCTTTGACTTAGTCTGAAAGGAAACAGGCTCTGAGCTTTACACATGGTGTCACCATCATTGGTTGCAATCTGGTGTGGGATTATGTTACTTCTACAAAGCTATATTGTACTGTCTGCTGGAAAGCAGCTCCTGATTCCTAAATTTAGGGTGTTTAGGGTGAGATTTATCAAATGAACTTCAGAGCTCAAATGCCTGATTCCATTGAATTTCAAAAGATATGTCAAGCTGCACTGAAAATATCAGCAATAGTAAAATACATAAGTGAGAGAAGGAATTTTTGTAAGTGGTCAAAATATGCACCTAAATATTGAGCATCTCAAGACATCATTCGGTAATGTCAAATTGGTTTGATATCTGTGAAGGTGTTTTAAGAGTCGAAACAACATTTAATAATGTTTGCTATGTAGCTGAATACAGACTTAAAGAATACAGATTTTGAATTGCTGGGTATATTTTTCCTTTTTTAGGAGTCCTAAAAGGATTTGGAAAATTTTAGAAATATGCTTTTTGTATCTGTTTCCCTGTCCAGTTTAATGTTAAATCTGGCTGACTGGGATGGCTGGACAAATGATAGTGCTAGAAATTATTTGGTATTTTATATTAATTTTGACTTTTATTAATGATCAAAACAGTATATGGTTGTTGCTTACATTGATATGGCCCAATACACAAAAATTGCTGGGTTTATGCTGCTAAGACTTGTGGGCATTATGGTGGTTCTGATGAAAAATTACAAATGCCCATGAAATATGTCAACTCTGCCCAGTTGCTTATATAGAAATAATCCTCTACTAATCATAGACAGTTCATCAGGTGTGAAAGTGGGTTAAAGGGTAAGACAGAAAAAGAATTATTATGGCATTTGTCAGTAATGTGTCTAATCTTGAGAGGCTGTGCAGATGTATATGAAGATGTGTGAACACAGAAGATTATCTATCCATCACCTGGATTAATCTCCAGAGTAGATAGTAATTTCTGACAGGGGTTAAAAGTTGCCCCAAGCCCACCCCTTGTACACCACTGCTGACAGCAGAATAAAGAGACCAGCCTTTGATGTGCTGCATGGACAATGAGATCTGTGTTAACCTCTATTCAGATTTAGAAAAAGTGACTAAATACAATATTTTTTCCACACATTTCTTACTGTGAACTGGAACTATTTCTGTACATGATGTAGTGCTCAGACAGAAAGTGTCTGGCTTAGTTAACGATTCCCACTGAAACTCTCTGAGTCTGTGGCTTTTTTGAGGAAGACAAAGTGCTTAAATATTTGCCATGGTGTTTATAGTACTTTGCACAAAGTACTTTTTGTACAAATCATTTTTGTTGAAACCCCCAAACAGATTATTTTCATGCTACTGTATATAGTACATATTTATGAAACATACAGAAATTAATATTACTCTCTATATATATACACAGGGAAAACCAATTTCGTATTCCAGCAGTCAAATGAATGATCTACTCTTAGTTACCATTTTAGTAAAATTGCAGAAAGCAGTGACTCATATTATAGTTGCTCGAGGCTTCTCATCCATCCACTCTCATGGATTGTTTTTCAAAATCTAATCAGCAGCCAAATGTAGTATAGATCACAAAATATATTATGAAGCTATCTTACAATAACTAACCCTGTGTTTTCCATCTCTATGGAACAGTGATTGGGAATCAGAGCAGTGTTCAGTGAGGAATTATGTGAGAGAGGGCAAACAAATTCACCTCTCTTTCCATTTCATTTGTATTTGTTACATTCCTTGATAAGACTGTAAATTTTTCAGAAAAAACAGAGTCTTTTAATATGTGAGTGTTTGTGTAAAGTAGCTTCCTGATACAGCTGGTGAGGGAGGCCACTAAGGAAGGTGTCCTGCTGGACCTGCTGTTTATGAAGAGAGAAGGACTGGTGGGTGATGTGATGATTGGAGGCCTTCTTGGGCAGAGGTGTCATGAAATGATTGAGTTTTTGATTCTTGGAGAATCAAAAGGGGGGTCAGCAGAACTAGATCATTGGACTTCTGGAGGACAATGGATGAGAGAGTCACTTGGAGGCAGTCATGAGGGGCAAAGGAGTCCAGGAGGGTGGATGTGCTTTAAGAAGGAAACCCTAAAGGCATAGGAGCAAAATGTCTCCATGTGCTGAAAGATGAGCCAGCAGGGAAGACCAACCTGACTGAACAGAGAGCATTGGCTGGAACTCAGGAAAAGAGAGAATTTATGGCCTTTGGAAGAAAAAGCAGACAACTTGGGAGGACTAAAAGTATGTTGTGAAGTTATGCATGGAGAAAATTAGAAGGGTCAAAGCCAACTAGAACTTAATTTGGCTATTGCCATAAAAGAAACTAAAAAAATCTATTTACAGATACATCAGCAACAAAAGGAGGGCTAAGGAAAGACCATGACGAAGGATGAGGAAAAGGTGCAGGTACTTAATGCCTTTTTTGCCCAAGTCTTTTATAACAAGACCAGTTGTTCTCAGGGTATCCAGCCCTCTGAGCTGTAAGACAAGGATGGGGTGCAGAATAAAAGCACCGTAATCCAGGAGGATTGGTTAGCAACCTTCTATGCCTCTTAGACATGCACAAGTCTATGGGTCTAGATGGGATCCACCAAAGGGTACTGAGGGAGCTAGCAGGAGTGCTCACTGAACCACTTCTAGGCATTTACTAGCTGTTCTGGTTAACTGGGAATGTCCAAGTTGATTGGAAGTTAGTAAATGCTCATCTACAAGAAAGGCTGGAAGAAGGCTCTGGGGAACTACAGGCCTGTCAGCCTGACCTCAGTGCTGGGGAAAGTCGTGGAGCAGATCATCTTGAGTGCCATCATGCAGCATGTACATCATAACCAGGGGTTCTGGTCCAGCTAACACAGGCTTAGGAAAGGCAGGTCCTGCTTGACCAACAACCTCACCTCCTTTTGTGACGCGGTGACCTGCCTAGTGGATGAGGGAAAGGTTGTAGATGTTTTTGCCTGGGCTTTTGTAGGGCCTTTGACATTGTCTTCCAAAGCATGCTTCTGTAGAAACAGACTTTCAATGGCATGGACAGGTGTACTTTTTGCTGGGTAAAAAACTAGCTGGATGACTTGACCCAGTAATGTGAATGAAGTTAAATCCAGTTGGCAATTTGGTTGTTAGTGGTGTTCCCCAGAGGTCACTGTTGGCATCAGTTCTCTTTAAAGCCTTTATCAATGATCTTGACGAAGGGATCAATGGTACCCTCAGTCAGTTTGCAGATGCAATGTTGATCTGCTTGCCTGAGGGTAGGAAGGCTCTAAGAGTGATCTGGACAGGCTGGATTGATGGGCTGAGGCCAATTTTATGAGTTTCAGCAAGGTCAGTTGCTGGGTCCTGTACTTGAGTCACAATAACACCATGCAGTGCTACAGGCTGGGGTCAGAGTGGCTGGAAAACTGCCTGGTGGAAAATGGCCTGGGGGAGCTGGTTGACAGCCAGCTGAATGTGAGCCAGAAGTGTGTCCAGGTGGCCAAGGCCGGTGGCATCCTGGCTTGTATCAGGAGTAGTATGACCATCAGGACTAGGGAAGGGTTTGTTCCCCTGTACTCGGCATTGATGAAGCCACATCTCGAATCCTGTGTTCAGTTTTGAGCCCCTCACAATAAGAAAGACATTGAGGTACTGGAGGTGTCCAGAGAAGGGCAACAGAGCTGGTGAAGAGACTGAAGCAACGGAGCTGGTGAAGTCCTATGAGCAGCGTCTGAGGGAGCCGGGGTTGTTTAGCCTAGAGAAAAGGAGGCTAAGGGGAGGCCTTGTCACTCTCTACGTCTCCCTAGAAGTAGGTTGTAGCCAGGTAACTTGGCCTGTTCTCCAGAGTAAAAGGCGACAGGGGGGGAAATAGCCTCATGTTGCAACAGGAAAGGTTTAGTTTGGGTATTAGGAAAAATTCTTCAGTGAAGGTTGGTCAGCCATTTAAACAGGCTTCCAGGGGAATTTGTGGAATTAGCATCTCTTAAAGTGTTCAAAAATGTGTGGATGTTGTAGCCAGGTAACTTGGCCTGTTCTCCAGAGTAAAAGGCGACAGGGGGGGAAATAGCCTCATGTTGCAACAGGAAAGGTTTAGTTTGGGTATTAGGAAAAATTCTTCAGTGAAGGTTGGTCAGCCATTTAAACAGGCTTCCAGGGGAATTTGTGGAATTAGCATCTCTTAAAGTGTTCAAAAATGTGTGGATGTGGTACTTGGGAACATGGTTTAGTGGTGAATATGACTAGTGGTCAAATTCAATGTCTTTTGCAACCTAAATGGTTCTCTGATTCTATATTTTATAAAGTATCAAGTATGATGCAGATCTGCCCGCTGACAAGGCATCTGTTGCTAGAAAAAACATGCTATTTCCTGATCAACACTTTAAATTTTCTATGCTGGTAACATGTTCATGTTTCTCACTTTTCTTGTTTTGGTGCTCATTGGTTTTTTTTCTCTATCATGTGTAAATAGTGGGTTTTGGNTAGTGGTCAAATTCAATGTCTTTTGCAACCTAAATAGTTCTCTGATTCTATATTTTATAAAGTATCAAGTATGATGCAGATCTGCCCGCTGACAAGGCATCTGTTGCTAGAAAAAACATGCTATTTCCTGATCAACACTTTAAATTTTCTATGCTGGTAACATGTTCATGTTTCTCACTTTTCTTGTTTTGATGCTCATTGGTTTTTTTTCTCTATCATGTGTAAATAGTGGGTTTTGGTTTTTTTGTTTTGTTTGTTTGTGGGTTTTTGTTTTTATTTTTTGTTTTGTTCTTTGGTGACCAGCCAGTGTCAGTATGGTAGTATTTTTGAAACTAAGTATGGGCTAGAAGAAAGCCAAGTAATTTCATTAACAGTAGTACATTTAGAAGTGATTCTGTGAGTATTTCAGGCAGGTAGCACCATACAAGGACATTTAGAAGTGTGTAAATTTAAGGATTGGTGGAAGTGTAATCAGGTCACACATAACGACCAATCCTCCATGATATCTTTAAGGTAATATCTCAGATTCACAACTTTACAAGCAGTAGCTCTGCATACAATTCAAGATATTTATGGACATAGTTAAAACTAAGATTAAAGTGTTGTAAGAATGTACAGAATTAAAGACACTTTTGGATTTCCCGGGGTTCTTTCAAAGTCAAGGAGTAAGTTCTGTAAGAAAGAAAACAGCACATACTCGGTTGCTAGGCAGTTACCTCTAATTGTGTTCCTAGGATGATATTGCACATTCTTAAGAGGGCAAAGTAAACACAGTTCTTTATATAATGGTGAATCAATTTTTGACACTAACTCTTTAGAACAAAGACCTATGACTTTTGGGTACTCTCTCTGTGTTTCAATAGTTTGCAGTCATATTGCGTAGGAATCAGATCCTTGCTGTGGCTAAGCCTGTTTATTTGGCATACTATAGCTGCACAGAAGAGTGTGCACTGCTCCTTGGTTTTGAGTGAGGAACACTCAAAATGATGGGCATTTCCAAAATGTCCTCCTGAGAAAAGACCCATTCCCTGATTAAGTCACTGTGGTACTATCAAATGCAAATAGTGTTAAGAACTAAGTGTGACAATAATCAGGATGTTCCATGGAGCAAAATCTACTGAAAGCAAAAAGTGAATTATCCAAGGTAAAATGGTGTTTGGCATGTGAAAACTGGATTTTGTGCATTTCTAAAATGACATCACGGTGGCCTATTTGGAAAAGTGTTTCAAGTGCTTGTTGTAAATTTGATGCCTAATGTTTTCTTTTTTTTTCCAACGTGGAACATTTTAAAGACATCTTAAACATTCCTCTCCTCCCCTCAACAATGTCTTGAATATCTGGTCATATTTAAATTTTATCAAGATGAACTGCTCATTTTGGAAAATCTTGTCCCTGGGCTATAGTTAATTTTGGTTTATATATTAGATATATAGCTGTGACTTATATAAAATCAATAATTTATATGGAATGGATCCTCATCCTTACTCCACTGAAGCACTGAATGTACCCTGTTATACTGAGATTAATGAATACTGACATCACCTACGTTCCAGTGTAGGTAGAGGGTTTCTGTCACCATCTGTTGTTGTATGAATCATGTTTTCCTTATGATTTTATGGGGAATAAAAATAACAGAAAAGACAAAATGAGGAGAATATAAGGGAAAAAAATTGGTTTTATGGTCTGCTAAGAGTATTCATCTGGTTAAGAAAGGAGTACTGCTTCTTAACTGGCTTCTTTTACTGGCACTTTTGTTCAGCTAGCTCATTTTCACCAACTTGGGAAAGGGTGAGAGTAGAGATTATCCTGCTACAGAAAAGCAGAATAATTGAGGTTGGAAGGGACCTCTGGAGGTCATCTGGTCCAATCCCCTGCTCAAACAAGGTCACCTAGAGCCAGTTACCCAGGACCATGTCCAGGTGGTCTTGTAATATGTCCAGGGAGGGAGAGCCCAACACCTCTCTGTGCAACCCATGCCACTGCTCAGTCACAGTGAAGAAATTCTCCTTAGTGTTCATAGGGAACATCCTGTGTTCCATCTTGTGCCCAATGCCTCTGGTCCCATCGTTGGGCTCCACTGGAAAAGCCTGGCTCTGTCCTCTTTGTACCCTCCCATCCAGTGTATGTACACAGGGGTGGGATTCCCCTGAGCCTTCTCCTCTCCAGGATAAACAGTCACAGCTCATAGCCTTTCCTCATATGACAGACACTCAAGTCTCCTAATCATCTTTGTAGGCCTTTACTGAACTCACTTCAGGATGTCTGTGTCTCTTTGACCTGGGGAGCCCAGAACTGGACACAGCACTCCAGGTGAGACCTCACCAGTGCTTAGCAGAGGGGAAGAATCACCACCCTGTTGGCAATAGCTTTTCTGTAATACAGCCAAGGATAGCATTAATCTTATTTGCTACAAGAGCCCATTGCTGACTCGTGATCAACTTGTTGTTCACTGGGAGTGCTGGTACCCTTCTGCCCAGCTGCTTCCCAGCTGTCTGGCTTCCAGCCTATGTTCTGTTATGTGAGGTTGGTCCTTCATTGTCCAGGTGAAGGAGTTTGCAGTTCCCTTTGTTTAACTTGATCAGGTTCTTGTCAACTGATTCTGCCAGTCAGGTGAGATTACTCTGGATGGCAGCACAACCCCCAGTTGTGCTCCCAATTCCTCCCAGTTTTGTTCTATCAGAGAACTTGTTAAGGGTGCTCTCTGCCCCATAATGCAGATCATAAATGAAGATGATTAATAGAATTGGACCCAATATTGATCCCTGGGGTATACTGTTATTTTCTAGTCTCTGTTTCTAGTGGACTTTGTGCCACTGATTACTGCCCTTTGGGTCCAGTGGTTCAAATAGTTTTCAGTCTATCTCACTCTCTACTCATCCAGTCCACCCTTGTCAGCTTCTTTCGAAGATCTTATGGGAGACAGTGTTGAAAGCCTTCCTGGAATCAGATAGACTATCTACTTCTTTCCCCTCATCTACTGAGATGGATGTTTCATCATAGAAGATTATCAAGATGGTCAAGCATGACTTCCCCTTGGTGAAGCAATGCTGACTATTCCTGATAACTTCATTGTCCTTCATGTACCTAGAAATGGTTACTGTGATTAGTTATTTCATCTCCTTCCAAGAGACTGAGGTGAAGCTCGTTGTTCCTTGGGTCCTCTGTCTTGCCCCTTTTGAAAACAGGAATGACATTTGCTTTCCTGTAGTCCTCAAGCACATCTCCCAGTTGCCATGATCTTTCAAAGATTGTTGAGAGTGATCTTTCAATGACATCAGCCAGCACCTTTCTGTTCAGATAGAAAATTTTTCTAGTGTGGAATGCACTCCCAAGCCCCTATCAGTTCTGGCAATAGAAATGCCTAGGAAATGGACAGCTCATAAAAGATCATTGGCTTTGAGTTCTCAGGTTTTGAGCCTGTCTGGGTATATTTCTGAAATTTTTAGGGGTTTAGGCTATGCATAAGAAGGATGCTATGATTTTTTAAATGTGTACTGTTCATTTAAAAGGAATTTAAAAAAAATTTGTGAGACTGTGCGTATTATTTGTGTACACACATGCACACACTTCCTTGTGAATTTTTAACCATCTTATTTTCAACTGAATCTGTCAGCCAGCCTGTGATGTCTTTTTAAAAATCCAGTTAACATGTATGTTTATTTAATTCACTTTTTATTACTTTTAATGTATGGAGTCCAGTTCTAAAACACATTTGGGTTCCTAAATAGCATGTGCTGGCCCATGTGACTGGAGAGAATAAGCTTCTCTGAAAGTCACAGAGGTCTTATGCTGCCCCCAGTTTTTACAAGTATTATGCAGTAAGGGATGGGACTCATACACCGAATTTTAGTTCAGCAGCTCACTGAGAATGAATTTCCCTTCACTTCTGTCAATTAAAGCTCTTCTTTTTTTCAGTGTGACTATTTTATTTTTATCCTGTGGGTTACTGCAGTGAAGTGTTTGTAGACTGGGGCTTCTCGTTAAATAACACACATCTTTATTACAGTGAATCAAAACCTTAGCAAAGTTTCTGAAACTGCTTTCTACCAATGGGCAGCAGGAAGCATTACATGCAAGCAACACCCACAAACCAGTTGTCTTTACAAACTGGCACAATCACAGTTTAGTTTCCTGGATAGATTGAGATAACATCTTCCTGCCTTGCCCAGAACTGATACGTAGGTGGGTGAATGAAGTAATATTCTAGAAAGCATTGCCTATAGAGAAAATCCTCCACATTACCTGAATGACAAGCTGTTAGCTTGTATATAGGTTGGTTTTGAACAAATTATGTCAGAAGATATCAACAGTATTAATCATCAGAGAAAGACAGGTTTTCAGAAGAAAAATAAAGCAAACAACTGGCATTATTAGACATTATAATTGCTCATTGACTGTCTTTGGCTCTCAAGCAACTATCAGTAGATGCATATGGAATGGCTACTGTCAAAATGTAGCAGCAATTAAATCCCATTAGGAGATTTCCAAAAGTCATTAATCCAAGTAGAGGGCAGTCCAGTAGCACTGGCTTGCTGTTCTGCTAATAAGAATTTTTACAAAAGATGGAGTGGCCAGCATGTGATAAAATGAACCCACAGAAGCTACTGAAGTTCAGAACCTCCTGAATCCCAAGCCATTACATTTGCTATGCAGTGATGTCAGTACAAAGGAGTGAACTGCCACTGTGCTTTCCTTGACTGAGCTGTACACTGACCTAGATGTGACTCCATAAAGGATGCCATTCCTGAGGTCAGACTGCTGTATGCGTACTCCAATTGGATGTTAATAGCCCTTTACTGTGTTTGTTTTTCCTGCCAGGTTCCTGGTTTTCATGCAGCCTCCATGACACCCCCTCTGCCTTAGCATTCTTTCATCTGTTCTGTTTTAATTTTGACTGTTCTGCTTTTGAGACCATGTATTGTTGGGGATGTATCCATTGGTATTTTCATAAAGCTCCCTGTTTAGAGTGCTTTGAGACAGATGTTTGCGAGGTAGTTGCCAGCAGACCAATACCTGGCTCTGAAACCAATGTTGCTGTCAGAATTTTGAGTTGGGGTATACCTGTCTCAAAGGGAGGAAAAGGATCTTTGCACAAGATGTAGCAGGGCTTTTTAAAGGAGCTTTAAACTCAATTTGAAGGGTAAAAGGGATAAACCCAGGCTCACTAGAGCAAAAACCTGGGGGCAGCACCAAAGTTTGAGGGATGGTGTGCTAGAGAGTTCCTTCAGTCTGCTGCATAGATGGAGATAGGGAATGGGCTTCCATACAGCAGGAAAGATGCAAGGGTTACTGATGCGTTAGAAACAACAGAAGGACCTGAAAATAGTCACATAGGAATTAGGACTTCTCCCATGGAAAGGGTGGTGGGATCAATAACCCAACTGAAGTGCACCAGTACACCTGACACAGGCAACCAACAGGAGGAGCTGGAAGCCGTGGTGAATCTATGACATAGTTGCCATCATGGCAACAGTGTGGGATGATTGGCACCACTGGAGTGCTTCAATGGATGCCTGAAAACTCTTCAGAAGGGATAGGCAAGATGGAGAGGTGCTGGGGTAGCCCTGTATATTAGGGAGTGGTTTGATTGTCTAGAGTTTAATGATAGTGATGATAGGGTTGAGTATTTATGGGCAAGTATCAGCAGAAAGCCAAGAAGGCAGGTATCATGGTGGGAATCTGTTACAGACCACCCAACTGGGATGAAGAGGCAGATGAAATATCCTATAAGCAGCTGGAGGTAGTATCACAATTCTTAGACCTTGTTCTCATGGGGAACCCCAAGTTACCGATGTCTACTGGAAATACAACACAGCAGAGAGGAATTAGCCTGAGAAGTTTCTAGAGTGTATGGAAGGTAACTTCCTGACACAGCTGATGAGTGAGCACACTAAGGAAGCTGTTCCAATGCACCTGCTGTTTGTGAACAGAAAAGGTAATGTGATAGTCAGAGGCTGTCTTGGGCAGAGCTATCATGATATTCTTGGAGAAGGAAGGAGCAGGGTCAGCAGAACTGCTTCCTTGGATTTCTGGCGAGCATGTCTGTTTAAGAGCTTGCTTGAGAGAGTCCCCTGGGAGGCAATCCTGAGAGACAAAAGTCCGTGAATTCTGTATGTACATAAGAAGGAAATCTTGAAGGATCAGCAGCAGGGTGTCCCCATGAGCTGAAAGATGAGCTGGTGGGGCAGAAGACCAGTCTGGCTGAACTTAGGCTTTGGCTGGAACTTAGGAAAAAAAGAAGAATTTATGACCTTTGGAAGAAGAGGCAGGCAACTTGGGAGGACTACAAGGAGATCATGAAGTTATGCAGGGAGAAAATTATAAGGGCCAAAGCCCAGCAAGCACATAATTTGTCAATTGCCAATAAAAGATAATAAAAAATATTTCCATAAATACATGAACAATAAAAATTGAGGATGAGGAAAACGTGCAGGTATTTAATGTCTTCTTTGCTGCAGTCTTTAAGAGTAAGACCAGTTGTTCTCCAGGTACGCAGCCCCTGAGCTGGAAGGCAGTGAAGGGAAGAATAATGAAACCCCCATAATGTGTCCAAAAAAGAGGCAAAAAAGCTGGTGAAGGACCCATAGTACAAGCCCTATAAGGAGTGGCTGAGGGAGCTGGGGTTTTTTAACCTGGAGAAAAGGAGTCTCAGGAGAGACTTTATCTCTCTCTACAACTAGGAGAAAAGAGGTTATAGTGAAGTGGTGGGGGAGTCTCTTCCCCCAAGTAACAAGCAACAGGACAAGAGGATATGACCTCAAGTTGTGCCAGGGAAGGTTTAGACTGGATATTAGAAGAAATTTCTTCACTGAAAGCGTTATCAAGCATTGAAGCAGACTGCTCAGGGAAGAGGTTGAGTTACCATCCCTGGAAGTATTTAAAAGACATTTAGGTAGGGCACCTGGTGACAGTTCAGTGCTGGACTTGGCAGTGCTGGATTAACAGTTGAACTTGATAATCTTAAAGGTCTTTTCAAACCTCAACCATTCTCTGATTCTACAGGAGAACCTGTATACCCTGAGCTGTGTAAGATACACTGCAGACCATTTGAAATATCCACTTCTTGCTTTAATCCAGGAAGCTGGCATTGATGGTCCATGAGGATAGAAAGCAAGGCGTGTGGCATTATACAGTGTTTATTCCTTTCTTTCTCAGCAGTCATTGATCTTTTTATCTGCTTAAAGAAAGAGACAAAGGGAGTTAGAAGGATGGGAAATATTTCTAGATTTAGAAATTTCCTTATCTAGAGAAGAATTTCTGGACAATCTGTTGCCTATTTATTATTTATCCCTTTATTTTAATGGATACAGAAGGGTGGCATGAGCTGGACTCACATCATTAATCTTTATACTAGTCTGAAGGAAAAGGATTGCTACATCAATATGCTCAAGTCATTTTGATGTTAAGTCATATGTCAGATCATGAGACATGATTCCAAATGTTAGTGAAATGACCTTTCCACTGACAAATGGCACAACCTTCAACTTTCAATGGTTTGTGGGGAGCTTATGTCCAGCTAGCCATTTTCACATATTTGGAAATGGAAAAAATGTGTTGTTTTTATCTGGTTTATCTATCACATAATATGAGCTAGTTACAGAACACTGAGGTAATTACTAAATAGATTTGTAATCCACATTTTGTACTCAGGTTACTCAGATTATGGATTTATTGTAGCATATATCTTTCTTATTAATGATGATACTTTTTATACTTATGATAGATATAAGTAACCTTCTTATATTATGTTTAGACAACTTGTTTCAATTGAAGTAAAGAGGTTAAAATACCTCTTTGAATTTAACCTATTCATGTCAGGCTTCTCAAAATCAGCAAAATCTACCATTGACATGAATAGTCTTTGAATCAAGCCTAAAAGTAATTTAGCTGTATATCTTAATTACTCATAATTTTCTTCGCAATGAGTCATCTCTTCCTTTAAGATTTTTTTTCTGGGTGAGGGAGGGCAATAGATATTCAGGTCATACCTATTTTTTCTCACATGCAATATTTTTGCTTTAACATTACAGGAGGACCTGAGTTAAAAGAAATTGTTGACTCTCAGATAAGTCCATAAGGACAAATCATGAGACTTATTATCTTTTAGTATAGTATGCAGTTCATTTATTCCTCCATATATGATAACGTGCATATGGGCTCATGAAAGAAATTTCTTTTAAGAAATCAAGAGAGGATAAAAATTAGTTTGGCTGGAGTGTTCTATGTATTAAGCCACCCCTTGTGCCCAGCCCAGTTTTCTCACCTGTTAAAGATAATATTTTTCCAACTTTCTGAAAAGTGAAAAGGTCTGCAGCATACACACTACAGAAACAGGGAGCATTTTGGCGTACTTGTTAGCACACTTTGTTTTGCAGATAATGAGAGCATTGCAACCTGCTTGGGTCTTTTGTTTAAAAATTCCCACCAGAGGCTCTTGTGCCTCACTGTGGCTTTCAGTGAGTGATTCCTGTGGAGCCTAAGGCTGGTTTAACAGTTATTGTCAGCTGTTTCTTGTGCCTATTGGTGCCTGTTTTGCTATTAGTGGGCACCTTGCCAAAGTTCTGATAAATCCACTGGCTTTAGGTGTCCTTCCCTTCACTCCTGTCTTTGTGGTTGCAGTTTTGATCTGCTTCTCTGTGGTTGCAATTTTGATCAGCTTCTCATCGAAGAGAGCTGTCATTTTGAAGCACATCACATGATGACATAGATTAGCTTGCATTGCCCCATCCTGGCTAGAAGTGAAATGGAACTAATGACTGGCATATGGAAGCAGAATGCACAACCGTAGCAGATGAAGTGCATCAGACCTTGCTGTCCTTTGAAATTTTCAACAATTCAATAATCAGCAGTAATTGAGATTTTTAAATTAATGTTACAGAGATGGTACAAACTAGGATAGCAATTTTTTCATTTTTGATAGTTATTAATCATATCATAAATTTATTTAAGACTCTTCAGTTCTCGACACTTGCAGCTTTTTTTTCCAAAAGCCAATGCATGGCAAGAGGCAACAGACATTATATATGCAGATGAGCCAATCACAGTGGCTGTCCTTCAAATCAAGAGAAAGGATCAGAAAATTACTTGGGCAGGCTTATTAACAAAGTGGAAAGTGGTCATGTCTTAGACAACAATCTGGGTTATTTTCATGTGGTTGGTTGATTGGTTTGTCTGCCTGTTTATATATTTTCCTTAATCTGACTCAGTTTACAGCAGAGTCTTGTAGGCCATGAGGAAAAATCTGAGTGTGGGTCTGGGGAATAGCAAAAGGTTTTCAGGTATACCATTCCTGTCACAGAATGTAGATGGATAACAATGTCTTGAATCTTGGAGTGTATTTCATCTAGCCAATCATGATAGGGGTGCAGGAAACTGATGAGGAAAGTCCCAGTTTTGAAGTCTAAACTGCCCTGTGTTTAGTATAAATAGCTGAGAAACAGCCCTTCCTAGAATAATAGCTGGGAACCCAAACATATTTTGAAATATATTAGATTTGATTTTAGAATGTTGAATGTGGATATCAGGAATCTCTGTGTTACCAGGATTCATCTGTACCACTTTTCCCTGGATCATCCAGCAAAAGCATCACTTGAAGACTCTCATCTAGAACAGATTTCTGATCTCTTGAAGGTCTCAATATGTGGTAGTTTGATGAAATACAGAAACAGGTCTTTGTGACAGCCTGGTGCCTAGAGTGCCTGGTGCCTCTTATCAAAGTGCTTCACAGTCCTGCTAAGTTTCCTTCTGTTTCTGGCACAATGAATCTCAAATTCTTTTCTGTAGAGTGAAGCATCTTCAATGTAAACAAAACAAAAAAGGTGAATTAGGGGGGTGGGGAAAAAAAAAAAAAGCAGAGCAGCAGCATCATTACTGCTGATAGGTTGTTTCCAAAGCTTTTTATGCTTTGGGGTTTTCTCTTAGATTTTTAAGGGTGTGAAGGATTATGAGCATTTTGGAAGGCACTGAAGAATGAGAGGATGTCTCCTTGCAGCCTGAGGATTTAAGCATTATTGAGGATTCATAAGCATTATAAGGACAGGAAAGAGAACACAATCCTCAGTCCCTAGCATTTGTTATTGGCCAGGCAATTGTCCACTCAGCATGTGCAGGCCAGATACATGAAATCCAGGTATCTTGCAGGGATTGGAGGTTCCACCACAGAGACCAGCCTGAAAGCAGATGATGTGGTAGTCGGCAGTTAGCAGCTAAGTCTCCTTTTGAATTCAGTCCTGAACCTCTATGTATTTGGGTTGGTTGTTTTTCCATGTTTTCAGCATCAGAAGTAGAAATTTCAGAAGCAGTTTTTCATGCATGGTATAGGTAACCAAGTGTACCCTTCTCTGAGAATGCACACCATTGAACTCTTTAGTTAGAGAAAGATAAAGCCATGCTTTTGAACATTGCTTTTGTTACTTTGAATCTCAAAGTGAGGTCTATCTCAGTCTCAGATCTCTATTTTGCCTCTGTGCTCATTTCCCTCTCTGCTTAGGAAGTGATTTTTGCTTGGTTTTATATGATTTTCTCCACTAACAATTATATAATTTAGAAATGTCCTTTGGTTTTTGTTGTTAGTTTGGTTTCATTTTGCTGGGATTTTCAATTTTAATTGGAAAGGGATATCTTTGTAAGAATCCGTATTTCCTTCAGAGAGACAGTGGAGGATTCTGGAAAAGCAGAGATTGTTATTTATACAAAGCCATGTAGTTGGCAGTAGTGAACTTGAGAATCCAAACAATACTGCCCCTTGCTTTTACAAACCAATTCCACAGTAGAGATACTAGTCTCTTACTAGAATTGTAATAGATATGAAAGATACCAACTAATGCTCTAATCACTACCCTGTAAAAGCAAGCAGAACACAATCTGTAGGAACATGAAAGCATGTCAGTTTGGGGTACAAATACATTATTCAAACTATAATGTGAGGAAGAGATGCTTGTGTTAAAAGCATCTGCCACAGACTTTTCACAAATCTAATTGCTGGTTTCCACTGCTATTAAAGGTTTAGAAAAAGTTGCTCCCCAGCTCTATCAGTCTAATAACTCTCTCCAAAGTTTGCCTTGCTTTGAAAAATGAACAGTTTACACCTGAGGCTGAAATGCAGTTCTTCAAACACACAATGTGATTTGCTATGTTCATTGCATAACTAATACTGCAAGTTAATGACACCGCTTTTAATACAGCGAGTTTTAACACTGACTTAATGATATTAATGACTTCAAGATGGGTAGAAAGATATTTATTTTCTTTTAAGACTCCAAAAAGAAACTTATATTTAGGAAATTGTCTTTGACAAAGGTCAATCAAAGACAATGAGCATTTGTATTAGCTTTCATGGGCAGATTGCCATTGTGATTTACACTGTTGAAATTACATGTGAAAGACCACTCAACAGCCCTAAAAGCCAGATTTTTTAGAAGTATGGTAGGTTACAGGATTACTCATCCATGTGTTTGATTCGAGCGTATTTAGGAAGTCTTTGAAGCACAGAGTAGCATATTGATAGAATTAATCTGTTGTGGTTTTACCTAAGTCCCACACAGGCGCTCACTCCTCGCCATTGTAGGATAGGGAAGAGAATTGGAAAGCTAAAAGTGAGAAAAATTATGGATTGAGATAAAGACACTTTAATAGGCAAAGCAAAAGCCATGCACACAAGTAAAGATAAACAAGGATTTCATTCACCACTTCCCATCAGCAGAGGGGTGTTCAGCCATTTCCCGGAAAGCAAGGCGCCATCACACATGATGGTTACTTGGGAAGGCAAACATCATCACTCTGAATGTTCCTTTCTTCCTTCTTCTTCCCCCAGGTTTTATATGCTGAGCATGACATCATATGGTATGGAATATTCCTCTGGTCTGTTGGAGTCAGCTGTGTCTCCTCCCAGCTTCTTGGGGCTGCCTCATGCAGGGCCAGGAGTTGGATTTTGGTGATCCTTGTGGGTCCCTTCCAGGACCCTTCAGGATATTCTGTTCTAGTCTAGTCTAGTCCGGTCTATCTCCTTGTGCGCTGCCAGCACACTGGCAGGTGGGGTGGTATGAGAAGTGGAAAAGGCCTTGACTCTGTGCAAGCACTACTCAGCAAAAATGAAAACATCCCTGTGTTATCAATCCAAAATAGCCCCACAGCTACTGTGAATGGAATTAATTCTATCCCAGATAGATAAAACCAGGACACCTGTGTGGGAAGAGATCTTGCGAGACCACACTGATCTCATCAATGGAGCTCATAGTTAGCAGATAATGATTCATGAGCCTTCTTTAAGCCCTGTTTAAAATCTACTTTGCAGTAAGTTATTGTAGTGGGATTTGTGATTCCAAACCCTTTTTTTAAATCATCATGGTCCTGTTTATGCTGACAAATTTCACTTTTGAAGGCTGGTAATGAATAGGGATGGAGGATGATACACTTATTTATGTTCCTTTAAAAAGTGCAGTACAGAATAAAGTATAAATTGGTTTTGGGAGGCATGAAGAAAGAATAGTAGGAGAACAGAAGGGTAGGAGAAACAGCAGCAGTCTCATATTAGAAATTTTAAATTACTTGATGGAGACCAAAGCAGTGAGAAAAGGGAAAAATAAACAGCAAACCACCTAAGGATTTTGAAGAGGAATTTCCATGAGGCTTCATGCCATATACTTTCAAATTTACTTGAGTGACTAATGTTGCTGATATGAAGATGGTTTTCATCTTAAATGTTTTATGATAATCTTATGTGCTTTTTGTATCTGATTTTTTTTAATACATAAATACTCACACAAGGGACTCAACTCTCTCAATAGACATGGACATTAGAGCATATTTTGTCTTTGAAGGGATTAATTCTCTGTCGTGTGGTGGTCAGATGGTGGTCTGCAGTACAAGCTTTAAAGACATACAATTTGTAACGAGGGACAACATTTTTTATAAATCCAGGTCAAATATTTAGGGAGAGGAACTGAGAAGGAAAAAGGATCCAACTTAGACAATGTGTCCCAGGAATTTCTCCATGTACTGGAGCTGATCTGTTCTTTGGGTCTTAAACTTCCTCCTTCCCCATCACATCTTCTTTTCTAACCCTCTTTTCTTGCCTAAGAAAAGAGAAGTCTCTTTTCATATAAACTATCTTGTGTGCTCATAGATCATCTTTGCCTTAATACAATTAAGTTCGCCTAATGTCTATCTGGTCAGCAAAGCAATATATTGCTTTACTGAGGTTTGCTAACAGGGAACTGCAAAAGTTATTTTTTATTGCCTGTCATAATATTTTTGAGATGGAAATCTTCCTGATGGCTTTTTCTTTTTCTTTTAATTTCTAGCTCCAATAGTTTGTTATTGGTTTTGCTTTTTTTCCCTCTTATGCCCCTAATGTTTCACAATTTTTTCAAATAACCTAACAGCACTTAGAGACTAACATGCTTTGGCCAACTTGTATTAGAATATGTTGCTTCTAAACTTTCACCTGTTCTCAACCTTCTTTTAAATGAATCTGAAAACCCCAAGGAAACACCTTCAATTTTAGTATTTTCATCTCCTGATCTCTGTAGATGATGTTGATGAGAGTGCTGTTCTTGGTGACTGCGGAAAAGTGTCATAGTAACTTAAGACAAGAACAGCTTATGTTGTTTTCATATCTTTGGCTCCAACACTAAACAGCTTTGAACATCTTATTAGAATGAATGCTATCAAAGTCAGCTATTTATGCAACTTTCCGGCAGCAAAGTAAATCCAAGACACTTCCAGGATGTGCTTCCAGTGGACAGTGAGTGGCAACAGAAATAATCATCAATTATTACAAATGTGTAAGTATTTAAGTTGCTCACAATGTTTTACTAGATGCCTTAAATTTTATTTCTTTGGAGTCTGTAACATCTGTAGATGTCAAAAGATCAGGAAGACAGGGTAAAGTTCATTGTGAATACAGCATGAATTTAACTGACCTACAGCCTATGAGGACAGGTGTTCATAACTACCCTTTTAGAGGCTAACCAAATATTTTCTTGTCTTCCTTTAATGATTATTACCATGATTATTATTATGCACACAAATTATGTCAGACATTCAAATAGAATTAAAAGGGACATCTGCAGAGAAATATAAATGTTTTGGTGATGGTACCTGATTATTTTTAATTGAGAGGGCAATAATGTATGAACGTAGTGAGTCATACACGAGGAGGCAGACATAGCAAGTCAGTGTTAAGAGTGCAGTGTGTTCCTCCTCGTTTCCATATAAACAAGTTTTTTCAGTATTGGCAACAGGTTTGCATTTTGTTTTCTGTTTTATAGAGTGAGGCTTATCTGGCCTCCATCCCCCTCTGTGAAGAGCAGACAAAAATCTCCCCGAGCTCTGACTTACCAGCAGGTCTCCCCAGGCTGTAGGGAGGCCTGCACAGTGCTAGATAAGAAAAGAGTACACTTCAAACAGTTTGGCATTAATCAGCCAGCAAGGCTTCAAGCTCCATGTTAGAGCAAAGGAATGCAGTTCAGAGGCTCGCTTACATTAAATGAAATTAAACCAGACAGACTCACTTAATTCTTACTTTTAAAAAGCTCTTGAAGTGCTGTTTTAAACTAGTTACTTTGTGATGCCACTGAGTGAGGCAGTTAATCTGACTCATCGGAGAGGGAAAGCGGCAGGCCCCTTGGGATTCTTTCGAAAAATTGGCGGACTGGCCTTTGAAACAATTTCCTTATGTCTTATTCATACCTTTTCAGCATAACATATTGTATCATCTGTTATCTTTAACTAGAAGACTCAGCTCCTCCTTTCATATCACTGTTAGGGCAATCCTTGTAAGGAATGTAGATGGTAGCTTAATTGCTCGAGGAGGCAACACAAAGTCTTTTACTTTGCACCCAGGAACTGTTGTGTGATTCAAGGTCAGGTTAGCTTGTGACTTAAAGGGCAGTGAGTGAGCTGTCAGTGAAACTTCACGTTGTAATGCACTCCACACTGTGCTTGGAAAGGATATTGAAGAGTTTGAGGAAATCAGTATACAATGCTGAGAAAAAAAGTTGTCTAACTTCTTCTCATTTTACAAGTCTGCGAAACTAGAAGAGAGTCCATATACTTTGAGGTATATTCATGATAATACATGATTTTTGAAAATCACATAGGTGGCAAGTAAAAAACGGAGTCTAGAGTCTAAACAGAATGTGCCTAAGAAAAATGTGTATTTATAGACATTATTCCAAAATGGTTTCTTATTAAGGATCTCTTTCCTAATTAAGTGATTAGCCAATCAGAGCAATCAATTTATGCTAATGATAGGGCTAATAGTGAATTCCCACTTGGGGTTTAAATCCATGGCTGTAAGCTCAGAAACATCTGTTCTAATGATTAAACCATTTGCTCTGTATTTATCTGGTACTATCTCCATCAGCTAAACCAATGATAACTTAACTGTAGCTTTTTCACTCTGGGCAGAAAGTAAGAAAAAATCCTATACTGACAAAGTCTTCATAGGTATATATTTTTGTCATTGCCCTCTTTGAACTGTACTGAAGCAAAAGCAGGTCTGGAGTCCTTAGAGTTGTATCCTTTCCTCCAGCAGAAACAAAGGTCAGCTACCAAAATTATGAAGACTCAAACTGCGCGTTGAAGCCTTTGTTATACTTCCACTGATGTACATTTTTGCATTTATAAGATAATAGCTTTAAATACAAATAGTGGATTTCTGGAGGTGGAAGAAATGTCAATAGGATGCTGGAGGAGTTCTATGTGAGTGAAAGAAAAAAGGTCTTTCAATAAGCAGTTGACATCATATTTTTATGGTCCTTACCTTACCACTTTAGAAATCAAAATAAATGAACATTTATAATTCTATGAAATGAAAGCATCACTTTTTAACTGTTTGAAGGCCAAATCTAGATCTTATCCTCCCATCTGTCTCTTTCTTCTAGTTAATATATTTAGCATTCTTTTAAAAATGTAGCTACTCAAAATAGGGTTATATATAGAAGATTATATATAATTTCTTATATACGAGGTCCCATCTGTCTTGGAGATTTATACCTTATAACACTTAAGCAATGTTTACTGGCATTTATAATATCAGGTGGATTGGTTGGTTCAGTCTACATTCAAGCAGTTTTCAGTGCAGATGCTTTTTTGGAAAGTGTTAGGTCACTGTCCCATTCTGACATATTGTTTTCAACTTAGAGCTATTGAAATAAGGCACTGCTGCAAGAAGAAAAATGGGGTTTGAAATGCTGCATTAATAGAAAGTGACTTGCCCTCAGAATGTGATTTCATTTGTGGGAATACCTTCTTTTTTTTTAAGTAATGAACTGCTATATGGAAGGGGGAAATCATAAATTAAAAAAAAAAAAAAGAAAAAGAAAAAGAAATCTTTATTCCTGAAAGAAAATATAATTTACTTTCCAACAGTGTCCTCCTCTGATGTCACCTAGAGGAGAGGAGCAGGTAACTATAATGTTATGGGCCTCCTCTATTTGATTTGGCTACCTAGCATTAAAAGAGACCTGAGAATGAGAACTGAGTATATTAAGATGACTGTCTCCTGCATTTCATCCAGAAAGGCCCATTATCATCTGGGCTTCAACTAAGCAATGTTAATTTTTTATTATCATTATTTCAAAAATACAATGAAATTAAAAGTTCATCAGGAGGATTGAGGGATGAGAAGGCTGATGGAGAACCACAAAGTGAAAGAAGAGGGAAGAAGTTCCAATGAAGACAAGGAAAATGTGACAGAGAAAATGTAAGAGAAGTGATGGGAAGGGAAGTGATGGGAAGAGAAGTGATGGGAAGAGAAGTGATGGGAAGAGAAGAGACAAGCAGCAAAGTCTGTGAATCAGGAAGGGAGCTTCTTTACCTCTGTTTTTTAAGTGAAAATTGCCATATGATTAGTAAGTGGAACTGAAGGCAAAATCTGGTAGGGTCAGAGAATGAAGGACAAGCAGGCATTTTGTCCTGTCTAGTCATTTCCCAAGATTTAGTGTCACAAATTGAAAAATAGAGACTAAAGACAATTTCATGTCAGACCTAAGCAGCACTACAGCAAGCTTAGCAAAAGGAAACATATTTATAAAAGGAGAGAAAGACGAGGCAGAGTGTAATGCTCCAGACATCAATATGTGGCAGGAAAGGGTGCTAATTTGCTTCCATGACAATCATCTGATTTGCTTGCCTATCCTGCAGAGGAGAGAAGCAAGGATTTTTGCTTTCTTTCCCCTCTCTCTCATTTCGCCCCCTCCTTATTTCCCGTTCAGTCATCTGTTCTGCAGGGTGTGATTCCCTTCAGTCAAGAATGACCCACCATTGCCAATTCCAGTCTTCTGGGAGATGATCTTGCATTGGGCAGCTGTCTTCCCGAAGACGGTGGCATCACCTTCCTAAAAATCTCTTACTTTGCTATTCTCAAGGCTGCAGGCTTGAGTTTGTCCCAAAAACCAATCATCCAGTTGTCACTCAGTGTGCTATCACCATATGCTAACTTGATGGGAAGCTGTCTTCAAAGCAAACGTGATTGTCCACTCTACGACTGTGTGGGTGCATATGTGCAACCACGCAGGTGGTGTCTGTGTGTGTACACAGGGAAGCAGAGAGAGCACGAAATGATTCAAGCGTCAAACAGCGGACACTGTTTGTTAGTCACATATGCTGTGTGAAACCTGGCAGCATTTAACGTTTTCCATTTTTTACTTAGAGAGGATCCAAAGGCCCATGAGTCATTACAGAAAAAAAAAAAAAAAGCAAATCGCAAAACCACAAGTAAAATAAGCGTGTCTGTGTGTGTTATTGGGGTCCAATAATTTCAGACATGATATTTGTGTAAGTGGAAACACTGATATATTCACATCTAGCCATTGCAATTTTCAGCAGCCAGGATGAGCTACATCTGGAGGCAGAAATATGATAAAGATTCCCCTGATACTAGTAGTCTGTGAGAGTAGAAACTGTTTTAGAGCATTTAAATGACAATCTTTTTCAAAGTTGTTAGCTACTAAATCAGCTTAATAGGCATGCTCCAAAATTCCACTGGGAATCGTCCTTCTCTCTTTTTCTTTTTTTTTTTTAAGGTACAAAGACACAAATCTTTCTTTAAAAAAAAAACACATGTAAACACAAGCCAATAGCAACATATTCCAACCGTCGTATTTTGTAATTCCCTTGTGTCACACTGAGGACACTTAATTCAGTGGCACTATTCACATCACTGAGGCAAGGACAATAATGGAAAGAAAGTGTAAAAATGCCATTTAGGCTTCTGTTTGGAAACTGAAGGGCAAATCTCCCAAGGCTCTGTGTAGAAACAGAAAGCTTTGCCAGGTTTTTCTCTTATGTTGGATCCAGAATCACTTCTTTTATAATCTCTTCTTCCAAAAGACAAGGCCAGTAACAAGTGTTCTTTCTCTGTGACTTGAGAAATAAGACAAGATGATGAAACGATGTTCTCTTTCACCTTTTGTGAGGTGAATGGGTCAGGACAGATGTCTTGTTTTGTGTCTGCACAGTCATCTGCCATTCTGCCATGGGAACAGTGCTCCTGAATGAATTCCCAAAACAGGTAAATGGTACATCTACCAGTAAAAGACACCACCTCTGTTCACAAATCTACTTGTTTTCTTTCTTTATGGGCTTAAAGTAACATTATTGGTGTTGCTTGAAAGATTCCCTGCTTTTTGAAATGTGCACACTTCATCACAAGAAAACAAAATTATCAAGCTCAGTTTTCTTGTACATTGGACAGGTTGTAGCTGGAAGGTAGGGATTTTTTTTGATTGATCGTCAGAATGGGATTTTAAATGACTTTAACTAAAATTCCATCCCTGAATGGAATTTAAACTAGTGACTGTCACCCAGAAGAGGATGAGCTCTGTATCTCAAGATGCTCTCACATGGAAGGGGTTCCTTTTCCTAATGTTAGCTTCTGTCTGCAAGAAGTAATAATAAAAATGCTTGTTGCTGTTGAACTGCGTTGTTCAGTGTCAGTTCAGTGGTTACTGAATTTGACATCAATTGTTAAAAATAGAGGAATAAGGAACATAAAAGTTCTAAAGTTAAAAATAATCCTACTAGCTTCAAATACTCAACTGTCAGTGAAACTTCTAGTTATATCACTGAAACAAAGAAAATATGTTGCTATAAATAAAAGAAGGTCTAAGCAAAAACTCACTTCTTCCCAGATACACTTTACATTTGGGTTTTTTTAATTTTGTTTTGCTTTCAACATTGATAGCGTATCTTTGGAAAGAAATTTACCCCTTTTTTATTACATAATTTCCCCTGTGAAAATTGGTTTATATGCATACATATTCTAGAGCTGTACAGTTGTGGACAGTTATTGAAGCCAGATTGCCTGATTTGGATAAATGCACGTGGTTGTTTGGACTACTGTATAGTGCACAAGTACCTATGAAGCAGTTTTGTGGGTTTAGCTCACTTTGCAGACTGGTAATTATGATGTGCAAATGAAGTAGTAGAGGACATAAATCAGAGGTGCATGTATATACAGGTAACATAGTTACACCCTCTATTAATTATGATCTGTGTAAGAAGTGCTGGAAATGGTCTGAAGTCAGTCAAGGGCTTTAATACTGATTCTTATGTATAAGGTTTGCAAATGGCAGCACGAAGGCAGTGGCAGAAAAGCTGCTGTTTGTAGCTCCTGTAACGGTGGTATGTGATTATAGCCAAGTGAGGAAAATGTACTGCATCCTCCTAAAAGGTTAGCTTCTGTAGCAGTAGAAGCATCCATGAGGGTAAAGGTAAAGGAAGTGAGTTGGACACCAGAAGAGAATGTTGTGGCTCAGAGTTCACTGCATTTGGAAATCTGGACTTGTTTCTGGCAGCAAAGTAGAATGTGATTCGTCACGTAGCACTAGGATATATACACTTACAATGGTGTAAAAATGCATAGAAATCCTGAATGACAGGAATTTTGAAGGAAAATTTGCAGTGAAAGCAGTCATTTAATTGAACAGAGGTTGAGCAGGTAGGAGCTTTTCATTTAGTTTGAGGTTCTTTTCTAAACCTCTACTTTGAAAAGGCATATAGCTGTTGCCTGTCAACTAAATTGGACTAGTGTTTTGACGCCACGCACTTTTATGCACCAGTGGAGCGGAAATGAAAGCTGTCAATAATAAGCTTGGCCATACAGGTGTACACCCACTTACATTCTAATATTTAGAAAAACCTATTCCATACTTCACTGCTGAGGGGTGAAACTAGTGACAGAAAACTTATCAGCCTTCCAGAGCCTGCGTGCTACAACTCACATTTCTTCTATTCAGGGAAGCAATTTTATTTTGTTTTATATTCTAAGAACAGAGAAACAAAAGAGTTCAAATACTAAACACATTCGATGTCCCTGTCAGTGCCAGACTTCTGCACTGGAGGACTTTGGTGTGACAAGAAATCAAAAGCTATTGTTCTTTGGCAGTCCTGACTGTCCTTCAGTCTGCTTCAATAAAAGAGAAAAGAATACAAAAAGTGGCAACTTCTGCAACTGTGGAAATGATGCATCTCATTGACAGTAGACTTGTGGCTGGGATTCAGCATCTGCACCAAGGCTAGGGCTAGCCAACACTTAGAATGTTTGTTTAGGTATATTATATATACTGGAAGCATATGGTCCTTGTAGGTTATTGCTTTCCGAAGGGACAGGCTTGTACTCTTCCACAATTAGATGAAAGCATATGAAAAAGATCACAGAGGAACACAGATTGTGACAACCACAAATTTGTGATTGACACAGATGTACCACAGGGTGTACAAAATGCACCTTCCCTCCATAAATCACTGGAGTTTAAATCTGCTAAACTTTGCTCTTAAAGAAATATGTATTTGCAAATGCAATCGCCATGGGATTTAGTGGTTATTGTTGTATTGTTTGCATAGAGAGACTTGAAGTACCTCAAGCATTTCATTTTCAGGTGTTTAAGGTTATCATATGTGGCACTTGGAGGGCAAGTGAAGCTCTCCTGATTTCCTAGTGGAAGCTTTTCTTTCAGTAGTATTTCTAGCCTTTTAATGATACTAAATGTCAGACTTAGAAATTATAAAACTGTGCATAAGAGAGGGTTATAGTCTTTTCTTAGGAGGTATATGAGCTATGATTATTGATAAAATTTCACAGGTTTTTAAATACTTTTTAAAAAAATGTGGAAGTCAGATCCACAGCCTCTTGCCTTTATTTTTTTAAAAAAGTAATATTTTGTAGGGGATGTAGGAGCACAAACAATTCTTAGTGTGAAGGATATAGTTAAGAGGTTATTTCGAAGAGGTTATTTTGAATTTCTGCATTGTCCCTGCCCTAGGGATTATTTACAAGAGGGGGTCTTAAAGGGGCTCAGTGTTGAGCACATGTGCATGCCTATGTGTATGGACACAGTTGGCCTGGCAGACATTTGTCCAGATCTACAGTTACTCTGCAACTTGAGATTTAAATGAATAATTCCCTGGCTGAATGAGGCCTTTTCAACAGGTGTGTTTGATAATTAAATGTTTCAATTTTTTCTTAGTAATATGATTCAAACAACTTTGGCAAATTACCATGTTAAATTACGTGATTATGAATCTGGCAATCAGTTTTATCACCTGTAAGTGACTGTTATGCCAGTACATTCTCACATCCATGCTATGCATTCACCATGGAGCTTGTTCTAGTTAAGATCCTATTAGCTGAATTACTTTGTAGCAAAATTATGAACATCACTATGATTACAGGGACCAAACATCTTCCTATTAATTTCTGCAGAACAGTAGCTCTGAGCATCAAAGCTACCACTGCAATTAGATAGAAATTGGGTTGCTGCACTGTATTGACGAGCAGCACTATGAATAGCACAGGTGTGAATACCTGCTCTCACAGGGAAAGTCAAACACAGCAGAAGTGGAGTCTCCATGGGTCACACGTGGGCTGACTGAAGGGATCGGTAATTTTAGCTACTTTCTGAGTAAATGAAATCAGACAAATGGTGGGATTTCACAGCTCTTTAGGATACTTCTCTTTCATAATTTGCTACATGTATGTAAACACCTCTTAAAATGCCTTCACTGATCTAAGAAGTAAACTCTGCCCTGCAGAGGCAAACGTGTGTGCAGCCCCATTGGAAATGATGGTGGTTGTGAGAGCGGCATCCAAGGGCTAAATTTGGCCTGACATGTAATAACCGACATAACTACACCTGGGATAAAAGTGTTAGGAATACAAAATGCATCACTCTAGTAATTCCATCTTGCTTTTTCTGCTTCCCTATTGTCAGAGTACCTGCTGGAGTGGGAGTCTCCTTGACACAGAGCAGATAAATAATGTTGTTCTCTTAAATGAGCTGTTTAGAGTGACTTATTACATTGTTGGGGTTTTTCTGTTTGTTTGTTTGTTAGTTGAGAAGTGTTGAACCAAATGATTCTGGAGGACCCTAACAACCTGGTATTCTATGATTCTGTGACTGTGGTGTTAGGTAGTCATGTTCCATCCCTACATCACTCACTACCTTGTTTCTTAGTTTGCTGTAATCTCCAATTTTAAATATATTTCTTTTCCAGATCTTTAATTAGGGAACTGCTTATTGCAGCTCTACAATACTCTTGTCTGAGTAAGAATGCAGGGGAAAAATGTGGAAGGGATATTTCCTAATTTTATCAGTCTGCATTACTATATATTTTTTCTCTTAAATTGTAATTTTAAGAACAGTAGAGTAACCTCTTTCCTATAACTCAGGAACTATGATAATTTTCACAAGAGCATTTGAAGTTAAACAGATTATTACAAATAAGTAGCAGTAACTCTTATCTGCTGGGTGTAATCATAGTATAATGCCAGGAAGGTTAAAAAAAAAAGTAACCTCAAGCCCTGATACAGGCAAGCAAAGATATGCAGCAAATGAGCATAACATGTTTCTATTTTGTGTTACTTCAGTTACTGTACAGAATTGGTGTTTTAACTCACATTTGTACTGCTGATAAGTGAATACCTTAGATCGAGCATTTTGCATGTGGCAGCTGCCTTCAAGGACAAACACAAAGGCTTGTCACAGGTCTCAGCACGTTGATGTAATGCTGCAAAAAACATCAGGAAATTGTGAAGAAATAAATAACTTGAGCTTCATCATTATGATAGTTAATGGCTTTAGGGATGGCACTAAAGCAGACAATATGGTCAGAGTGAAGTCTCCATCTGTGTTGCTGCTGTCAAGGGAAATAGTTTTACATCATTTCTTATCTCTCTTTTGGTCTCTGTGACAAGTAGTCGGCGAGGTGTTCAGACCCTGCGCTGAACTGACTAATGAAAGATGATGGGATGGGAATTGATAAGTGAATTTACCTTGACTGTAAACCCTGCAACGTCAGATGGCAACTCCTCCCCTTATCCTTTTTATAATCTTTCTCTTAGTATGGTGGCCCTGAAAACCTTCACACACAATTCTGAAATGTCGTTTTCACAGTGATTCAGAAGTGATCAGAAAGGCAACCAAAATGACATAGAGAGCAGGGATAAATTAATGGGCTGTCAAAAAAATATTCTCACTTGGAAAGATTTCAGGCTGCTCTCAGATCTGTTGTTAACCCAGAAAAAGTCTTGACAAAACTGAATTCTATTAATTTTCAATGGTAAAGTTCAAGTTCCTTATTGAAAGTTTTGCAATATACTTTTAGCTCATAACTAGACTGTTTTTGTTTATTCCCCATTCTGGTGACAAGCAAACCCTAACACAGTTCTGATGACTGATCCCAGAGAGAGGTCAAGAGGGTTACTGATGTGTGTGAAGTAATATACAAGCTTAAATGTGAGCACAGTGGGAGACAGAGTTTAATGATCTGGTTCACTTTGAGTGAGAACTTTAAATGATCATTTGAAATAGTCCAAGCTGTTTGAAACAAAAGCACAGCTAATTAAACAAACATCCCTTGACAAGCAAACCTTGCCTTCCAGCCTCAACAGGGGTGTATTACAAAGTTACTCATATATCTGAAAATCACTGCCTGAAAGATATTTTGGAAGTAAGTTGTTGTGATAGTTTTAGGCCTCAATTACTGAACAGAGAAATAAAACAAAGTCACATGAAGCAAAAAGACAAAACAACTTTTTAAGATTAGCCTTATAACTTTAAAAACTTTCAGGCAGTCTAACTTGATGCGTTTTGTTCCAATCCCACTTTTATGGTTTGGGAATGTAATTCTTGATTATTCCATTTTACAAGACCACTCTCATGAGTATATAAAAGTAGTAGAGCCTGATTCTGTTTTTGAACTGACTTGACTGCATCAAGAAGATATGGCTTAATCCTTCCTCTTCTTCTGGAATCTGTGTTTCGATTTCCTATATTACTAACTTACATCACTTTGTTTTCTTAAGTTTCATGCTGTCTGTTGTATCCTACATGCTATGCAGCGTTCAGGCTCAGAGCCAATGTCATTGCAGTATTGCAAAGAGCTCACGTCCTTCTAAATCCTTAAGCCTGGTTGGTTGGATAAACTCTGGTTGGGTGCTTAACGGTTGGAAAATTGGGCATGATATCTAAGCCCTGAATCGTACCTTAACTCTGTATTGACTCCAGCCACCAGAAGGAAAACCAAGCTTGAATGCATGTGGATTGTAGATGGGATGAGTTCCTGTCTAGAGTGACTCTGGAGAGAACAGAGAAAACTAGCTGAGACTTGACAGATGCACAGCATTTTATAACACAAAGTAACATGAGTCCTATCAAATACGATCAAACCAGTATCAGTTTCTAGAGGTTCATAAATATAGACGTGAAACTGTTCACCTTGATCTAGGTCACCTAATTCAACCTGGTTCAACAAAGGAAGTTCTAAGTGTAAGGAGGACCAAATGCTGAGGAAATGTCTAAGGTTCTCTTGCTTTTTTGATGCTGGTGTGGAGGAGACAAACTGAGACCAGAAAAAAAGAAGTTGTAAACTTGAATGCTTAAACAGCCTCATTTATCATTTGCTGTGATTCAGGGCATATTAGCTAAGGTTTTTCAAGTAAAGAGCCAGAGCTAGATCTTTGTGATACATTTTATTTTATTATTATTTTTAATTTTCAATTGTTAAAGTGAAAATTTAAAGAAGTAAAAATTGTCCTAAAATTACTTTACTGAAAAAAAAAAGAGAAATTCATGTTTATTATATTGGGGCAGCAAAAAAGGAGTACTTTAGAAAATGTTCAGCTAGAATCATTCAGATTCACAAAGACCTTTCCCATTTTTGGGGCTGAGGAGAGCTGGGAATGTGTGCAGATATTCTGCACTCCTGGACTAGAGTTTGTGAGAAGTTACTAGTTCTCTGTAAATGAAAATCAGCTCCCCCCTTGGCTCCACAAATAGAATAAGGGAGTAGGAGTTTATAGTCTCCCAAACCTTGTATTTTTGGGAGAATGAGTCAGTCTTCCTAGAGATGTCAAAACAATTATCTATGAAGGGTTTACTGGAAAATAAAGACTGTATGTTTTGGATAGGCATGGAAAATTAGTTTGCACACTTACACATATGGTTTGACTGACCACAGCAGTGCACTGAAATAATTAAGGAATATAGGTAGGGGTTATTTCTGTCTCTGAAATGAATGTTCCTCAGCTGAGTCTGTTACATGTTCTATTCAAAGAAAGCAATGCTTAAGTCAGACCTGACAAATTTAAAGCAACTTCTTTGTGCTGCTTCTAGCTCATCTCTTGCAATATGTTTAAATGTGTGCTTTGTCTCAGTTTAAAATATATTCCTTCCATAATGGCCGTTCTGGAAGGCAGCAAATAATGAATCACGTGAACATGGAAGTTTACAGCCATATTGGGACACCACCACCATGACCACAAAGCTGCTATACCACCTCCTTGATTTGCCAATTCCAATGTTTAATAATCTTTTTTGTGAAGAAATTCCTCCTAATGTCCAAGCTGAACCTCTTCTGGTGCAGCTCGAGACTATGTCCTCTCATCCTGTTACTAGTTGTCTGGGAGAATACACTGAACCTCACCCGCCTACAGGTAGTTGTAGAGAGCTATAAGGTTTTCCCTGAGCCTCCTTTTCTCCAGGCTGAACACCCTTAACTCCCTCAGCCACTCTGACAGGACTTGTGCCCCAGACCTTTCACCAGATTCATTGCCTTTCTCTGGACTCACTTCAGCACCTCAGTGTCCTTCCTGAGTTGAGGGGACAATAAGTGTAGCCTATATGTGCTTTTTTTTTTACTTACTCTGTGTTGGTTGGAATATTTTGTGTGGTATTGGGTAATAAAAACCCCAGTATTTTTAGATAGACAAAAAAGGGGAAAAAAATTTCACATAGTGATGTTGGAAATTAACACAGAAGATTACAGTGAGATTGAAAGCTTCTCAGGGGAAAACAAAACAAAACAGAAACCAAAGGAGTATATATTAAAACAGGAAACAATTGATTTTCTATAAGGTTGGGTTTTCCTTGTGATAAAAATTTGTCTTTAAAGGGGACCAGAAAAAGAAGATCTAAATGCATTTCATGGATTATGTTTTTCTGACAGAAAATGGAATGGTTCTGGTTTAGGTTTGTTGAAGTAAAAATAAAGATATCATTTTATTTTGTGGTACTTAATGTTACTCTACTACTTTGTTATAGAAGTATCTTTAACTCAAGGATATGCACTTAGAAACACAGTGGTGACATATTTGACTTTTTCAAGAAAATAATAAACACCTGGTAAACTACTTATATCTATATCCTTTTTGCTATCTGTAAAAGAGTTTGAAAATGTTCTCTTTAATTTATAAAGCCTTCAGGCACTGAAATATAGCATAATTAATTCTTTAACTCAATACAGAAATAAAACAGCTTTAATAGAATGGTTGGCAGATCGTACAACTCGCATGGGTTTCTACCTTCTGACTGAAATGTGATTTTTTTTTTTTCGGTGGTGGGCTAAAATTTGATCTGGTTTCCAACATCTATTATCCAACTTTGATACACAAAAATAAAATGCTCTACCAAAAAAATTCCTCACATACATTTTGGCTTCCTCATTCCTGTAATGTATTCATTTTGAAAGCCAACTTCTCTCAAGGTCGTGGATTTAAAAACAAGCCACCCAACTAAAAGTTCTCAACAACAACAAAAAAACCCCACAACAAAACCAGCAAGAGCCAAACAATAGCTGGCTCAGGTTTGTTTTTACCGGGTTACGCAGTAACTCTTGTGTAGGCTTTATTTGTTTTAAATTTCGTGCCTAACAATTTCTTAGCCAAACAACCTTGACAGTGTCCCTTTAACTTATTCATAGCAACACACAGAGACATCACAGGGAATTTATTTACATCTCTAAGTATTTCAGAGGTCTGCAGCTTCTCCACAAAAATCTTCTGTGCTGAACTTCAGAATCAGCTTTACTGTCCTTTTGGATTGATTGATTGATTGATGGGCCTGTGAGCCCAGTTACGCTTCTGACAAGCTGCACTTGCAGGAGCTTACTCTGGGTAAATAAACAGGTCAGTGAAGTGAGAAGTATGTAGCTTTGTGGTGTGCTTTCTGCAGGCAGACTCTTGTTTCACCACAAGATTACCTAGAGTTCATCAGATTGGCTCTTGTTGGGACTGGACATCACTTAACCTTGCATGATAGAACAGAGAGAACAGTTTCTCACGGCTTTGAAATCAGCTTGCACTAGCCAAACTATTAAATTATAGTTAATACAAGACTGAGAAATAATTTGAATTCATGAACTCACGAGGCATTATTTAGATGTAAGTTTTTTCATTAGCATTTATATTTGCCAAGCATCTCTTTTTGCTTTTCATGTGTACTACAGACAGGTTCTATTTCTTTTTGTGTCAGCAATCATTGGCATCATGGTTAGTACTAATCTTGGACTCATAATGACTCTTTCCATCTTGAGGTCCTCTATGAGCAGTCTGGAATCTTTGACTGGAATGATCTGTGAGCTCCTTTTAGGCAGTGCCATAAAAATGTAAAAGTCATGCTGTGCTTAATTAAAAAAGAAGCATCAGTATCTCTTATGTACAAGTAATGGCATTTTCTTTTAAATTGGGAGGAAGATATAGCAAGTCTGGTCCAGATCCTCAGCTGATAATTTACATTTATTAACGGTCTGGCATAGGAGTCTGACTATGGAATTATGATTGCATTTATTTTTTAGTTAATGCACACAGTTTGAATTAGGTACTTCAGTCATTGCACTCTGTTTCAGTAATGAACATCATCATTGATAACTATGGATTACAGCTCCAAATAAAAGATAGGCACATTCATATCCTTCTTCAGGCTTTATTAAATTTTTCTGACATTTTGAAAATGCAGTTTGCTTTCCTACTGTTATGCATTAGAGTTTTAGGAGAACTCAAATGGGATATATTTGCACTGTGCATAATCATGGTTTGGGGAGCAATATATTCAGGAAATTGCTTTAGAAGTAATTCTTCTGAATGACATCCTTCAAATGAGGGTGTGCCTGCACTGTGCATGTCAAAGATAGAGCTTCACTTTTTCTTCTGTCATTGCCAGAATTACTCTTTTCCTAAAGCATGCAGCATGCTGAATTTTCCATGGCATTTGCCTTCTCTGCTCAGGGCTCATTTCATTTCAGTGAGATGTCCTCATAGCATAATGAAGCACTTTGGGAGATAAGATGCTGTAGAAACATAAACAACTAGCAGAATTTCTAAGCACTTCACCCGTTATTTGGGGCATGCAGGGGACTCTGATTCTGGCTAAGGCAAGTAGTGGGAGACCCTTGTGGCGTAAAAAATGCAGTTTTAAGTTGATTATCACTGATAAAGGAGAATAACTGAAGTTAAAACGTAATTTGCAGAACTTTTACAATTTCTTTTGGCTAAAAGGCTTTTAGAGGAGTGGTGTGATCAAAACTAGAAAAAGTCCAGGTGTTACTTGAGGTTGTTTTAAGGCTGCCACCTGGTCACAAGGTCAAGAAATTACAATATCACAAGGCTATATTTTCTGTTCTTTTTTGAACCAGAGAATCTGTATCAATGTGGAAAATCTGTATCAATGTTATGGGGAAAATAGTGAATTAAACCATTTACATACACAAAAGAGAACTGGATGAATCTTGAGAAGTTATATGATTTACTGCCTCTGCCTCAGAATAATGTCAGATATGTGTCAGATACTGACAGATGCTTGTCCTATATTTTATTTGAAATGCATTATAATGGAGACTCTATATCTTCCTTGGTTCAGCTCTTCTATTGGTTCATCATCTTTGTCTGTAGAAAGCTTTCCTGAAAGTCTTCTTATGTCTTCTTTTCTGAAATTCAAGTCCGTTTTGCACTGTTCTGTCCTTCATAATATCTAGAGCAATCCATTCCCTTTTTATTTTTTGCAATACTCCTTTGCAGTTTATTAATATGCTTCCTTTCATGCTTTGCTTTTCTGGATGAAAACCAGTTTCAGTTCTTCCTTGTGAGTTCACATTCTCCAGGCCTTTGTATACTTTGTTTGCCCCTCTCTAAGTCACCCTCTGTGCATGTGCATCCTTCTTGTAGCATGCCCAAAGCAAGGCACAGTGCTTAAATTTAGCACTGCTTGTGCTGTATGGTGCAATAAGTCCCTTCAAGTTTCTTGCAGCTTTTTGCATTCACACAGCCAGTGATGGTTGTCTCGCACCATGGACTGACAGTGTTGATGTAGCTTCAACTTGTACCCCACTATGTTGCTGCACTGTTTGTCCCCCTCAGCTGATAATTTCTGCCCAAAGATATCTCCAAATGGTCCAATTTAAACTGAACTCTTTTTTTTTCCCCAACCCATTTATTTAGTTTCTCAGCAAAGCAAATCCTGTCCTGCAGAACGTGCATTGTTGCTTAATGCGACACTATGTGCGAGCTCAATATTCCATCATTGCGTTATTTAAAGAGAAAATGAGAAAAAAACCCCTTTGAATTTGGCAGCAATAGATTGAACAGGTGAGGTTGACTGTTGAACACCAGTGGTAGCTCAGCCTGCCAGTCTATTTAAACAACTGAGTAAATCAGCTGCTGCTGAGCTTGGGGAGAAGGGAAGCAGCCAAGTGTGCAAGCCCAGTCTGCTGTTGCAACTTCTGTCTGATGGTATAGAAAATAAAATATACAAGAGAAGGCAAGGAGATATTTATGGCTTTTCATTAGAATCAAAGTGATTACCAATTTAATCTTATTAGGGTGATAATAATGAAAATAGATAATATTTTGCACTCATTTGGACATGAAATTAATTAATCCACTGAAAAACATGTGAATAAGAGGATTATACAGAGATGCTGAACTGTAAGGATAAATCATAAAATACAGCTGAAGTAAATTTTACTTACTGAAAATAAAAGATTGGAGTACTCATTTTTTAAGGTAATGGTCTTAGTTATAATGGTAGTTAGCTTGTTAATTAAAATACATTTGAGAAAATTTTATATATCACAGTTTAAAATGTGTAATATTTTCCTAGTTTCTCAGGTATTTCTCTGAATTTGCATTAGGAAAGGAATCTGCTGATATTTTGTTTGTTCATTGTAGGGACAATAAATACAGCAACTTGTCAAACAATAAAAATATCACTTATTGAAGAAGTGGTTGTTAATATACACATCAACAAACATTATTAACAGTATGTTAGGGAACAAATTATAGTTTTGAAAAACTGCTCACACTCATTAGAATTAAAATGATTTTTTTGCTTGTCTCATGAAGCGTGTACAAGGTTTGCTATGCGGTTTTGCCATCTGCCCTCAGAGAGTGACAGCATTTAGTCGTTCTGGCCAACCTGAGCCATTTTTCTCCTGCTCTCCACCAGAACTCCTACTCCTTTCTATTGGAAGAGGCTGGGAGGAACCCCACAGCAGTGCTGGCTGCTTGGCATGCTGGCACATCAGTGCAGCCCAGGCTGTGGAGATCTTTTTATCTTGTGAGAATAGGGGGCACCAGTGCAGGCCTGGGGTCTGTTCAATCCAGTTAGTGATCTCTAACAGTAGCCATAAACAGGCACTGATAGAAAAGTAATAATTGGGCAATCATGTACACTTTTCTGATTCTCTTCCAATCTCCATCTGTGTTCAGCTGAGAAATTTCCTGGCCTTTTTGTTGCTCAATTTGTAGTCTGCTCTGGATCTTTCTTTTCACTTCTGCAGTCTTCCCCTGACCTCTGTGAATTGCACCTGCACTGTCCTGTCGTAGAGATCTACTGCCTGAGGCATGAAACCATCTCCTTCTGTTTCTTTTGAGTCTGTTCCTCCTGCTTTTTTAGGCAGCCTGTATTTTATCCAAAACTTTATAGATTTCTGTATCCCCAAAACATCATCTTGTTTCCTGACAGGACATCATTCATGCCTTGTATGGAAGCTGTTCATTACATTTGACAATGGCTTTAAAATTTGAGCAGAGCATTTCACTTGGATTGGTCTTATCCATATCATTGTAAATCTGTTCAAAAACCCTCAAGAGATTTTTAAGCTGGGATTTTTGTTTAGAGAATCCATATTAGGTCTTCCCAAGTTTACTGCACATACCCTAATGTCATAAGAATTGTAACAGAAACCAAACACTCAAGTACAGCTATATGGTAGCTGAATCTCTATAGTATAAATAGTCTCTACTTATTTGCCTTAGGTACTTGCAAGACTTACAGTCCAGCAGCTCATGATATTCCTCCTCCACACTACCCCAAAGCCCTATTTTAAAACTGCAGATACATTTAATATCTTGAGATGAGCTCACTTGGTTAGAGAATGGTGCTAATAACAGCTATGTTATGAGTTTGATACCTGTATAGGCCATTCACTTCAAAGCTGGACTTGATGGGCTTTGTGGGTGCCTTCCAACTCAATATTCTGCAAAATTCTGTGAAAATTTTAGTCGTCATGTACCAAAAAGGTTTTCTTTATTTGTTCTCTGGTGGAGGTTCTCTAGTGGAGGTTTGCTAAAGAAGTACTGGAAAAAGGGGTGGATACTTCATTGGAGGACAGTTATTGATCTATAAGTCTTTTTACCTCTTCTCAGAGTCCTACGCAAAGTATTTATGTGATGTTTACCTTGAGTACATGAAGGTTGCCGAAGTAACCCCAAACAACTGTATTTTTTGTCCTCACATTTGGCGTTTCACTGGGAATGGTCAGGAACACAAATATGTTATCATATTATTTATGCCTGGAATTTAAATCTATGCCAATTCTTGGGTATTTTTTGAGATGGGTAGCTCACTGATGAGACGTACTTCTATACTGTTGTAAACATGTTGATCTATTCTGACAGCAGCATGGTTTACTATTTCTTCACTGAACACTTTGTCATGGCATTAGGGTACTCCAGTGATTGTTTTCCTGTCACCAGGTTTCAGATATGTTTGGTAAAAAGCCTTAATTTAGAAATAGACGTTCCACTTCCCCATTTATTTTTAGCCTCCTAGCATTTGTGTAGATGTGTTTAACTTTGTGTTCTTTGCCTGGTTCTCCTAAGTGTCATCCCGTTTGTGTTTTACTTCCTCTTTATTTCCAACTTTTGACCTAGGGATGAAGAATTTTTGCATCTTCTTTCTTACAAGTGTCATACCAAATCATATGCTCATATGGCTGTCTTTCTTTATTGCTCACTTTTACTTCACTGACACCCTTCCTGCTTTCAAGTGAGAGTATGGTTTCTTTACTATTTCATGTCTGTATCTCCTGTTTGGAGTCTTTTTCACCCCACATTTTTTTCCCCACTGTGCAGATAGCAGGTAAGAGGTGAAAAGAAACCTGAATACCGCAGAAATCAGGTCACATAAATAAAAGGAAATGCACTATTAACTGCACAATTTTTTTTTTAATTGAACGTAATGAAGGTAAAAAATAAGCAGAAGTAAGATGATGGGTGTCATGATCTCTGGCAATTGCAGAAAATTTATCTCAATCAGATAAAAGCCTTAAAAAAAAAAAAGGTGAAAGAAAGTAAGCAAACCACAAAGCTTCTGTTTGTGAAACTGTAGTCATCTCAGTACCTATTAAGGCATGTACACCCTAATTCAAGAAGGTTCTCAAGCTCCTGCTGAATTTAGAACAACCAGCTGATTTCAAGAGTATTCTGCAATACACTTAAGTTTAATGCA
This sequence comes from Pachyramphus minor, assembly GCA_013397135.1. Taxonomy (NCBI): domain Eukaryota; kingdom Metazoa; phylum Chordata; class Aves; order Passeriformes; family Tyrannidae; genus Pachyramphus; species Pachyramphus minor. The sequence continues at coordinate 59,323 of VYXB01000550.1, forward strand.
TATTTAAGTATTTAGATGAATCAGGATCCTCCTGAAACAAGTTAGGTAGAGAAATGAACTGGTGAACTTTAAAATAATATGGTCAAGGAGCTTATAAAGATATCTCACTTGACTGAACAAAAACCATGAAGGGAAAAACCTGTAGAACACAAATTGCTACAAAATAATTATTAGGGCAAACAAAAGGTGTTTTAGCTTGTGAATTAGTTGATGCAAAAGATGTAAACAGCTAATTAGTTTGTATAGTACCTATTTATGCCCAGAAAAGGAGTAGATGTACAGAAGGGATTTACAGGGTTTGGAAGTTGGTGTAATGGTAAATAACTTACATATCTAATTAAAAAAATTAATAACCAAGGTGTTTACAGCATATACACAATGTGAAATATATATTGAATGTTTTATTAATTGTACTTTCCTACAAGGTGTATAAAATTTTTATTGTATAATATATTCCATACTTTCTCACTGTAGAAACTTATTTCTACTTGCATATTTTGTTCCATGAAGTCCAGCAGATATTGCCTTCATTTTGATTACTGTCATATGTATCCCACTCCAGAATTAGTATTGTAAAGGGTTTAAGTGAACACAATGAAATCATTACTTTTGACAACATGAGGATTAAAGAAGTTACCTCAAATCAGAGATAATTTAAATAATCACAATTAGAGACACTCTCTCACACAGATAACTAAATAAACAAAATGAATGTCATGTTCCTTTTTTTTAAAAAGTAATTCTTGCACAATGGGAAATTCACATTAGGGAGTACTAATTTTGCATCTTTAATAAGCTCTTTTGATCTACAGGTAGATGGGACCATACATTCATGGCTCTCTTTTGTCACATGAGAATGTTTTCTGGTAGAACTACTGGAAAAACATAAAGTAAACCAATGTGAGCTTTGCACAAGTCATGTAAATGCTTGCATTAGAGGGCAGCAACATAGACTTGTCTTATTAGTATTGGAGCCTTACTAGACAAGGAGACTGTTGCAGCTGGCCCTGGCCTTTAATGTGCTCTTGTCACTTAATCTTCTTCCCATCAAAAATGTTTTCCCCTTAAAAATACTGAAAATTGCATAAACTGTTTGTTTCTGCACATCTTTGAAGGCTCCAGCTTTGTCTTCAGAGATAAGACATGACTTCCCATGAATGTCTGTCTCCCCCTGAAGAGGAAATCCTCATAGATAGAAAATAAACATGGGTGTTAATACAGAGTTGTTCTCTGCTGGTGATTACAGGTGAAAACTTGACCAAAAAGTCCTCTATCATCTTTCTGAGTAGAGAATTACTGAGTTAGCATGTACAGTTTGGTTTTGTGCTTGTTTTAGCTCACACATCTACTAGTGGTCTTTGAAATGAACTCCCAGTCTCTTCAATTATAAGATTAGGAGGCGAGGGATATTGTTTTAAAAAACCTCAAACTGTCACATGAACAGGCAAACAAAACCCCCAAGCCATTATTTGCTACAACTATGTAACCAAACTCACAATTTAAAAATTTTGTTGGTAATTACAGTAATAAGCAAAATATGCTGCCACCTCAGTGGGACTCTTACGGAAAGCAGACAAGTTTGGAATGATTTCTGAATTCCTCATTGATTTTCCATCAGTTCTTTTACACAACTTTCATAAAAGATACAGTGCTAAGTAAAAAGACCTCGGGAACTTCAGATAATGTGCTTTCAGCATAGTACATTTGTTGGGGTGTTTTTATTGCACACTAGTTCGGTCTATTAAATGCTGCAACTCTTGATGTAGCCCTCTGAACAGAAATCATCCATACTAGTAATGTGTTTTTCTTATGATCTAATGTGTAAAATGGAAGTATTTAAATTTTAGATTAAAATTATTTACTTTTTTACTTTTTAGTGACTGTACTGAAAAAGTTGGAAGTAATTGTTGTTGTCATGGATATATATAGTGACAGTGGCTATTGCAGTTAACTGAAAATACATTCTGCTCCTGCAGCAGTTGAACTCTAATTCTTATCTGTCACTGTGTTATTGAAAGATGGAAAAGATGTGCTATTATATATTTACGTACAGAAAGCAAAAACCAGATGAAACAACTCAGTGAGCTTTATTGAGTGATGTCCAATTACAGGTGAGAGAAATATAAACGAGAGTGGAGTAAAAGATGGCTGGTAGATATGTGTGCCTGATTGGCCATCTCTGGGTATAAAATAATTTCAAGCAATGAAAGGGAAATCTAAACCTTCTGCTGAGACAAATTTGGACATGAAAATGAATCTACTCCCAGGGTGGGTATTGTGACTGACTAGGGCTGTATCTCTGTGTCAGGGAGTGAGACTGCACTGTCATGGGCATGTTTGCAAGATGGATGGATCAGGCTGGTCGCAAACTTCAGAGCATGCCTTTACTTCCCTGACATTCTTTAGCAATTTGTGCTAATGGTTCAGTCTTACTCATTATCAATCATTATCACTAAGTATTCAAACAGATGGTCCTTAAGGAGTTTATCCCACGTTAGTTGTGCAAGGTACAGCCCCATGGAGCGGATGCTGCACCGTTACTGCTGGTGGCTGTGATTTGCACTGGTCTCGTCTGCTGAGGCCAAGGGACCAGGCTCCAGCCCTCAGAGGGGAGCTGAAGTTGAAAAATTACCTTTTCCTTCCGCATTTTAAATGCTCGACATTGTAGTTTTATGCTCCTCACCTCCTTCTTGAGAGAAAAAAGAGGCAGTTCCTGGTCTGACTCCACTGTATATCTTTCCTGCCAGTACTACATCTTGAGTAAGACATATCGTATGAAGGTTGTGTTACTGCTTGCTTTAATGAGTGAAATGAAATTTCTTGTTTTTATTTTCAAAACAATTTAGCTAAAAATCATATATAGGCCAACTTTAGTCTAGGTGAGGGTAAGACATGAAACATGAATGAAATACAGTATTTCAGTGCTATATTATTTATTATTTGGTATAGTTTTAAAATCAGATGTCCAGTCTTCTTTTTGATATAGCAGTAGTTGTTTTTTGGTTAATGACACTGCTAACTTATTTCAAAATTTCTGATTGTGGCAAAATAGCAGGTAACTGTGAATTATGGTTCTCTAATTTCACTTCAGGATCAGGTGACATAAAACTACTGTAGTGTTTTATATGCCACCAGAACCCTGGTGACGTTAAATCATAGACTCATAACTCAGAGTTTTCTTCTTTGTTTTTTTCTTGTTGTTGTTGTTGTTGTGTTTGTTTTGTTTTGCTTTGTTTTTTAACCTATGTGTAGGTCCAAATCCAAGACCCTGTGAAGCAGTTTCCAGTTCCTTCACTTCTCCAGCCGTAGTCCCATTTCTGCTCCCATTGCATGAGTTCCATGCTTGTATCCCTTTCAGTTTTTGGCATGACTGTGCAGAGGTCATCTTCATTCACTGATCTTTCAGCTGCAGAAGGGGCAAGGGCTGAGGCGCAGGGTTGAGATCTGTTCATGTGCCACTTGAATTTAGTTACAGATAATTTCTAGGGAACCTAATAGCCTTTTGCTGAGGTTAGAGCAGCAGCACTGGGGTTCAGATTGAAGCTCTGAAAGTGTGTGCTGCAACAGCATTAAGTGTTTCTGCCAAGTAATTCATTAGGTCCTCATTTCCATAGTCCAGCCAAAGGTCTGACTCACTTCTCCCCACAGTCTCCTTGTCTCTCTCCCTAGACTAGTCTTCCTCTTTTGGTGCCATGGCCTGCAAATGCATCCCTATTGCTCTATTCCTCTTCCCTGTACTCCTTTTTGTTATGTAGTTATCAGCTATTTCCTCTGTTAATACCAGGAGTTTAAAGAAAACCAAAATCAATTAAAAGGGGGGCGGACTTGGGATGGGATTTGGTGTAGTGATTTCAGCTTAACTAACCAAGGTTGGAGAAACATCTGTAGAAGAAGAAACAAATATATCTGTTCCAATTGTAGTGAAAAGTAGACCAAAAAGTATAGTTCTGTTACTGTAAAAAATAGAGAAGCATGGAGAGGTGGTTGAGAGAAGTATTTTCGATTTATAGGAGAAGAGAAATTGGAAAAATAGGAATATGGCAAAGAATACTATGTCACTGGGAAAATAGACTGATGAGAATAAATAGTTGATACTATATCTGAGAAGAAAGAAGCAGGCTTTCTAATCAATGAGTCTGCATGTACTGAACCTAGTTAAAGCCCTCTGTTTCCCCAGAAAGAAATTACTGGAAAGATTGTGTGGGAGTACTTGAGACTTGGGTGAGGAAATTCAGAAACTGAACGACTTTTTAGAGGACCTGGAAGAGAGGTGGATCCAAAAGATCCCTACTGGTTCCTGAGTTCACTTTCAGAGCCTTAACAGTACTTTATGAAAATGGTGCATACTAGCAAAGGGGTACTGAGTAAGGTTTTAATACATTCTACTAAGCTCTCTAGAAAAAAAAAAAAAAAATTTGGCTGTGGTTTAAGAGATGGAGCTGAGGGCATTTTATCTTGTTGCTATGTAATGTGGCTTTTGTGGATATAGAAAAGGTTTTCATTGTTTTTAGGGAACACAATACATCAGAAAAACTGAATTCCTTGGGTTTTATAACATTTTCAGAAACAGATAAGGTTTAAAGTGTAAAATATTTCTGCCCAGTTCTTTTTCAAGGAATCCTTTTTGAAATTACAAAGAAGGGGAGATACAATCTCTATAGACTGAGGAGAGTGCATCTTAATGGAAATTAAGAGTAACCTGATATTCAAGGATGAAAAACAACCTTTGACATAATGCTCATGAAGCCAAATTATTTATAACCTCAACAGAAATACTCTAAAAAAACCCCACAAGCTATTAAGTAGTTAATACAAAGGCATTCATTTTACTAAAAAATATGTTTTTCCCATCCTATTGACTCACTGTTAAAAAAAAGAATCAATATATTTTTATAAAAAAGATTGCTCCTTTGATATCACAGCCTATTATCATGTGCATTAAAGCTTTTCCTAAGATTACATGGACTTTACTGGGTTTTAACACAGGTCTTTACCCAAATGTAAGTCAGAAGTACCTTCCTAAAAATTGCTGGTATTATGCTAGTGTTAAGCAAATGATGAGGTTGGTTTATAATAGAAGCTAGATCTTGCTACCCTAACTTTTCTAACTCTCCTACTTCTACTGAACAACTAGTGTAGCTGGTGGTCTAACCCATATGTGGGGAAAGTACACCAGGATAGCTTATTTCACCGTTTGAAAATCAGACCTAAATTCCTAGTGGCTTTAAAAAAAAACATTTTGCAGCCATACGACTATGGAAGTTGCAAGACCAGTTGCCCCTGAATGTGATGGCTGCAGTTACCATGAACCTGGGAACTCTACTCCTAAAATTTAAGCAGAGCTTCCAAAGAAGTTCTGTATTTTCAGAGCTGGCTTTTCCATGTAGTCGTTGGTCTGACCACTCTTTCATGGTTGAGTGCAGTGCTGGTAGCTAGGACACGTGTGTCTTATGCTTGGCATATACTGATATATGGGCAATCTGCTGTACTCCTTTACATAGGTGTAATTTTTGGTCCATGCCTACGGAAAGAATCATAAAAATTTCAAAAGAAATGAATGCATTTTGATAGTTGTTGGAATTATTTAAAAAGTAAAGTAATTATTCCTTTACAGGAGGATTGTGGAACAAGATACTATGAGAAGAACTATTCTACGTATATTATTGTTTTCCGTTCATGTTATTGTCCAAGGCTTACATTCTGCAGGAATTCTTACCCCTTTCAGTTTAACGTCTGCAGAAGCAGAGAGGCTTAAGTGTTCCTGAATTACCTGAGATGGGATCTGGTTTGTCAGTGCAGAGTGTTTTGACAGCACATTTCTGCCCAGCTGCCTTCCTTGTCTGTATCTGCCACTACAGAGACTGCCTATTTATTCTCTTTACCCAATATTTGTGCCATGCACAATGGAGTTTTAATCCAGAAGAGGGAATAATTTCCTCTGTCACTATATATCATGATGGTTAATGAATAACACCTTTTTTCAAAGAATATCAGAGAACAAAACTTCTTAATATTGCCTTTTTGTAAGAGTTACAGGACTGAAAAAAGGAGGTAAGAAGTCTTCCCTCACTTTATTTGAGTATAAATGAGCTTCAGAATAATTGATCCATAGGCTTACATTGTTATGAAAATGTAGTTGAAAGCACTATCTTACATAGTTACATCAGTGGGTGCTTATTTGGATGCATCATTTATTCTTGTGCTGTGGTGAGATTTTTTTAGGAAAATATTTCTGGTCTCTGAGTTTGAGGAGGACACTGACAATTTTTAATTTCAGTAACAGTGAACTTTATTTCTTTGCAAGTTTTTTTTGAGTTTTGTAAAGGTAGAATATATTACTTTAGGTAATGTGCTTCTCTCTTGTATAAACCAATTTGTTCCTAAGGCTTTGTAAACATAAAGTTTTCCGAAAGACAATACAAATATATAAATTACTTTGAAAAGAAGTTTAGGTACAAAATACATATACGTAGAATTGGAAAAAGAGCAAAAAAAATCTCTTCTTTAGTGATTCTAACTGAAACACAGCCTTGTACCTGAATATGAATTTGCGATGTTTCTACACTACCAAGAATTTAGTTCAGGGCAATATAATATCCTAAACTGTCCCAGACATGGGAGAAGAGAGAAAATGCCACCTTGGATATTACTTCACATTTAGGTCCTCTATTGAACTGCAGTTACTTTGTGCAGAGAAAGTGATATAATTCTAAATCTGGCATAGCTGCATAAAGGCAGACTATCTCTCATGGGGATCTTTGTGCCATGAAACCAAGTTAAATCTTTTTTTGCCCTTTCTCTGTGTTGTCTTCATATAGTAGATGGAAAAGGATATAAAGCCAATGTTGCCTTCACCCTGCTGGCTACTGGAGGCTTGTTAATTTAGAGTAGTCTCTGACTTCTGTGGTATACACCTGAGGGCTGGTGGTCACTGTAAGATTCAGATGAGTGAGGGTGCAAGTAAGTCAGGTAACATGCAGGCACCATGTGCTGAAGCCATCCAGTCCAATGTGTTTTATACTCTTGGTTTCTGCTGATGGCTCTTCTATTAGACTTTAATTGATTTAAGATTCATATGCATTTTTTCATCACTGAAAACCAAAATGTCGTAAAGGAACTGCTGTGAGATTCCATCCTATCCCTTATCACTTTCTTTTAAATGAACTACCCCTCACATTTCAGCAGAGGGCTTGCAAAGAATAGAGACCTTTTCTAAGGCAAAGAGGCGTTTTAAAAATGTGGAAAGTAAATGAGCTGCTTGCTAGTACAGGCAATGTGATTGCTTTGTGCTGTCACCTGTGTTCTGTGAAAACTGAATGAGCCAGTATTGTTTAAACCAGCTTCTGACAGAACAACTTTTACATACTCAGCAGAGCGTTTGTTTAGAAAAAAGTACATTCAGATTGAACAGAATGAGCATCTTTGTCTGATGTGAACAGATAGAAGGAAGATGATTGTAAAAAATTGAAGAATTTCTCCTAAAGAAATTGGCTTCTTCATCTCTGAAAACAACAGGCTTCCTGTGAAGCGCAGTCAAGGCTTACAAACACGTTGCCGTGGTACACTGAGTTTGAAATCCCAGCTGACATTTCAAATGGTATTTAGACTTATGACAAATCTGATTTATTTGGGTCTCTCTCCAAAGCTACCATAAAAGAAGTGTTGATTTGGTGACTTATTAGTCACAGCACCTTCAGACAGCTTCTTTTTCTTGTTGTGGAAATTGTTATCAGATCTATATGTTCTTTCCTGAACTATAATTTAATAATTTTTGTAAAGATGCTGTTCTGGACTAGACTCTTAGTTTTCCAGTGAAGTTTTCACCAGAATATATATTTCCTTAGAAGAATACCCTGACAAACAACCTTGTAGGTAACTGGGGATAATACCTGGCAAAAAACTGATTTGAGTGATTCAAAAGAAACTTACTTCAGTGCTGCAATGAAAAATTTATCCTTGTGGTTTTATAATTTAAGTAAAATGGAATTGAAATATATCATTAAGTATAATTGCCCTAACACCATTGTAAAACTTCTTTTCAGAACTGAAACAAAATCATTAATTACAACAATCATACTCTCAGTAATGAGGCCCATCTTAACAAACAGCTGTATTTAAGGCAGTATTTTAGTATAAAATTTTATTCCAGTTGTGATGTAAGGGTTTGACCCAAAGCTTGAGTCATTAAGGGCTATGCCTGAGTAAAGATGTCCATTAAAATATTTTTCCCAGCTGTCTGTATTGATTTCAGTTAAATGAAACACACTTCTGCTTCCTACTTTACTGTACAATTTACTGCATTGAAAAGGTGCTTTAAAGTGGGGAAATCTGGTGTACTGATTAAATCCTGTGCGAGGCCAGGAGTTGGAATCAATGGTCCTTGTGGGTTTCATATTCTATGATTCTATGGTAAATAAAATTGTTTCTTGGTAAGGAGGGAAATAAGAGACTTCCTGTGTTTTAAATGCAAACATGTTTGTGGATTGTTTCCAAACTTCTACATGAGGATGCAATACATTTCTTAATTTTTATGGTTCTGGGGGGTTTTTTTCAACCTAATATCATAACAGTGAATTTTGAATGTCCCAGTTTTTCATGCAAACAGCAGTAGTTACTGTCTGTGAACCTAAACATTTCATGAAAACTTAAGAGGCTGAAGTACTGAATTAAGTTCCTATGTCTTAATGTTCCTTCTGCCTTATTAAGTCCTGATAATGTATAAATCCTTGTTACAGAATTTGCCTTTAAGTTGTCATTTTTTCATCTTCATGATGTGCTTGTACATAATAAAACTACACCTCCTCCAGTGCAAGCAAAATGGCAGGCTCAGTTCATTTCATGTTTTCTTTTTCTCATGATCACTGAAATGGTCTTGAAGAGTGTTAAATGTCCAATTTGTACTGAAGGCAAAGCTTCAGGTGTGTTCTCTGCAGAGGAGTTTACTTGATACAGGTAGATTGCTTTCTCTTCCTTTCTCACTGGGGTGGCTGTTGACTGTCTACAACAGCTGTAATTCTCCCGTTCTTGTGGAGGTGCTTTCTATAATGAGATCCAAAGTTACAGAAGAAGGTTTTTGTCCCTTAATGCACTATTTCTTCTTTCATAAATACATTTCTTAAGGTTGTCCAATTCTTCCTGCCTGTTATTTCTATTTCTTACATGTAGAATGCCTTTGCAATGTTGGGAGGTTTTTTGTGTCCGGACTCCGGCCTTGTCATCAAAATGTTTAATAATCACAGCCTTTTTTCTTAGGCTGAGACCATTGTTGCAGCACTAGATGAAATCAGGTTGAAGACTAGTCCTTGAGAGACTCAACTCTTGTCACTCTGTTCTGTACCTGGCACTACATATTGCACGGCCTCTCATTTTTGCCCCATGAGAAAAAATTTACCTTGGCACCGGAAGAAAAAAAAAAGAAGTTCTCTGTCTTAGCCAGAATCCTAGGGGATAGCTGTCTGCACTGTAAAACACTCACAGATTTAGTTCTAATATAATGAAACAAATTTAATTTGTTAATGTTTAGCAGTACCAATGCTCCCAGTTTAGATATGAGACCGATGAGTAAGGACTTAAGAAATGACTCATTTTATGGAGTCCTGTAGAAATGCTTATTTCTTTTTGAAATTACTCTGCATAGCTATTTTTTGTCCTTTGCCTCTCCAGTATGAGTAACACTTAATAAAGGGCATTGTCTGGATAAGCTGCAAGATGGACAATGCCAGTGAAGCCAAGATTTTTGCATTCTCCACTGATGTTATGCGTGTTGTCTCTGTAATGCATTTTGTGTGTTGTTTCACTACTGTAAGTTGACTCCTGACAACAGCAACACAAAGGTCCAGAGATAGTTGGTCAGTCTATAGTTGGTTGGTTGGTCAGTCTCTCTGTCTCTCTAGCCATCCTAATCTATTCTGATCCCCTTCATCCCTGCTGAGGCAAGAATGCAAAGAGTAATGCCTTTCTGGTTTTTTTGAAAGGTTTCCAGGCTTGTGTCTCTTAATGGATGTGCTTACAGTACTCCTGCTGTATTTTCCAAATGCTTCTAACACTGCCATCAAAAACTGCAAATAGCAAAACCTCTATAGATTTTCAGTTGAGAGAAATTTAAATGTTAAAAAAAATAAAATCTGGAGACTTCCTCCTTGTGCTGTTATATATGTTAATTCTGTCAATAATTCTGCATGTTGGTTCAATGACTAAGCTATTACTTAGTGTCTTAAAAATGCAGACAACAGAGATTAGTGATTGCTGCAAATTGATACGTTTAGCATGTCCTTCACAGCTCTTGACCTGACCTAGGTCTGATTCTCATTTATACAGCATAACAGAAATCTACTTAACAGATGCTCAGAGGATGGGTTTTCATAGATTCTGAGTCTCACTGGTGTTAATTTGCTGATGCTGCTGAAAGCAGAGGGGAATATGTCTGAAATGAACCATGTGCAACTAAAAAGCAAAAAAAAAAGAATGAAACAATGTGTTCGTTTTGAGTTAATGAATCGATGAGCTGGTAGGCCTGTTAATTTTAATACTCAATGGAAAATCACCACTTCTGCACTCACTGAGTAGCTCACCAGTACAGCACACCAGTTTGTGAGATAGCAAAGTTATTTTAAAAGTCGAGAAAGTGAGAGACAAAGTCCTTGTCTCTGTTATTTCCACTGACATGAAAAGTGTGCAGCTTCCCCACTGTCCTGGTCAGCAAGGCTTGTGAGCATGAAGCACTGGGTTTTGTACAGGAAATACATGTTCTAAATCTTGTAATAACTTCACCTGATGAGAAAGACATCATCATCATCACCCAGCACGAACTAACAAAAAAATTGGAGTCAGTTGTTGATCTCAGCCTTACTGAGTTTTTCTAAAACTATGAAAACCATGATTGAATGTGTTTTTTAGTTTTGTAGACCTGCTTGATGAATAGAGCACGGAAACCCCAAAATAAGGGGGTCCCTTCAGATATTCTTCAATATGATGTGACCTCCCGTAGACCTCCCATAGATTGTGTAAATCTTCCTTCCCCATCTCTTGATGCTGCCGGTTCTGCTGTTAATTCAAAGATGGAATAGCTACAGCAGGGCCAAACCGTCCACTGATGTAAACTGATACAGCTTCACTAAAGCCTACAGGGCTAAGCCAGGTCATGTCTGCATGTTCCCTAAAGTGTTCTGGGAGTTGATTTTTCAGTGTTTTATAAATTAGTAGAACAGTGCTGTAGGAGGAAAAGTATCTAGTAAGACAATACAGTATTCTGCTTTTGATGAAGCATTAAGAAAACAAAGGTAAAATTAAGCACCAACAAACCCGTGGCAAGATATAATAAGTGGCAGATTCTAAGGACAGAGCATTTTTAAAAAAATATTCAGAGCAGACACATGGGGGGAAAACAAAACAATCGATACAGAGAACAGCAGATGGATAGCATGTACTGTGTGGGACTTCAGTAGCTAAAAAGTGAAATCAATCTGACTTTTGTTGGGTTCATGGCTGTTCTCCACTGAACAGAGGGGACAGTGGTGCAAAGGTTATGGCCACCATATGTTTTCATCCAGAACAGAGACATTTCCTTGTGTCCATCTTCCAGGACCAGATGACCTGTGAAATCCCTGACTTGGTAGCTGCTTTCACCAGACTGCAGCGTGGAGGCAGTCCAATAGACAGCTGTCCCACGAGCCTGAAAGCCTCATTTTTATGAGCCTGTAAGATGAAGTTGCCTTGCAGGTTCGGATGTTGAATTTACTTGCTACTACTGTGGTAGACAATGGACTCTTTCAAGAGTCTATAATTTCTGCCACGATTTCTAAGCATTCCCCTTCCAGCATCCCTTTTGCCAATGAGTTAGTGCAGGGCCAAATGCTCTGCAGCCAAGGTGCAGCAGTCAGATATTTTTTCTCCTGTTTAGCCTTTTACTGAATGCCAGTGTGTCCTGATCTCTGCAGACACTGAATTATGGTTTAATGGAGTGCTGTAACATGAAAGTTTCCACACACAGGGAGATGTGTGAGGAATCACTTCACTCAAGCCAATGAACCTACTCCTGATTTATGTTGCTATAAAGAAGAAGATTCTCTTTTATCAGAATGACAACTGCAATGATGGAAAGAAGCTGTAGAATCAGCATGAAGGGAACCAAGAAACAGTATCAAAGAAATCCAGTATGGTTGATAGTGTATAAACAGTGGTCTAATGGTACACATGGAAGCTGACTAAACAGAAGGGAGGATTTAAGACAATACTGCCATATGTGAAATGCTTGGATTGTTTCAAAATTTAGCACCAGGGGGAAAAAAAGAATTCCTGAAATGTTGATTTAGTACCAGACAAGACAAACTTGGCTCCACTGCTAGTCATTCAACTATTGTTCATAATCCTGAAACTGTTATCTGAAAGGCTTATAATATATTGAGATCATTGCTTTGGCACCCTTAAAACAAACTGAAAAGGAAGAAAGAAATAATACCAGAGGAAATTGTCCAAGAAAGTTGGCACTCACGGACCAAGGAGGATTTGTTATTTGGAGGCTTAGATCCCAGTTGTACATCTGACTCCTTTCAGTTGCTCTAGTGACACCAGGCAAGTAGAAAACTGGCCCAAATGGCCAGTTTACAACAGTCCCTGGAAACACAGCTGCCTCAATGTGGTCTTCATCCAAGCACTATGGGTAGACGGGTGGCAAAGCATTTTATTTTGATTTCTTTAGAAAAGCTTTGCTAAAGTCAGAGGTTGCTAGAAATGCAGTCCTGGATGCCTGAGATGAAATGCAAGTTCTGTGCATCATAAGTATGTTTTAATAGACTGGATGACAGCTCTGATTGTCCGCTTACACTTGCAGTAGTAATGCTTACTGTTTATTTGTCTCTGAGAAATGAATTCTCGGGCACTGAGTATTCCAAAACAAGTGCTACCTCCTTGTGTTTTGACCAAGTGTTGCAACATGGAGTAGTTACATCAAGGGGAAATAGGCTCAGACTACATTTCAGGTATTAAAAATTAAGAATTGTAATGACCACAATTATGTTGATGGGTGAAAAAAGTAATACAGCATACTTTTGTCTGTTGTACTGACATTAAGGAACCTATATAGCTAGGTCTCTCTCTATAAATGAGGAAAGGATTAAACAGTGCATAGTTTACCTATAACATCTATGAGGGTTTTTAACATGTGACTTGAGAATCAGAAACCAACGTTATCTTCTATTTTCATTCCAAGGAAGCTGTAACAGTAAAAGGACTGACCTTAAACTGTCTATGTCTGGTAGTATCCTACTTTGGAGTCCCAGGCAAATGTGGACTCTCAGGAATAGCTGTTGTACCTTTAAACATGCTGGGAAAAACAAGCACAGGTCATATCCTATTTCCTCTTCAACATTACATGTTGCAGTGCAGCAAAAGAACAAGGAAGATAGAGCATTTCTTTCACTATGTGCGGAACTTCTGTAATATGTACACACAGCTTGTATTTTGTTTGACAGCATGATCTAGGACACCGTCTCAACCTTCAAACCACTGCCAGGTCATTCCAATTTATCACGTTTTCTTTTTTTCTGCAGCTCCATAATACAGCAAAATGAAGTCTGATCTACTACCACTCATTGCAGCAGGCAGTTCAGAACTTACAACAAGTCTCAAAAATGTCAAACATAATGAAAAATAAAGGAAACGTACAGAGGAGACTTGTTCCTGTATTCCACACAATGTGCACCATTCTTTTACTCATCAGCGACTGCAGTGTAGAGGTTCTCATACTATTTTCTCTGGTACTCTTGTAGCAACAATGACCTACAGTCCTTTAAAATAACATCTTTTGCAGAAATAGCAGGACTTGCCACATCCCAATAGCTAAAGCAAATTCAACTTCTTACTTTTACAGATTTCTGCTGTAAATTTCAGATTTTTTGCAGGTAAACCAAATGCCTAAAAGAGATAATGTCTGATTTGAAGACATCTTCTACTATTGGCAGCATTTGTTTGTTTGCTCAAGATGATTGCTTACTTTGTGGATCTCTATAAAATATTAAAAAGTTTTTCACAGCAATACTTATTCCTCTACACTGAAACCTGTGTCCCTTAAAAATAGATAGTAATAGTAGCAACAATAACACCATTGATTCATTTAGGCCCTGGTTTATTCTATATTTGAAAGATACTTAATCTCATCCAGCTTCATAGAATGAACTATATATCTATGTTTTAAATAATAACTTTTAGAGTTAAAACAATTGTTTGTTTCTCCATCATAGACCAGGTTGAAGAACTGAATAACAAACCAATATCTTCTTTAGAAGGTTACCGTTCATATAGTTCTAATTCTGCCCCACAAGCTCTTAGAGACTTTTGGTGTAATGTTAAAGATCCATGGGTATGACCAGGGCTATCAGTATAAGGTTTTGGGTGTTATGTGGCAAAAGTAGCATATAATTCCTCATATCCAATTGTATATTCTGCTTTAGGTGTAGAAGAGAGTTTGCCGGTTAAATCTTGCTAGATGTTTAGGGAGCTTTGCAACGTTTTAGGAAGGCTCCTTTTCATTACCTATTTTAAAAACTTGTTTCACTTATTACAGTAAGTCTAGCTTTCAAGGTAGCAAGGACAGACAGAAAGGTACAGAAGACTTAGGATTTTAAAATATATTATTATATAGAATCATAGAATCATAGAATCAATTGCGTTGGAAAAGACCTCAGAGATCATCGAGGCCAACCCTTCGTCCAACTCCAGTCCGTTTACTAGATCATGGCACTAAGGGCCATGTCCAATCTCAGTTTAAAAACCTCCAGGGACGGTGAATCCCCCACCTCCCTGGGCAGGCCATTCCAATGCCTGACTACTCTCTCTGTAAAGAATTTCTTTCTAATATCCAGCCTAAATTTGCCCTGGCAGAGCTTAAACCTGTGCCCCCTTGTCCTATTGCTGACTGCCTGGGAGAAGAGACCAATCCCCACCTGGCTATAACTTCCCTTCAGGTAGTTATAGAGAGTGATATGTGAGAAAGCAACCAGATTGTGATTTTTTGGATTATGTTTCAGATCTAAAAGTAGATTCTGTATGTCATTGGAAGATGAGAATCACTGTTATCTCTTGAATATACACTCATTTCTGGCCTGGTTGTTATGTGAAATAATGGCATTCAAACTTGTCACTACTAGAGTGTTGATTATTGCCCATCTTTGGTCCCAGGCCACTGTGATTTCATAGGAAAAGTCCTCATTTATGATGAGGAGATGAAACATTTTGGCAATTTTTGTTTTTATACTGTAGTCATTGGCAGCACTCTAAAGTTTGGAATATTGTGGGTATTATAGGAATCCTAGGATTGATGAATTACTGAACAGCACAAAAGCAAGATATTTGAAGCTGTGTGGTAACTGCAGTTTATTGAGCAAATCTCTGTGCATGTGTTCTGAATAGTACATTAGTGACAACTGACATGGAAGGCATTTAACAGGATCCTTCAGTGTAAAGGGACTTCATCATGAGGAATATAATTCCCTAAAGCACTGGTGCGTATGCGGGTCTTTAGAAAATAATTTTTGGATCCCTGAACTAGAAGGACAAAAAATTGCTCCAAGCAGCCTGCTTCTACTGGTGCGGTTTTGGAATAGCCTCGTGCTTTCCTGCACAGCCTTTCTGAGGCGTGGGTTTGGAAGTCAGGTATCGACTGTGCAGATCAGAAGCACAGCTTCTGGTTCTGCACACTGCTTGTAATTTGGAAGTACACCTTTCTGAGAGGACAGGGAGGTATTTTTGAAGCATACATTGTTTAATACTATTTTTTATTCAGTGTGGAAAATCTGTCAACAGAAAATGAAAGATATGACTTGTGATGATAAAAAGGGATGGAAAAATTGATTCTGTAAATATCTCATCTGAATAGAAGTCTCATTCAGTGACAGGTGTCTCTTAGTTAAAATGTAAACTACATAGAGGAAGTTATGACCTATTTCATTCTCTTTGTGTCCCTTATTAAAAGAAAATAAAAATAACATGCAAATGTCCATAATGATTAGAGTGAGCAGATCCAGTGCTGAGGAAGTAAGTAGTCTTACCTGTATCCAATGTATCCAATGCTATCACAAAAACATATGTGTACACCATAAGCTATACAATATGTCTGAGATCATTATGTCATCTGCTGCATAAATTGCACATCTAAGGAGGATAGAGGAACAGCAGTTGTGTCACTGGGAAATGCTAATCGGATAATTGTTTATGCAGCATTATTAGTATTCTTCCCAGAGGACCCAACAACCTTACTAGCTAGCTTTGTAAGTTTGTGAGTTATTCTAGAAATGAAACACAGCTGGTTGTGGGATAAGGTTTACAAAGAGTTATTCTGAAGTTCAGAACAACAAACAAAAGAAAAGGTAAAATTTTCTTTTGCACCTGAAAGGGGAATTTTGGAAGTAGAATACAATTACTTTAATTGAATGGCTCAGCACAAAGAGCTATGTGCTTTCAACATTAGTGGGTTCTATTTTAACATAAAGCCAAAAAGAAGATTGGGGGAGAAGGTGCAGCCTTTAAAAAGAGGCACTCTGTGTGTCTGTACAGCATGCCCCCCTTACTGTTCCAAATGCGGCTATTTTAAAAATATATTATTTTGTAGAAGGTGAGGTGCAGCAACATTACAAACACAATCATATAGTACATTTCTTCACTGTACATCAGCTAAAACTGGTCAAACATAAAGGAGTGTTTAGAATTCGTTTATAAATCTGTCAAAGGGAAGGAAAACGCTAAATGAACCACTCCTTCACTTGTGTTTTATAAAATAGTGATGACCGGAAAACTGTCAGTACAAAAAAGACTGAGAAGATTGAAATGTAGGAATATCTGATGTAGATGATGAGGTTTGATGGGAATATAATGCAGGACTAGATTAGGAGTCTTTAGCTATAGGTGAGATGACTGGTCAGATACATGGCATATAACTTGCTTGCTTGCTTGGATGTTTGAAAGTGGAAGATAGATTTGCTTATGGTGTTGTGATAGGAATATTTAGAGACTATTGCTGACAGAAAAGGATCTAATCTTTCCCAAAGCAACAGGATTAGCAACTCTAGTGGAAGGAACAGTCAACAATTTACAAGACTTGCATGTAGAATCAATGTGGAGAACACAAAGCCAGCTGAAAGCAATCAAGCTCAGAAAAAGTACTTTTGAAATAAAGGAAATTATTTTGTGCTTGTTTGTAAACTTAAAGTTGTCCAGAATTATAACTGCCATAGCTCAAAGAAACAAGGACAGTTATCAAGTTCCGTCTGAAACACACAATGTGAGTCCCCAAAACACCAAAAAAAAAAAAAAAAAGGAAAATAAAGCAGCCTTTTTATGGTTGTGCACTGCTGTCCTCTAGACCTGGCTTTTATATGGGCCTTTCCCTAGCACCAGCTAAAAGGGTCCTTGAGTCTCTCTAATTACTAGGAAACTTCAAGAAATGCTGCAGGTATCCTGAGTCAAGGGCATCTGACCAAGCCTGTTAGAAATTGCTAGATCTTCCTCTAATGTACACAGTTGTGCCTTCCTTTATCTTGTCCTGACCTCTCGGTAGGAGGTACCCTCTTGTTTCTCAGGTCCTAAGAGTTCTCTGACGATCCTGACCCCTGTGCTCAGAAGATCTAGAACCTCCCAGAACAGTACCCAGAGGGTGCTGTGCAAACTGCTGTGCCTGTTGTCTGCCTCTATTTGCTGTACTCTCGTGCCCTCTGTATTCTCACAAAATTAAACATGCCTCAGATCTGAATGCATAAACAAAGGATTAATGGAATCAGAAATTAATTCTCAGATTATAACCTAGTGAAGAAAGGCAACCTTCTGGAAAAAACTTTGAGTATTCCCACTGTCTTTAAAGAGAAATGATTCAAGAGGGACAAGGTTTGCAATTTGTGTCCAGAGTGAGGTCCAGTCAAATTTCTGAGAACAGGAGCAGTTCTCTGTGCTTCCTGAATGAAGATCAAGAGTTGAGGGTATTGTGTCACCTGTGCCTTTTCCTGAATAAGCTGTGCTTTCACTGCCTTTAGTTAGACAAAAATATCTATGGTACCTGTGATTAATCTCACCCCAGTGTAGGGTCAAAATTAAGTGCAGCAAGTTGTAAACTGTCAGCAGAGAGACTGGAGGGAGACAGGAAGACATTTACCTCTCTAAAACTCTAAAAGGGCTACTTGAAATGTAACGGCTTGACATATGAAATCTTGTCACCACCTGGATGTTCCTAGAGAGCAACTGAAAATCTATTGAAGGTTATCTTTTAACAGTCTTATAGAGAGAATTGACAATGTTCCCAGAAGAGGCAGAGGTAATGCTGAACATCTGTCCACTCTGGAAAAGATATTTCCAAGGATGGAAACAGTGGGACTTAAAGAAACTTCGTGTTTATGAAATTGTGCATTGGATTGTAACAGTAGATGGAGAATATAACCTGTAGGAAGGGTCACAGCAATTAAATGGTCCTCAGCTCCCTCTTACCTTATGGAACAATAGGTATACTGAAGTTTTATATCATGGTTACACAAAAGAATAGGCCTTTTTATCAGTCTTTGAAGAATGACACTGCAGAGTTTTAAAAAAAGAGATAAGGCAGAATTTTCCGAGAGTCTTTAACAATGACTTAAGGTTTTTAAAATCTGTGGTTGCATCAGCCTAAGCAAAGAAATTCATCCTGTCACAGAATGGTGATATATGGCATGAGGAAGTTTTATCATATACCCTAAGAAATTTTGTAGAGGAGTAAAATGAATGAATCATCATACTAAAGATTTCTGGGAATGGGATTACTCCTAGCTGATGGAACAAAGCTAATATTGCATCAAGCATTGGGTGAGAATTTTACTTATATAATAGGTAAGAATTTCAGTTGTATCATTGGGTGTTGCTTTTAAACATGTGTTTATGAAACATGTGAAGTTTAGTATCAGTGTTTCAGTGTAGCTGCATTCAGTCTATTGCTAGTATAAGAATAATTGAAACAACACAAACAAAATAATACTATGGCATTTCCAGGAGAAAGTGTCTCTTATGAAACACTTTCACCTGTTAGTAGTAATGCCCTCTCAGGTAGCAATAGATTCAATAAGGTTCTGAATGTAGCAGAAGGAGACTATATACAGAGTGCAATACATGGAATGCATGTCTGTGTAAGGATTAGAGAAAATCTTTGCTGAACAGCATAAGACTCATATCTCACCCTGGTATTTTTTGCACTAAATCTTTGTCTCAGATGTATGACTAAAAGGCAAGAAGGATTTGGAAGCAGTAGAACAAGAAGTACACTAGAAAGAGACCTGGCAACTTCCTGCTTGCCTAGCATGCCAATAGACTTTGGAGCCCTATGAACCCAATTCAGAAGCTCGTGGGTTGTTGGGAGGAATTTAACAGCATTGATTTTGATCCTTTGAGAATGAAAGGGAAAATGCTAGAAGACCTTGTTTTCTGAAATCTAAACTGTAGTTATTATGTGAAAACTAGAGTTGGACCTGAACGTTCTTCCAGAAGTATCAATATCCTTCCATTCACTTACGTTGATTTTACCTTGAATTGACTCCATGTGAAGTAAAATACATTTCTTTTTGACCAGTCAATTCATAAGATCGCTCCAAAGAGTTTGTTCAAAGGGACAATGAGATACCTAAATCCAGAGGGGGCTTGGCTGGATCTGGCAGTTTGAGGAAGTAAAGCTAATGAGCAATGGGAGGAAAGTCAGAAAAGAACATGTTTGTAAAATGTCTGCTATGAAACTAAGGAGGTGCACGTTTTTCCTTTAATGCTGCTGCAGAGAGGCTCTGTCAATTTATAGACCCTATGCAAGTTATTTACTTAAATGTTGGTATTGAAACTGAAAATTAAGAGATATGTGCAATACCATGGAGTTAAAGGGTACTTACAATTTTGCTTATATGGTCACCACCTAGGTTTTTTTCTGTTCCTTTCTATAGGAGTTTTTTCCCCTGTGCAGTTTATGGTAAAATTAAAATAGAGCAACACTTCCCTGCACGACTCTGAGTACAGTTTGTTTTTGTTGAAAGGCTCAATGCATTCGCACAACCGTGCTTCTGTTTTGTATGTATCTGTGCTGTTGATTCTGGCTTGTATAGATTAAAACTTTTTTTCATTGCATAGAATCATATTCTCTTCCATGCATATCCCATGGAAAAATATCTTAGTCTTGCCCACTTGTTGAGGATTAAGTTTATCTTTAGATTTGAGGTCAAGTTGAATTTTTCCCCCTCAGGAGAACTTGGCAGGGATATCAACTAGTGCCATATGTGTAATATGAGGACCAGTCTTGTCCTAGGATCATTTTGAAATGTAATATAACAAGTTCCCTGCTATTTCAGGAACCTTAAGCATTTTTTGTGTGGCCTGTGGTCTTGATTTGAGTTGGTTTTGAAAGTTTCCTGGGGAGTGGGGAGAAGTAATTTCTACAGAGCAGCATAAAAAGCAGTTTTTCTTCAGACCTACCTGAACGAAACACTTATTGCCCAGACCTTTGTCATTGTGGACTACTAGATTTGATGACTGATTTGCTTTCAGCCTCTGTTTCTTATATGCAAGACATTAGAGTAATTTTGGTAGTAAATTTCGTATTGTAAGGTGCTACTCAGTTAAACAGAAGTGGCATTATCATGCCTCAGTATTTTCAGATACATTGGAGAAACAGATACCTGAATATAAAGGTGCCACTGTTTTTCATGGATGCTCTGTTAGAATGGCAACTTCCCACAATAGGAAGGTTTTGGGTTTTTTTTTCGTATTCTAAAGAAAAGGAGGAAAAACCCTACCACCACATAATTATAGGTAGATGTTTACTATTCATTCCTTATACTGAAATGTTTTAAAATCCTCTGTAAGGCATTGACTAATCAAAACTCCTTGGGGAAGATTCCTATTGATTTTGCCACTCTCTAGACTGTCTTAGTTGACTAGTGCCTTCCACAGTGGACTTTATTTTCTGCTTATTTGTTCAGACTATTATTGAACAGTGAAGGTAGACTAAACTTCATCAGAATATTATTAGTTGATTATAAGTTATTTTTTTCTGCACTGACAAGCTGGTGGCTATCCAATTATCTTCTAGCTCAATCAAGTGGAATCAAGTGGCCCTCAGTCACTGTACATTTTGAATAATGTGTACTTACACATTATTTTTTTTTGTTTTGACTGCTTCTCCCTATTGCTGAACCCTTTGCTCTGTGCTGAGTTTGAACATGGAAACTTTTCAATAAATACAACTCAGTCTTAGCTGGCTATTGAAAAGACATGAGTAGGTTGTGAATGAGGAGTGCAACTGCATTTAAAAAAAAAAAACAGTTTTAAGACTTTGATGTGGGGACCATTAGAATCAATGGAAAGTATTTCCCTGAAATCAAATGGAATTTGAACAAGTATTCTGTAACGATTTTCCTATCTAGTGTGCTTCCATTTCATAAGCTTAGCCAAGCACTTAAAAAAAAAAATAAAAAATTATGATCATGTAGCTAGTGTTCCTTCTTGCAACTTCTTGATAAAATTAGTCTCCAGTTTTCTAAATGCTTGCACTACAAGTCATGGGGTGGTACCATGATTGATACCCGCTCCCTCTTTTGAGTGAGGATACATCTAACCCCTTTCATGTTAACAGCATGGGAGAAAGAGACTTGCTAAAAATTCTTGCATGTGACCAAGAGCCACAAAGCATGTCCATGTGCCTTTCTGACTTAAGAATCTGCAAGAAGTCTTCATCACCTCCTTGCAAATTTCAGGACAAAATCAGATACTTCTGGACAGTTCATGCTGTGATCTGGCTTCTTTCCCTGCTGAAAAAAATTCAGTTGTGAGCATTAGTGGCCTAGTTTAAATTGTTTACTCCCTCCATGTGCATGCCCACAATGACCACACACATTGTGAGCAAAGCCAAGAAGCAAGAGGTAATGCATCTCCAATCAGCATTTATATCAACAGATTTTCTGGTGGATTATTGACTAGTTTGCCATGGAACAATGCCTCCAAAAGTTGCTTCTGCCTGGCTCCATTTCGTCCTGGCTAGACATATCCCCTGAAATTATGTAAAGCCCGGGACCATGCTGTGTTCATCCAAAAGAGAATCCACAAGCTCAGAGGGAAGAAGATTATTATGATGTGAAGGCTCCACTCTTCATCTGTGCTTATTGGATGTATTTGGCAAGGATTATCACCAAATGACCTCCCTCATGCTGAGCAGCTGGAGGAGTGATGTCACCGCATTTTGTAAATGAGAAGATGAGTCAGTCTGTTCTTAGCTGTAATACTTAATGCTGTTTATATTTTCTTTTCTGAAGAACAGATAGTACCAAATAGGTTCTGGAAAAGCCATAAGCAAGCAAGTGCATCCTTACTTAGTTGGAAAATAGAAACTCTTGTAACATTGCTGGTTTACTTCCCCTTAGATGTCTGTAGAATTACTGAATTATGTCGCCTTCTGTGACTAACTAGGTAATTAAATGCTGTCATGACTTCCATTTTCATAGCAATTGTATACATTCCCTTTACTTGTTTTAGTTCTGTGTTTGACCAATAGTGATGAGCAAACCATTGTATGCTATTATGTATTTAGTTTTTCACTCTTTCATCTTTTGTAAAGATGGTCAATGCTGTACACTACAAGTTCTTAAAAAATGCAAACAAAAAAATGCTAGCAAATACTTAGATACTAACTAGAATTAGTGCTGGCAATAATATAAACTGTTCTAAGCTGGAGAATGCTGCAGTATATTTTCCTTAGCAAAAGCTATTGTCCATTCTAAATTCTATCTCCTCAATAAGACGAATTGCTGAGAGTCAGAATTGTTGCAGATCCTACTAAACTGTTACTATCTGAATTCTAAATTAATTGCTACTATAAACAAGTGCTGAACATATACAAAGTTTACTATAGGCCCCCACCCTGTAACCTACAATGCTAAGGTTAAGTACCAACCTGTATTAATAATAAAGTTGTAGACCATTCCCAATTTTTAGTTGTGACAGGTGATTATGCTGGGAACATTGCTGGGCTCGAGAGGTGGTTACCAGATTATTTGTTTGATACTTTTAGAACTTACATCTACATTATTCTTTTAAGTAAAATGAGGAATAAGATCTTTGCATACCGTTACACTTCTTTATCTGGCCACTTCTAAGGAATTTGGGACTCATGTGCCTTTTTTTTTTCCCCCCTCTCCAAATTTCTCACCAAATATAAAAGTACAAATTTAGAAGCCTAAAATCCAAAGTGAAAACAGAAATGCAAACGTGTAGGAGTAGTGTTTTTCTTGGCTCTCTCTTGTACCTCCCAGATTCTATGGTTGTTTGGAAGATGAAGTTTCATTACTCTTAGAAAACTAAAGAGCAGTTTTGGCCATGTGATGCTTGTTTCACACTTCAGAGCTGGCATTAGAAATGTTGTGATTGCAATACTGAATGTTGTGCTAGGGAATAATGACATATGCTCATTTATTTATTTTTAAATAAATAGGGTTGGAAAGAAATAGTGATAATAAGCCATGAGAAAAGTGCAGATAGATAGCTGAATGATGAAATAGCAAGATAATAATCAGCAAATATTTGCAATAATACTGCTTTAATTTTTCCTTCCTCTGACCACCATGCACAATGTTAATAAAAAAAATAATATCAAATTACTAAATTTGCTTCAGAAAACTACATGTTTTGGGCATTAGTGACAAAACCATCTTTATCTAGTATTTATCTTTGACATTAATTTTCTGAATTTGACTCTGCCAAAATACCACTGCACACAAAAATAAATTTGTTATTCTTTTCTCTTGATGTTGCCTCCCAGAAAATGAAATGCCTTTTTGCTGAAGCCTGTTTCCAAGTACTGTACTTTTAATGGGGGTGGGGGTGGGGGGGTGGGATGTGGTAATAGAGGGTAGTAGCAGAATTTTTGTATAAACCAGAACAAATTAGACAGCTCATTTTAGAGAGATCTGTTACTGCGTTAAGAATGTGTGTTTCTCAAATCTCCTGTGTGCATCACCATCTGTTTCTAAAGAATAATATACCTGTCTGGCCTCAAGCTATTTTGCCAATGACTCAAGCAATCGAATGAAGCATCCAACAGCTTGATAAAGATAGCACTGCTGTCTACTTTAACCAGAGAAGCAGTTTAAGCTTCCAAATCTCAGGAAAGCATGAATTTCTGCATGGAAGGTATACGGTAACACCACAGTCTTTTGTTGGGTTGGTACATATGAGGCTTGAATATGAGAACAGCTTCTGGACTGTAAAACCGCTGGTCAGTGGTTTGGTAATGTCATTAGATGCTGGAGAAAATATTCTTCTTGGAGGTCAAAAATGTTTTATATAAACATTTCTGGTTAAATTAATCTATCATAAATAGGGATCAATGGATATAAAAATGAGATATGCTATCTCTTCTGTGAGGCTGTCACAAAAGATTACTTTGGAGGTAAAATGTACCCCAGCACAGGGTTTACAGAGGTCACCTACTTAAACCCTGGCCCTAAAAGACACGTCTTAGACCTTATGAGGTCTAAAGTTTTGTGACTGAGCTTTTCATTAGCAGGATTTCATACATGGCGTATTTAAATCCATGAAAATGTCACTGAATTAGATGTAGTATTCCAAACAAAATGAAAGAACAAATTTTGGCCTTGTTTAACTGATTATATAGTCGCTGGCATGTTTGAATTCTCTGTCCTGTATTATATGTGAAGTAGCCAAGCAAACACATTGTTTGTCAATGTGCAGACTTGGAAGTCTGCATTCAATTCCTAATTCTGTAGTGTTGGTGAACCCATGACCAAATACTTTATACAAAAATGCTTCTTACTCGATGAAGCAGAGATCTCAGATGTTGTCCACAAACATTTCTGATCTTGTTTGCAAACTTATTTGAAATACAGTGTTGTCCCATTTCTCCAGTATTTCTCTACTTTTTATTCCTAGCTGAGATGCTGCATGCACAGTCCTCTGGGCAGTGGATGTATTGTAAATGCACAGCATGCATCCACAAAGATTTACTCCACAGCATCCACAGCAGTAGATGCTCTCTGTTGCCCACTGTACACCATTTAGTGTCTCTGCATGCTGTTTCCCAAAGGCACTGTAAAGTTAGATCCTTCAACCCATTTTGACAATAGGTGGCTTTTGTTTGATTACAAAAATACAATTTATTTTTTCTCCCCAGGAATCCAGTCATCTGTTACACTTAGGTTAAGAGTTAAAACATCCACCAAATCTTCAAAACCAGAAATTATTCTGTAAGTGAATACTTGGCTTTTTAGCTGTGTGTCTGCTATTTGACAACTCTGAAATTTATTCCATTTTGTGCTTCAATAAATTAAAGGGAAGATTATAATAGATCAGATATGACTCTTACTTCTGCTACTTCTACCGCAACTCCTCTACTACCAGTATTTATGATGCTATTCACAGAATCCAAACTTTTTGCATCACAACACATAATAATGCTTGGCCTAAATGATGAACTGCCTATGTAGGAGGTGGACAGCAGCTGAATACCAAGTGATGTCGAGAGAAAGACAGCACAAGTTATATTCAGGAGGTCCTGAGCAGTGTGATGAGAACAGTAACCAAACTGCTTACTCACTCATGTTTAAAATAGACATCATGAAAGGCACTAGTCACAAGCAGAAGTTTAAAGGAGGAAAATAAATTTTCTTTGCTTATGGTTATGAGGAACTTGTTCCATGCATAAAATGTGCATGAAAAGGCAGACCAGAAAATGTGATATAAAGCCCTATTTGCTTCCATAATTGGCATACTGCATATCAGTTTATTTTCAAGTGTGAGGTATTGAGATATTATTGAAGTAAAGGCTGAGAGAATACTTAGAGGAAAAAAATGCTTTTCCTTCACGAACTTGATTTGAATTATTTTGAACTGCATTATTAGAAGAAGTAGGTCCAGTGAGATACTCTTTGTAGATGGAAGACTGATAAAGTACACAACAGAATACACATTTGTGGATTCATTTGTGTTCAGGAGCAATTATCAATCTTAAACATCAAGAAGTCAAAACTCTATTTATGGACCTCTGCTCTGTGTGGAGTGATTGGCATGGTTTAAGTGTTGTTGGATGACAGAACTAATATTTATTTTATTCTGTACTGACTGAATTGTAATTTCTTTTTATATTCAGATGCTGGGTTTCTTTGCTTCTAATGCAGTCT
Source organism: Pachyramphus minor (assembly GCA_013397135.1). Lineage (NCBI taxonomy): Eukaryota > Metazoa > Chordata > Aves > Passeriformes > Tyrannidae > Pachyramphus > Pachyramphus minor. Next base: position 85,494 of record VYXB01000550.1, read on the forward strand.
CATAATGCAGTACTGAACATAAAATCAATAGCCCCTATCTCAAAGCAGTGTAGATCTTCTCTCCTGTACTTTGATCTCCAGATTGAAGTATCAACAAATTATCCTATAAACATGTCATAAAATCTGTGCCCCTTGCACAGCTATCAGATTGCTTCGTGACTCAGGACAACCATTTAAATCTCGTGTGCCTCTTTCACTGATCTCGCTCAGGCGAGCCTTGAAGACTACTGAGTATCTGAGAAAGGTTTTCTTCTCCAAAGGTTGAGAGGGTGCTTGTTAAAGTAGGAATAATATTACGTGCCTAAGGCACTAATAGGACCTCACCATCTGTAGTTCTTCACAGCTGCAGAGAAGCAATATGATGCTTCAGGTGGAGGCAAGCACCCTTTGCCATGGCCTGTGCTCCTCCCCAGGAGTTCTAGGTGACCCTGCCCAGCACAAGTGTGGGTGGAGGAAGTGAGGGCCAAACCACATGAATTCTCACCGGCCCCTTCACCAGCAGCCAGCTCTCTGCCTCAAGAGGAATTTTGCATATGCACTGACAGAAGAATGTAGTTCATCTGAAATAAGAATCAACCATGGGACTTGTATTTCTTTTTCTTCACCACTGGTCAGGTTGTGGGAACGTTTTTGGATTTGAGATCTTAGTATATTCCAAATAAATTAGTAGAAGCTTTAAAATTGGCTTTCATATAAAAATGACCCAAACAGTCATGCTCTACGTGTGCATTATTGAGCTTGAAACTGTGAACTTATGACTGAAATCAACTGAAAAAATAAAGTCTGCACTGCATTTCAGTAGGATTTAAATCTAAAATTTGATAGGTCAAAAGGTAAAAGCCAAAAAAACCCAAATACCAATAAGCCCCCAATGAACTGATAGAGGCTTTTTTAAAGCATCATAATAAATATAACATGTTGTACAAATCATTTTAGAAGCATTTCAGAGGCCTTGACGATGATAATACACATCTTGGCAAAAGGCAAGAGGAGAATTACAACTTCGTGAAATCAGTTTACTGAAGCTCTGTAGAGTCAAACCTTTGATTTAGAGCTTATGATATATAGGGCTTAAGTAAGCTTGCTGGGAACATCTATAGTGGAGAATAAGCTGTTTTATAAATCCATGCACTGTACAAGGATACTGTAATGCAAATCAAAGCAATATCGACGCAAAGTACATTGATTGTCCCTGAGCCACTACCAGTTTTAATAATAGAATTGCTGCAGATGCATGTTTGAAGTGGCTTTGTTTAAAGCCCCTGGTTTATTTACAGCACAGACGAAAACTGCTCTGCAGTAATAAGCTTTCCTGTCTCAACAGTGTGTATATGTTTGTTGATGTTGCTTACCCCCAGGTTCCTGATTTGGAAAGAGACTTTGGCTTGATTCATTGAGCAATTTATGCGCCATTTACATGCATTTCCCCAAGTGTTATTTGAAGTAATTGAGTACATATTTTTATGATCTATAAAACAGTCCTTTAAATTTGTACACATGAGGAAACTCTTTATGATGAACCAAAGAGTAACCATCCAAGTATGAATAGCATCTAAAAATCAGGGGCAGAATTTTCCCACAACACTTCAAGTGCTTAAAACTTCATAGTAATTCTTTCTTTATTGCAGTTACTTACTGTGTGTATGATACTTCTCATGTGTAACATTCTAAGTGTTTTATCAGCAAAAGTGGCTATTATTTTACCTTCCCACCCACTCCTTTTCACTGTGGAGAAAGCAGAAGTAGATAAAGATTAGGCCATTTTCTGGAGTAGTGTAGAACATCTGCCACAAAGATGGGAATAAAACTGTGAGACAGCGGTGCTGAGCCCACCTCTCCAGTCACAAGACTCTAGCAAAAAGCCTACGTGCTGTGAAGGGGCAGTGTGGAATGGTGCCAGTGGGAAGGATTGTTGAGAGTATCAAAGAAACAATTGCAATGGCTGCACATGTTCACTGAAACATTTACTAAATGTTTTGAGAGGACATGATCTGGTCATATTAAAGGTCTACATATGACAATGAAACAACATGTCCAGTAATAAATCTGGACATATTAAATGTCTACATATGACATAATCATTCTGTTCTCTATGAAAAGTAATTCCATTTAAAACAAAAAAGAATTAAACCCCATACTCATTATTTTTTCCAGTTCAAATTCACAGCATTAGAGGTTGCTGCCAATGGATTTCATTAAGTAGCAGAGTGAATCTCTGCACTGCCATTTTCTGCACTTGTTTGACCCTTGTGCTGAATTTCCACCACTATATAACTCTCGTGGTTTGTTTGTGAATCATACTGATAAGCTTTTGTGTGGTAGATTTTTCTCTTTGCCATTTTTTTTATTGTTTTAAATTGCTATATTTGCACTTATTTTTTTTAGAAAATACAAGTGTAATATATTTTGGGAAGCAACTAATTATAAATTTACATCTCTTTACCAGTAAAATTTCATGCAAATAAAGTTGTAGAGATGCATAAAGAAAAACATGAATGCGAATCCATATCAGTAAGGAAAGGCAATATGTGTTCTATTATTGATTATTCTTTTCTTACTGCCCTTTGTTTCCTCAGAATTATGGCTACCTGATGTTATAATATAAAGAAACTCTTTCTAAAGTCTGACTTTTTTTTTCCCCCTCAGAATGTCACTTTAATAACCTGTCAATATTTTATGATACTTACTCACTTCTGCTTCTTGACAAAAAACATCATATCTCCAATATATTTTATTAACAGTGCCTTTTCCAAGAAAACCTGGGAAGCTAATGTCACATATATAGTCAAGTACTGTTTTAGGATCCTCTGTCTTTTTTACAAGTGGATTGAAATGACAGAGCTTTAAAAAGAAGAAATTAACCTGCTTCTAGAAAGCCCTTTGTTTAAAGAAACCCAGCTGACACTGTGAAAGAAAGAAATTCATAGCAGGTTTCTACATTTTCTGTTATCTGTCCATCTGCTTTCTGTGCCAAATGTGGATAACTTTATGAATAAAAACATTAAATACAAACAATGTGAAGACCTGCTAGTACAGTTCCTACTGGGATATTCAGGGACTAGAAGCATGGTGCAGAAGCTCAGAAGAGGACTGCCTTGATTAGTAACCTTGTTGCTTTCAGGTGATCTAACATGGATAGTCAGGATGATATCACATGACCAGGATGCTTAAGGCCAAATATTTATGCAATTCATCAATATCCTTTTTCTTCACCGATCTACTACACCATTGTCTCCTTATTTCTGCTACTTCTACTACAACTCCTCTACTATCAGTATTTATGAGGCTATTCACAGAATCCAAACTTTTTGGATCACAGCATATTCTATCTGCATGGAAGAACAACTCTGAGAAATCCTTACATCTTAGTAAGCATGTATATTTTGCATTTTTATTTTTATGGTGAAATTTTAACATGTTAATTTAAAATAAATGCTTTGGATCTCCATATGAAAAGAGAGAAAAAATTTCTACACTGAGAAGATACAGGAATTAGAGTCCTACTGCACATACAACATTAAATGAAAGGTCAATAACGAAACTGAAGTTCCATGACAAATTGGAATTTCATGTTTGAAGTGTGTGAAAGGTTTATTACCAATTTGCAAATTCAATAAATTACTCAAGACCACAAAAAATTACCTAAATCCATCATGGAGGGGGATAATGTTTTAGAATCCCTAAAGAGTTGCTTCCCTTACATTAATTAGGCAAGACACATTTTCCTCATTATTAAAAGTGTATGCAAATTACAAAGCTAACATGAAATATCAACATGTACTTTTGTGCACTTATCTGTGTCATATATGCATGAGGGAATAACTGCAGAATTAAGAGGAACTGTATTTCTCCATCCTGTGACATGTTCTGCATTTGGGTTCATGTGTATATCCAGTGCTAGCAAATAGGCCTGCAGACAGAAAAATAGAAAGAAAAGCTCCTTCAGTAAGAAATAGATCTATTATTTTAACACTAAGGTCATCCGTAAGAAAAGAACAAATTAGGAACATCTTAGAAATTGTTAAATCCTGGTCTTGATAAACCAGATCATGAAATCACAGAAATTGCAAAGATAACTATCTTTGAAGTTAGTGGGGTTGATGAGATGATGGACAAGTGGAATAGAGCACATATACTGTTAAGAGAAAAAATGTTACAAAAAGGCAAAGCCCCAAGTATCTGTAGTTGCCTAGAATATAAGGAGAAGAACAACAATCACCATTTGCAAGAATGAATAGCACCCTAATTATTATATTTATGCTACGGGATGCTGACAAGGCTTGTGTGCAAGAAAAAGCATCAGATAAAAAACCCCATAAAATTCCCTAGGGGTTTTGTCACCATAACATTACTTTCTATAAGACATTTGAGAATTCTGTTTTTAATCTTCTCTAAGGTCCCTGTGTAAAACTGTCTGCAAAACTGTTCCCAGGTAGCAGTTATCAACCTTGCAGCATGAAAATGGGTGGAAGCTCCATGGGATCTCTTCAGATTCCAGTGTTACTCAATATTTTTCTTAATGGTGTGAGTGATGAAATAGGGTATGCTTCCCACAGATGCAGCTGACACAGTTCTAGGAAATCTGGCAAAATTATCTAGAGAGTTTACTTCCAAAATTCTTTAAAAATTAGACGCAGCACTGTCAAGCACAATTATGCTATTTCAGTAAGTGCATGATATTGCATTTAAGTAGAAATAACCGGCTGAACATGAATGGTATGAAAAAGATACAAACGTTGCAGTAATGTTCTTATATCTTTACTTAATCACAGATTAAATATAAATTGTCAATGTTATCCTGTTATAAACATTATAAACAGCATGCAGTATAAAAGAGTTTAACCCGAAAAAACTTTTGATTTAGCAACTCTGGTCAGATCTGATGTAAGTCATAAAGTTCTACAGTCAATAATTTACAGTCTCATACTTCATGTCTGCATTTGCATGAGGAGCTGAGACTAGACGGGCTTGCTTTTTGATATAATAGAGCATGTCAAGGTTGTTGACATACCTTCTCTCACAGACACACACATAATTAGATTTTTTTTTCTTATTTGCAGTGTTATCATGGCATGAAATTGCTTTATTTATTGAACTGCCTCATTTCTTTTAGTTTCAAAAGAATATTAAGCGTGTTTGCTAATCAATAACAGTACTTAGTTCAGACAAGGGTGAACTAGGAGAATTATTTTAAAAGACTGATGTAAAGTTATTGAGAATGGACTGCATTATAAATTTCCTGCTTGCAGGGCTACATACAGATTCTCATTCCATGAGAATTTTCAGAAAAATGGTCTTGTGCAATTCAGTGGCCACAGATCGAGCTGTAAAACTCAGACTGACTACCTGAAATAACCAGAAGGAGTAGTATTCAAGTAGTGCAGTTTTAAACAGAATTTGTGAGAGGACAAGGTTGATAAACTCAACCTTTTTTCTTTTTAAAAAGTAACAATGTGTTCAATATTGTGATTAAATAGCATCATATTTGATGAATATTTTGTCTAATAAGAACAAGAACAGAATGGATTGTTTTGCTTTACCTCATTGTTACAAATTTGTCCCATTTTAAATGTCCAGTTTAATTTTGGCTTTATCTCTTTGGTTTGATTTGATGGTGGAAAATTTTGTTATCAGATGTGTTTATTCTGTGGTGTAGCCATGTTATTTTCAACTTGGCTGAGCTCAGCCATTTGTAGGTGTATTTTAACTTCTCAGGGTTTGATTGCTGATACAGTGCCTATTCATACAGAGCCAGTGACAGATCCAGGAGAGTATATTGCAACTTTCATGGACGAAACAGAGGATAATAGCTCTTGAACTTCTGTCTCCATCTGCCAGGAGATGCACAGGAGTCCTCCTGTGCTGGCAGGTCTGTGCCATTGCTGTTTTAAGAGATAATGATCAGGCCTTGAACTTAACTTAGCACCACAAGGCCTTGGTTTGTTCCCCAACATCTAAGTAGACCGGAAAACACAGTTATTCTAAGTTTATATATATATATATATNTAGTTGTTCTACTTCAAGTGCCAATATCTCTGATTTAAAACTGAGATCTGAGAATTGCATTAATTGTACTGGGAGATCACAGCAGATGGTTGCTCATAAGCATGTTCTTTGTATGGAGCATTTTATAAAGAGTAAAAGGAGCAGGTTTCTNATAAGCATGTTCTTTGTATGGAGAGTAAGAGGAGCAGATTTCTTTGTTCCAGACGATTATTCAGTAGGGGAACTATTGTGGAAATTCTTCAAAATTAACCCTAGTAACAGAAAAATGTGAATTTTCTATAAGCAAATAATTAGTCTGAAAAGGATCGCAAAACTCAGTTGACTATTTCAGGTTCAGGAAGTAATGATACTTATGGAGGAAGAAGAGTTTTAGGGCATCTTCCTTTAGTGCAACAGTACATACAATTGCTTTTCTTAAGTCCCTACGCTGCAAGTTACTGTCTAGATACACAAGTTACTAAGGGATTGTGCTTGATTATTTTTAGATCTGTAGAGGATGTAATTATCGATCCCTATTCACAAATAGTAATAAGAAGATTGGTCCCTTCACCTCCGCTGAGCTTGATTTTTCCACATAAACTGGGGTTAGATTAAAAAGTGACTCAACCTGTTATGCAGTTCATCAGCAACTCTCATCATGCCAGGAAGGTTTCCCTATGGTAGGGACAGGTAGACAGTCTCCTGGATTTTGGACCCTTTCCACTGCAGAGTTAGAAGCATTGCAATACTGTTGTCATCTGCACAAGTACAGAAAACCATCCAAGAGTGGTAATGACATTGAGTCCTTGAAAACTTCTAGAAAACAACCATGGAGAAAACACGCTATAAAAAAATTAGCTCATCAGAGAAGCAAACAGGCAGCAAGTTCAAGTAGAGAGTTAATCTTGCCGTTAACAGTGCTCTTCATGATTTCGTTAGCTTAGTTCAAAAACTTTGCTTTTCAGACTTTTTCACTTTTTTTCAAATCAGGCAAAAGCAGGACTCATAAGAGCCCACAACTGTACATATACTTACTGGATGTGTGAAGAAGTACATCTTGACAATGAGCCATTTCTCTGTGTAGAAGAGTTCACTTTCTACACAGCTACTCCCTACTCCACTTTACTTTGCTACAGATCCACTGCCGTACTTCTTTCACAAAATGCAGTAGGCAGTCTTCTGCTGTGGGAGGAGCTGCAGGCACACTGAGCTTTCATGCACATGGTGTGTGAGAACCAAGGACCAGGTAACCCATGATATGCAAGTTATGAGAGCTGGATCAATAGCAGAAAACTTCAGTGCAGCACTGTCGGTGGCAGAAGTACATGGCTCTTTACAGTTGCTGGTTTGAGAAATAGCACAGCTTCAGTAAATCCTCAGCAAACTTAATTTTATACTCCTGCATTTTGATGAAGTCGTAGAACAGCCTCTTTGCTAAACAAAGAACCAAGACATACCTCAACTAGTAACAGCATGACATTACTGAGACAACCCTGATGCAAATCATGCAACCTGCTGTCTACACAATCCCTGAAACATCTCACGCTAGACGTGCTGGCATACATAAACCTCAGATGTAGGAGGACCGGGCTTTTATCAGAACAGAACTAATTCTGTTGACCTGAAGCTGAACCCATTATCTATGCTGGTTCGAGACAGCACCTGTACTTAAAGGCAGTACCAGGTAAAAATACCATGGGTGCTGTCAAGACAGACCCAGTAAGTCATCTTCCCTTTTGAATTGGAGGGAGGACTGTCATCTTGGACTGTGATCTCTTAAGAAGTAGCAGTCTGCTGCCATTACTGTTGCAAAGTGCAACAGATAATAAGTTTTTCTAAAAGAGGATGCTAGTTTTTACCAATTCCCATCCTTCTGCAGTTAAAGCAGGTTGTTTATCCAACCCTGAGTTGGCTGGTGCTCATCCATCTCTCTTGCTTACAGCTCAGTATGTATTTGGATGGTCTCTTCATTGAAACTGGGGCCGTTGCCTCCAAAAGGTACACATACTGCTCATCAGAGACTGAGAAGAAACTTTTACCTATCATAGATTCATAGAATCAGAATGGTTTAGGCTGAAGAGGACCGTAAAGATCATCTCTTTCCGACCCCTTTGTTGTGGGCAGGGACACCTTCCACCAGACCAGATTGATCAGAGAGCCCCATTCAGCCTGGCCTTGAACACTTCCAGGGATGAGGCATCCACAACTTCTCCGGGCAACTTGTTCCAGCGCCTAATCACTGTCACAGTAAAGAATTTCTTCCTAATATCTAATCTGAACCTACTTTCAGTCTAAAGCTATTTACTCCTCATCCTGTCACTACATGCCTTTGTAATAGTTTTCTTGTAGGTTCTCTTTAGGTACTGGAAGGCTGCTATAAGGAGCCTTATCTTCCCCAGGCTGAACAACCCCAACTCTTATCCTGTCTTCATAGGAAAGTAGTTGTTGACTTGTTAAGAAATGCATCCAGTGTGAGATCCCTCCTGTCAGGAAGGGGCCGGAGATGTGGGTTGAAGATGAAGGGATTCTCATTCACTAAATTCTCTTTATGACATGGAGAGAGTTGGAAGAGTTTGAGTGAAAAGTACATACTGTCTGGGCTTTGCTTTAATGTTTAATTATGATGCTGGAGAGTTAAAAGATTGGGACATTTTGGTTTTTTTTCAGAAGGAAGTCTCAGTTTTTCTTGTCCAACACAATAGCATTTGAAAATTTTAGTTTTCTCTCTGAGCATAGGAAACTACTTCTTGGTACTAGAAATGAACCGAAGCCTCCCCTTTCATTCAGTTAGAATTACTAAAAATGTCCTTTATGATCTCCAGCAGCAGGGCAAATTAGCTTCTCAAGTGTTTCAAAATGTAAAAAGCATGTTGCAGATTCTCTAAAGGTTTAGGTACTCATTCTACTATTTTTCTGTTGCTTGGCTACTTGCCTGACTAACACTAGTGGTGTCCTTAAGCCTGGCTGCAAGTAGAGTTTGTGAGTCTCCAGGATGTGGCAGGAATTTTTCACTGTCTTCATTTAAGGATGGTCATGCCTCTACAGACTAAGCACCGAAAGATTAGACAGGAACTTTAAAAAAATTCTTGTGGCAATATGGAAACAAAATTAATTATAAATCCAGAATTTTTAGGTTTCTGGAAAAAGAGAATCATGATGACGCAGGTGACTAAAGTAAGCAAAATAAAACTGAATGTAATTACAGTTTATTTCATGATAAACTGAATTTTTGGGGGGACAGTTTTCTGCATACTTAGGAAGAGCAACTATCCAGCTAAATTACACAGTGGAATTTAGAAGTGACAGCAGCCAGCACAAGGAACGTGACCATCTCTTGCAAATGGCAATGCCCATTTCGTACAGCAGAAGTAACTTTTGTGCTTGAGCAAACAACTAGCAAGCCATTACCACTGAGAGGGAAAAACACTTTTATTATGAGTAAGGCACTATACATATTATTTTCAGGTGTTTTTCGTGAGCCACAGCTAATAATTCCCATAAAATATTGAAGTCAACAACTCTTGATGTAAACAAAAATTAATTAGGTCATCGCAAGTTGCTAATTTCTGGTTTATGAGTGAGATAACAGTGCAATAAATAGCCTTTATCTTTGTTTAAGACCATTTAAAGTTGGTCTGTTGATTTTCTGACCATAGCACAAGGTTTGATGTGGATTCCCCTGTTGCCAAGGGCTCAATGACTCCTAAAATATACTGATCAGCATTTAGTGAGTCTTGAAAACAATTTCTCGCTTTCACTTTTCTGAAACAGGGTCTCCAAGCACCTTAAGTCAGTGTGATATGTGTGCATAAAATAATCATTGCACTGCAAAAAGAGGAATGTTGTATTTGCAGGCCTTTTGAAACAAGTAAATAGCTTTATCTGATTGTGCACTGAGAATTAGTAGCTGCATTTATTATTTACATGATTAATTAGGAGTAGTCAGGATTTGAAAGTAAGTTTCTTTCTCATGCAATCTCAAAAAAATATTTCTTGGTATGATGCTTGTTTACTGCAGTCGTCTTAGCCTTGATTAAAAAATTGATGTCTGAACTAAGAATGGAACATATATTTGCTACATGCCACCTGCAAAAATAATTTTAAAATTGTATACACTCCTTGTATTTAAACTAATCTCGTCTTTCCTGGCTTCTAGTTGTATGAAATAGTTTTACAGTTAAAAGAAAATTTGCATAATGCTTTTGAAAGTCTTAATAGCTATAATAATTTTAAACTACTATGGAGTGTTTATAATATATAGTAAGCTGAAGCATTTAATTGTGTAAAAAGGAATATTAAGGCACATCTAATCAAAGAGTAATGGCAATATTAAGTATGATGGTTTTTGTTATTTTTTCCTAATTGCATCTGGACATCCAATTTTATTACTTCTTTCAAAGTCCAAGTGACCATGAAAAATGAGGTTAAATCTTCACCATCAGAGATAAGCTGAAATAAGCTCTATGCAGGTGTTTTATTTAGTATCCTTTCTGGGGTTGTACCAGTTGGCTCTGCTGAGATCTGATTCTTCCCCCAGTCGATGAATTAATGTTTTCCCTTTCACTTTATTTCGGTCAGGTTCAGAGCTTCAGTTATGATTGGTGGGTTTTATTTATTTACTGAAATATGAGAGACAAAAAATATGAGTCATTATCTTCAATGTGCTATTTAGTCAAGGATCAATCTCATCAAGAGGTGCAGCAGATCTGACATAAAGGACCTGCAGCTGTCCCAGAACAAAACACACATTGCACATAATAACAGCCCCACACAGCTTTCCCCTGTCAAGTGTCCAGGCAAGATACCATAGCATACAATCAATGCAAATCTCCAAGCATAATGTAATATGGCCATTTTTCAAGGATTTGATGCAATTCATCCTTTCAAACAGATAATTTTTTTTTTCTTTTTCTAATGATGATTTGAAGTGGCTAAGTCATTTCTTTGGAAACTGTATAGAATTTTATGACGTCTTTGTCAGGAAAGCATCACTTTGGTTCCGTCTTTCCCTTTTTGCAAGATTAGGTAAAATCTTTTAGCCATACAATGAAACCTGCAAGATGAATATGTTCTACAAGAAGATTTCTACCATACCATGTGTCTGTGCTGAGTAAGCTTAGGAATATTCTGCTGTACTGGCTTTATTTTGAAGTACTGTAAATAGAGAAGAGAATTTCCATTTTATCAAAAATAATATGTTCTACCTTGGAACAGAAAATTGATATTTGGCATTTTTCTTAAAACAAAGAGTTCTGAGATTGTTTGGTGGGCTTTTTCTTTAATTTAAAGGTCAATTGAGCTATGTTAGTGTGGTTATTTTTATTATTTTTTCTTTAATATTTTTACCATATTGAGGTTTGCTTTATTTATAGAATGTGAAAATAACTTCAACATTTTTGACAGGAAGCTTTTGATTTTAAACAAACAGTTTATCTTTACTCTTTTAAACAACTTTGCATCTTGCTTCTTGTCATTGTGCTGATTATTTTTCTCCATGTTTTAGTACAAATCAATGAATATCATTGCACTTTTCTATTAATCTTTTGTACAAATTCAGAATCTACATCTCCATGATGTTTTCTGCTGCCTCTGTTCATAAGGAAAGATCAATACACACATATTGATTTATTTTTTAAAAATTATATGTTCTTCAATTTGAGAATAATGTGATCTATGTTCTGAAGCTAGAATCTGCTAGAATTCACCTAGGAAATAACCTACATAATTACAGCATGGTAGTCTTGTCTTTTATCACTGAAAGGAAGGCAGGAATTTTTTTTAGACACAACGATGATGTGTTTTATAGCACTTAGTATCAGTAGGTCCCTTAAGGGCTGAGTATAAATGCAACTAAATTAGGGACTTCATTGGATATTTTCAATTTATTGTCTAGTCCAGTTTTAGCTACCAGCAGAAATATCATAAGGAAAGTAATTCTCTATTAGATCCCTGACTCTTACCTTGGGACTGTAGGAAAATAAAAAATACCCAGACATAACAAAGTTCCTGCTTGCCCCAGATACCTGAATTTTTTTACTGTTTATGAATGTCAAGTCTGAGTACTATTCCAAGTTTCTTCCGTCTACTTCTCTCTTGCCATTCACATTACACATTTTTGGAAGTAGAGTTGATGGGTGCCTGAATACACACATGCCAAAGAACTTCTATTTAAAAAGCTCTTTATTGTAACGTTTCTTTACCTAATTTATAAAAAATAAATTGGCTTACATAGTTGATAGCATACTGTAGATTATAGCCCAAAGTGGATTGTTTTAGTAATAACATTTATCTTCTGTAGTGACTCAGATGCTTTGCTCAGGGGTATAAAAAGGATGTTTTTCCATGCCTTCACAGTATAAACAGTCTTGCATAAGCTTTACAGTGGCATTGATGCAAGTGAACAGATTCAGTCATGTTCTTCTGTCCATATGGTACTCAGTTCTCTGATTACATGTTGCAGCCTTGTCTTTGTAGACAGAATCAGCTGAAATTGCAAATATTTTCATCATTTTTTATGGCACTGATGTCATTGTTTAGCAAAGAAAGTCGCATCTTGGAACACAGAGAAGCTGGGGCACAAGTGAGGATTCCTAAAGTTAAACTGAATGTGTTTGTATGGAGGAAATTAAAACAGCAGCAACTCTGCTGGGAACGGCATTGTAAAATAAGGTCTTGCAGTGTGGGTGTTTGAAATTTGAGTGTTTTATTGATGTTATGGCAGAGGAGTTTTGGAGACATCTCTGATAATTTTCTGCCTTCACTAACTTTCTACTATTTGTTCATTTATTTCTTTACAAGAGCTGTTTTCCTGCATGCCCATCTGTTTGGCCTTTGAAATAGTTATACCTGTAAGTAGTTGGCCTGCAACAAGCTGAAATTCTTTTGGTTTTCCTACTGTCCTCCTTTGTTTCTTCTCCCTCTTCTATTTTTTTAAGACAAAGTACATCCTTGTAGAAATCGCCACCTGAAAATATTCACATTTAGTGTTGTATTTAACTGTCAGATATACAGAAAGATTTTAATAATTTTAATATTCTTCTGCTTCAAGAATAGCCATATCTAGATGGAGAGATGTTTTCAGGTTATAAGACCTTTTCAAATTGTTCATTTGAACGTGTGACTCAGAAGCAGCTTATTTTTATTTCTTCATCCTGCAACAAGAACAGAAGTGCCTTTATGTTTCCTTAAGGCGTGATATAGTTTGAAGTGTTTGAAAACTGCATGCTGAAAATCCTCCATTCTGGTTTTCCATTGAATCCGAACAGTGTGCCAGTGCCTGGTGCTCCAGATACATGCAAATGTATGTGCACCTGTCTGCAGTGGAGCTCTTCACATTGATAGAAATGTTGTTGTTTACTTCAGTGATTGCCCATTGAAATAATGATAGTACATTTATATTTAGATAGTAGCATCTATTTCAAATGATCCTGAAGAATGTTATTATCGTTAAGACTTTCTGTCAGTCATAAGGGATCCCTAGGGATTTCAGTGCATCATGTTGTTTGGATTTTATCACATGAGTGGGGATATGGAGATTTGGGGATTTGGGGAATGATCTCTTGAGTCAATTTGCAATCCCAGCCAAAGTATATGGAAAAACCTTTACCAATTGTTGAACTTCAACATGTTTTTGTTAACAATGAAGCAAATTCCAGCCAAAGTAGATGATGAGATGGGTGTAGAATGGGCTGGACCATTCTACAGGGAACTGAAAGAGCAGTGGTCAGTGGTGCAAAGTCCACCTGGAAGGTGGTTATCAATGTCATGCCTCAGGGACTCACACGGGAGCCAGGACTATGTCGTGTCTTTGTTAACAACCTAGAAAACAGGATGGAGTATTCCAGCAGATTTTCAGGTGATACCAGGTTGTGGGAAGTCTGTACAACAGAAAGCAGATACTAAGAAGTAGCTAAATAAGAAGAGAAAGTGGGCTGACAGGAACTTCATGGAGTATGACAGATCCAAGTACAAAGTCCCATAAATAGGATGAAGAACCCCATATTCAGACCAGGTGGAGGGCCAAACAGCTAGAAAGCTGCTTGGCAGAAAAAAACCCAGAGGGGTCCTTGTGAAAAGCAACAGGAAGGGCAATCATCAGTGTGCCCTTGGAGCAGAGAAGGTCAGTGGCATTCTGGGCTGTATTAATTAGGCTGAGGGAGAGGATCCTTCCTCTCTCCTCAGCACTGGATCCAGTGATGGGCTCTCCAGTACAAGATAAATCAAGACATACTGGACTCAGGCTTGTGTAGAGCCACTGAGATAGTGGGAGGCTGCAGGATGAGGTATATGAAGAGAGCTATGAGCTGGGGTTGTTCAGTCTGGAGAAGAGAAAGAGGGACTTTATTTCTGTCTACAGCTGCTTAACAGGATTGTGTAGAGGAGCTGGAGCCTGACTTTTCTCAGAGGAAATCGGTAGAAGGATTAGAGGCAATGGGCAATATTTCAGATCATTGTGATGAATTCTCCCAAACAATCATATACACATAAACTTTAGATCCATAAATGCCTTTCAAAGTTCTATTTTGAAGGAATTTGGGACTGTATATATCCAAGAAAAGTACTGCTTTCTCATCAGGTATAGTTGAAACTGCATTAATATCACATAAATTATTATGTATGCCAAATTAAAGAGTTTTTAAAAAGTATTTTACATATGTACATATACACTGTATAATTTTACTTAAATACCTTAAGTCCCATTATTCTGCATTTAGAAATTACTATGTTCTTTCTGTGTATTGAATGTTCTTACATTTTAATTTAAAGCTCACTAGTCTAAACTATGAGAATTCTTTCCAATGTAAAGTAATAATTTCTAAATATTTTTTCTAGAATGTAAGAAATTACTTTTTTTTAACAAACCAAGTTCTAAGCTCATCTAGCTGCATTTGTTCATGTCACAAATGAGAGGAGAAGAAAATACAAATTTTTTTTTTTTTAAGAAAATTCAGATTTTTACCTTTTCCTTGTAAATTGAAATCTTTGGTAGAAAAGCATGCATAAGATTTTTAAAGAGAGGGGGAAAGTCTGGCATTACAGCTGTTATATAATGCCTAGTGGTTATTAAAGGGCTTTCCAGAGCATTGCCTTTCTAACATTGAAAAAAAGTGTTTACCAGATCCAAAAAATATTCTTTTAGTCCCATGTGCTTTTTAAAAAGGATTGAAAGTAGAAATAAATACTCTTAAAGCTATTAATAGCTTTATTTATTAATAGCTTTAAGAGTATTAGCAGTATTAGAGTCACAGGGCAGTTACTGCATGTGCTAGAGGTTTGCCCTAAGTCACAAGTACCGCTACAGGGAACAGTGAGTGTGTGCAATACAACACTTCCCTTCTCCACTGCCTCTAAGGGGCCCTGGACAGAGGTGACAGCTGTTGATGGGGGTTTAGATGTGTTGTATTGGTGGAGAAAAAAATCCATAATCACAGCTTGGGGTTCTGCTTTGCAGGTGCTCTGCCTTTTCACAGCCAGGCCTCATGGCTTTGTGACTTACGTAACTGAGTCCATCCTGCCTCAGTGACAAAAAGGACTGTAGAAAGCAAGGTTGGGATACATAAAGCACGTTCATTTCTGGACATCCTAACCCTGCCTCTTCCATGATAGGCGGAAGAGCACAGGGTATGTAAGTTAATAAAGTGGTGTTAAAATCTTACAGTGAATTTCACGTAGGATTACTGGGTGATTTGTGGCACTCTGCTTCAAATAATTTACAGAGGAAAAATGCCATTTCATTGTACTTCAAAGGCTAGTTTCCTTTCAATGCTTTAACTCTTAGCACTTTTTTGGCCTTTTGTGCTAAATTACAGAAGTCCTTTTTCAGGCTACTCTTTCCTTATCTTAAGCCTTCTTTTGGAAACGGCAGTACTTCTACAGAAAATGCATGTTTTATTACTGTACCAGCTTCCAAACTTCAAGGAATAGAGCACATCTATTTTGCTATAGGACAATAAATATTGATCTATATGAGACAAAGTAATGATTTCTTACACACTTATTAACAGAGTAGAGTGAAAACTGCAAAATATATCAATAACCTGTTGATAAATGTAAAAGTGAATTGTTTAGCTGCACCTTTCCCCCTCTTCTAGCTTTTAGCAAGCATCATCTTACCATTACTATTAACTCTGCAGAAAAGGCAGGCATATGCTTGGTACTCAGTGACATTATATTCTCCTCTAATCAATTCCCCTGAAAGACTATTTTAAATTCAGAGATTTGAATCCTTATACCAAAAGTAGTTTGGATAGGACATAACTGTAGGGAGAGTGTTGTGTTCCTTAAAACTTGTGTAAGATTTCTGAAAGGGAACCCCTTAAAAAACCTTCAACAATCATCTCTCTGCTTTCTTTGCACCTTGGACTGTGATATTATGAAGCACATAAACAATACCAAAAGAAAATAAAATGTAATATAATTACTATTACAGTAGCTTGTTAAAAAAAAACCCCAAACTCCAGAAAAGCATGTAGGTGCCCAGAAAAAAAGCACACACACACGCACATCACAAAACCCCTTCAAGAAACAACCAAAAAAACCAAAAAGCAAAACAACCCACACCAACAAAACAAACAAAAAGAAAACACAAAAAAACACTCCGAAACCAGAAAACCCCTCACACAATATTCATGACCTTTCCTTACTATATTTAGGTGGATTTTTTCAGTAGCTTCCTCTCATAACAAACCCTGAGATTTTTTGGCTTATTTCAGGTCTCTCTTATGAATACATTCATTTGCTCACAGAACAAGAACTACTCAGTGATTTTCACACCACTCAGATACCACTAAAATTGTGTTAAGATACCACTAAAATTTGCCCTGCTCCTGTAGGAGATTTGTGAGAAAACAGTGAGGAAGCCACTAACATGCAGTGGCACAAAAAACACCAATTACGTTTATGCCTTCAGCATTTGTCTGGCAAAGCCATTACCAAGAGCAAGGAGGTTCCCTGAATAGATTTCAGTCTTCTGGTGTGGAAGCATCATGCTGGCACTTCCAGAGAGATTTCCAACATCTTTTCATTCCACCAAGAGACTGGGCAGTCTTTTCCTACTGTGTTTAACTTGTAGTGGAGAAGCATCATTGTAACTGTTGAGGGGCCAAATTGACTCTTGAGGAGTGTGATGCTGTTGTAGCTAAGAAAGGCTGGATCACAATATACAGACTTAAATGATAAATGAACCCCTGAGATCTCATAAGCAGTGAGAATGGGCTTTGAGCAGCATAGGAGATGGTAAGCCTTGAAGAAGAAACTGTATACCAAAGGACAGGGTTAATGTGACACTTTTTGAATAAATATCCGATTCTAAATATGTTCCTTAATGTGTGTTAAAAATGAGCCATATCATTCGTTTTGCAGCAGTCCTCACCACTAGTGCTAAATGAATACCTCCCATGTATTTTTGTCTTTCTCTTATAAGTGCTTTTCAGGCATTTTTGTTGTGGCTGAACACAAATACTTTGCTATTCGGTATTTCTGTACTCCCTTCCAAAAGTATATGACACAATCCATATATCTAAGTCTTAAGCCTAGCACAGTCTAATTAAATAAGACTCTTATTGGTCTTTATAATCCACAGTAAAGATCTGCTGTATACAACCGTTATTACGGCTGAGTATTTAGTTGAATCAGAGATCTTCAGTCACAACCAAAAGTTTCTCTGCTTAAAGGGTGGAAAGCAGCAGTCTTTGAGGCTGGATACCTAAGTCACTGCTGTATGGAATAGGGACCTAAATTTGCTGTAATTTCCTTGTGTGATATAATCACATTCCATCAAAAGCTATAAATGCTTGTAGGAAAATAGCAAAGTGTCTGCTATATGCACAGGCTGCCAGTGTACTGAGAGATAATTTTGGGAAAGCTAACCCTGAGAAGAAACACAGCATAAAAGTTGGGCCACCTGTTGGGGAGAGTTTCCAAGCATTCAGAGGTCTTTCCAGGGCTTTCAATGTTATCATGCAGTCAGCATTTACATTGCTATTAGAAGAATCCTTTTGTAGACTCCTTCAGCTTTTCAGTAGAGTTAAACTGTGTTGGGTAGGTGAGGGCTTTTTTCATTTTGAGAGTGTGTGAATGTGAGCGCCTGATGAAATAAATTTGGTCTGCCAGTTCTAGGGTGCCTATTCATTAGTGTCCTCCTGCTGTTCACATGTTATTAATGAAGCAAACCATCACCCCCCTACCAGCAGGCACTTAGTTCCTTCCCAGAATCCATCTGCTTTTCATGGTTCTTTGAAAACAGCTTTTTATGGAATCAGCTTTAACAAAGTCTTATTTCCATGGGTCAATTAAATAACAAATATTGTTATTTCACAGCTACAGCTCCTTTACAGCATTTCTTAGCTGTGATTAATTCTAAGATGATTTCTGGGGAGGGGATTGGACTACCAAGGACCTATTTTAAAAGAAATTGATTCTTACAACAGATCATGGAATAAAGGTGGAATATGAGCTCAAAATGGGAAAATTAAGAGTATGATCATGGAACTTTGCCTTACTCAGACCCTGTTTAGACAAATAATCATACTGGCTGCTTATTATAGGGTACATGATATTTTAAAGACAGATTTTAATTCTCACAATGCGTATTTCAAATGTAATCAAAGAATGCATATATGCAGCTATGATTCTATGATTTGATACAAACTTAGTAAAGAATTACTGTACACGTACAATTACTTTAGGTGCAATACACAATAAGAGTGTTTACAGTAATGTTTAAAGGATATCCATTAACTCTTTCAGATACTGAAATTATGTTTATAGTCAGTATCTCTTCCAATGACATTCTGTCAGCTATAAAATTATATATTTTAAAAACTCTGTATCTCCAACCATAAGAAAAGTTTTTCAAAAGTTTAAACATTGCTTTTTATATCTTCCATTGACAAGTTTTAAAAATCACTTTTTATGTCTTCAATATTATGAATGTATAAAATATATTCTAAGCCTCTATTAAATATTAAAAGCTGTCACTTGCATGACCTCTCTACTTCTAAAGGTCACTTTTGTGCTTCAGGTTGGTGTCACTACTGGGGTAATAATAACACTTTAATGTATAGTGGGGCATCACTGAAGAATTGGTGGCAGAAAGTTTAACAGAATGGATGTGGTGGGACCTAAGAAACAGTAGGGTTTGCATTTCATTTGTGCTGAATGCCCAACTTTATCTTCCAGCTCAACATCTGCTGCTGAAGTTCAGGGAATATGTAAAAAGATTTGCAGTTCACCTCTAACTTTTTTATATAAATTATTGATTTAACCACTGACATTCAGTTTATCGCTCTTGTGTGTTTGCGCTGTCTGGGATTTTTTTAAGTTAAGACAAACTAATTCCTGCTATTTTTCATAGTGGGTAATAAGTTGTGAACTGTCTCTAAACCGAAGTGAGGTGACCCATAACTAAAGAGGAAAACAATTCTGTGTTCAGTAACACCTGCATGTGTGTAACTAATACTTGGATAGAGACTGCTGCATCTTCCTGTTTAATCTGAGAGTCATGGCATTTCATATCCATGAAACACTTTGTGCAGATGTAACTCACAGTTTGCAATTAAGGGTGGAGATGTTTGAGTGGTAGAGTTAAATATGTGACTGTGTTATTGCCAGTGGATTATGTAAGATTCTCATCTCTGGACTAGTTTCTATGTTTGTACCCAGACCAGACAAGTGGTGGTGACTGTGGCGATTGCTCTGGGTTTTGTTCCCATGGTCACTCCTGATACCTGCCTCACAAACCACAGTGGATGTCTGCCAGTCTCAGCAAGGAACTGGAGTTTGGAAATAATTCTGTTAGGTAGGGTGAATGTTTATCAATTGGATAAAAGGGGAAAATGTTAATTGCTTCTGGCTTTATTTTAAGAAACTATACTTGGCCCCTCAATTTTGTGTGTTAAGTTTATGCTACATATGCACGTGTAAATACCTGTATGGTTTTTTAGAAATAAGAAAAAAGCCCACTCTTTTTTTTAACATCAGGTATCTGTCAGGAATCTCTGCTCCCAGTAAAAACATACTGTGTCCTGGTCGAGGTAATTCCTGTATTTGTCTAAGCCATTAAGTTTAAAAGTGTTTGAGAACAGAGTATGAGCCATGACATCTGGTACAAATATTTATATTCCATTATTACACTCTATAAATGCAAGATGTTGTAAGTAGCAAATATATAGCCAACATCTTGAGGTAAGATGAAGGATTTACCACTGCGGGAAAAAATAATCTCCATAAACATTTACATACAAATCCTGAATATAGACAAGGAAGTAATGAATAGATAATCTTCCAAAGGAAAGATAGGACTTGGAAACAGAGGGAGATGTTTTGATATGTGCCCAATGTCTAACATAAACACATTTCACTGTACTTTAAGTAGTCTCTGATTAATTATGCACTGTGAATGTCTCAAAAAGTAATACCAGGCTGCTTATTATCATAATAAAAATTAGGAATGTTCATTTATGGATCCAATGACCATAAAAGCTAGAACTCCAGATATTTTTTTCTCCTTCTATTATTTTTTATTCAACACATTTCTAAGAACATCCTGTTTCTTAAAGCAGCCTAATCTGAGTGCTCAGCTGCACTGTATGTCCATATTTTCTTTCAAAACCAAGTATGTTTATTAATCAGCTGCTGACTAATAAAAACTGAAAAAGAAATTTCTAGTCTGGATTGAAATAGAAAGAAGAAATCTGACAATTGTGCATTGTTAGAAAATGTTCACTTTTTACACAAGGAATTATGTGATTTTAATGTTACATTTGAATTTAGTAAGGAAAAAATTTATTTTAAATAGGAGACAATATGCTAGAACATAAAATAGCAAATATGTTATAAGCAATACTTGGATGTGAATGTTGTAACATTAGTCATAACAATGACGTTCTCAAAATTATGTGTTTATGCATTACAAGTCTCATATAGCGTACTCCCCTCAACAACTTCAACAAGACTTTTAAACATTTTTTATATTGACAGACTGCATTTTTTGACAAGTTGTATTGATATTGTTTAGTGGTGAAATACATAAACATTTTAGCATTTAAATACTGATTCATCCTCCAACAGGAAGTAACTGCAAACCGTGGCTTTTGCTGATAGTCTTTGGCTATTGCTACCTCATTGTCTTTTGAGATATTGCTATTTTTTCACCAGTTTCCCACCTTTCTTCTGAGAAGACCCTTCTGTACACCTATGGGAATGAATGTGATATTTATTTTACAGATATTTTACAGAGAGCTATCGGGCAGATAGTATTTTTTGTGATGACTTTTATTCCTGTTTGAGCTGTTAAAGTATGAAAATAATATTTTTTAAAAAAAACACAGGTTTTTATTGTTCCAATCACATTAAGGCTATTTACTTTGTAACAAAATGCTCTACAAAAGCCCTAAGTTCAAATGTAAACATGACTCCCAGTACCCCCTGCCATATACACAAAGAAGCCACATAATCATCAACTTGAAATTGCATTTTAACCATAGCAACCTGGACATTTAGCTTCTGAAACGCTTAATTAATTTAAAAAAGGTGAATTTTTTGCATCTAGAAAATTAGAGTAATTTAGAAATATTTAGGTTTTCATTTGCAAGCTTCTAACCTGTAGGGAGTCATTCAGGTTGTTTTATTTTTGTTTTTTATTCTATATATTTCTGCATTAAGTTTGCCCTTATAATCTCTGGGCAGAACCTAGATCTGAATAATTTTAAAGGGATTCTTCTGAATTTTTTATGCTTTAGGGAATTCGGTTGTTTGTGGGAGTTTTATGTCTAGAACTAGATGAAATATAAATCTGAAATAAAATACAACAATATAAAATGAAAACCAGCCAAAATGTTATTTTCATGTAATTATTTATTAGTCTTTCTTGCTAAAAGAAAAGACTAACTCTAGATTCTTCTGTCTTCCCACATGCACATGCTTGAAAACTGAGGCCTCACGGTATGCCAAGAGCAGGGATTTAGTAGTGTAAAGCGTTTAGCAGCAGTACCAGTTTTATCATCTCCCACATCCTGTGCTTTATTCTTACCTCTTGCACCAGCAGCATATCAATAAAAAAACAAAAAGTAATCTGCTGTCCTCTGTCCCTCCAAATCCTCAAAGCAGTAAGGCAGCAATTCAGCTTAGCTACTGGAAGGGAAATACTTGACAACCAGTTATTGCAGATGATTCAGCTGTGTTCTGAAGACAGTATTATAGAATCACAGAATCATTTAAGTTGGAAAGGACTTCTAAGATCATTGATCCCAGCTGTAAACCTCACACTGCCAAGTCCACCACTAAACCATGTCCCTAAGTGCCACATCTATGTAGCTTCAGGAATGGTGTCTCAGCTGCTTCCCTGGGCAGGCTGTTCCAATCCTGACCACCCTTTCTGTGAAGCTCAAGCCTTTCCTTATTTGAAAATGAAAATAAGAAATATGTATTAGAAAGTTTAATCACGTAGTGGCAGAACAAGAAGTCAGGTCATAGATTCCACTGTTGTTCTACTGGTAGTGTTCCTGACACTGCAAGTGCCTGAAGAGATCATGGTATTCCTTTTCCTTGTTTTGGGTAGAATTTAGTTCCTACTCTGTATAAAATATGTTTTCTTTGAGAAGGTTTACAGTCTTGCAGGGCCAAATTTTCTACCTCTTCAGTGTTATGTCTTCATATTATTTTTGATAATAGTGAGTCTAAAAATAGTACGAAATGCTTTTTTATACTATGATTGTATATCAGAGGGGAAACAACTATACTTGTATATATGTATGATAAAAAAAGAAGCCCTTGGATGAAAGAAGCTAGAAATGGAAAATATTTGTTCATGTTTCCTATGAAGTACAGGATTAAGAAATCCCCAGTTTCCTAAACCAGCCTTTGTTTGGACTTTTGGCACTGAATGGAGACATTTCCTTCCTTCAGTTTAGCTTTTCAAACCACAAGAACCTTAAGTGGAGTAGATGATAAGTACTTTAAATATTTTTAGGAGTTCTTTTTGTTGGCAAGAGGGGAGAACTACTACATTTATGCTGAACCCTGTAGAGAGGAACTACTGATATTGAAAATCATCAGTCCAACAATCTCTATTGAACTGTCCCATCTGGATGAAAAGTGGTCAAGGGGAAGCTGGGTTAGTGAGCTCCAGGCAGGGCAGAGCTTGTTGCTGACTGTGTAATGTGACCAGCTCACAATAATTTCAGAGGTGTGTGCTCCCTTGAACAAGGCATGAATAAACCTATGAAGACAATGAATTGCTTTGTAGCTTTCTTATGAGAGGTGAAATTGATAGCAGCTAAAACGTGTAAAGAGTCTGATCATAGTGGAATGATGTATCCAGAAAAGCAACAAGAAACCAAATACATGTGAAGAAAAGAAGTGAAAGTTACATTTAGGTGGCTAAAGAAAAGTGAGAAGATAATACTTAGGCAGCATTTCTATGAATTTTTCATCACATCCTGAGAAAGAAAGCACTGCCACAGCTGTTTGGGTTTGAAACTAAGAATCTCATGACATCTGTGATGCCATGGACCATGCTTGCTTTGGATGGAGGCTCTGTGCTTGGAAATGATGGTAATTTGGCCTATTTTGTATATCTTATATTGTAACCTCTGCTTTTCATGATTCTGAAAGCAATCCCATTGCTCACAAAAGAAAATGAAACAAGAATGAAATTGCACAGTCCTTTTTCTCTGCAGTGTATAAAGCTATACATTATGCTGGTGTTACACAAGCATCTGCATATGACTGGAGAAGCCAGCAGACTGTGATGAGTACAAAAACAGGTGAAAACCTGTCCCAGCTGAGTGGCAGTACAGAGACTTTTACACAGCTCAGAAAGAAGCCCAGAGCTTCTCTTGGAGAAAAATCCAATTTAACGTCAGAGCTTTGCTTGCATTTATATACATGGCTTATTCCTGGAGCACCTACCAATGCCAAAATAAGTATCTCATCACACCTTCTTAGAACCTGGAAATGATATAGAGATGTATAATATTAGAAAGTAAACAATTAGTCTGGCTTAATGCTGGCCACAATAAGGTATCTCAATATGCCTTCAAAACACAACCATTTTCTATAACCAGAGGTGTTCTTTCTGTTATGTTTTAACATATATTTTTATCACATGAAATTAAAAAGATTTAATATAAAAATATTTGAAAAGCATTATACAAGTATTAGTGATTTCCCTGAATTTTTAAGCTTATTCATTGTTAGAGGGAATTATGATGTATTATGCTTGATAATCTCTGAGAGGACATAATTTTAACTACAGCTGTGTCATTTTATTCTAAGAAACTGCTTATTAGTTGTAGCAGTAGAACTTTGTAAGCTTTATGCATTATAAAAACCAAAAAATCTTAGCTGCTGTCCAGGCTCATAGTAGTGCCTGACCTAACAAAAAAAGTAGGTTATAAGGCCATGAAAACCAGTACCCATCAACTCAACAATAAAAACACAGATGCAACGGCTCAAAACACTGATTCATTATCTCCCCAATCTGTAGCTAATTTGCGCTGCATAAAAATCACCTAAATCAAATACGAGCCTTGCAGATTATCATAGTTTAAATGCATGAGAAGAATTCCTGGTTTCCTGAGGAAACCTTGATCCTAATAAGCTGAAAAATTTTATCATAAATCTCAGTTTTTCTTCTTACCTGCACTCATGCACACATACCCAAACTGAACTCAGGTGAAGAGCATGGAGTTTTGCTGGTGCAAATGGGGGACAAGTGTTGCCTGACGCATTTAATCAGAAAACCATTGGCTTTCAAATTCACCCAGGGGTGATATGTGTTACTTTCCTGGACAGTGTGACATTGCACATATTTTTGCATGCCAAGTTGCATCAGGCTGCCATGGAGAGCAAACAAGTGAAATAACAAGTCCCCCTGGCATACTACAGCATAAAATCTGTGACCCAGATTCTCCTAGCTCTGCACATAGCATAGTTCAGAGCTAGAGTGGAGAAAAGACAGCCTTATGCTGCTGCAGCCTGGTCTGCTTAAAACAGATCCTCGGGGAAAATACTGGAAGCTCACTTGTACTGGGATACAGCAGCTTGCAACCACCAGACTGTTGGAAACTGCTGGCCAGTCCTTTTTGAAAGGGACCAAGGCCACTTTCCCAACTGTGTACCTCTGTGAAATGGTGACACAGGAAGTTCTTTAAGGGAACACCTCTGAGAATAGCTGTACTGTCTTTGAGGCTGTGGGGACACATAGTATAAGATAGAGTTTCTAAACTCTAGAAAAACGTGGAAGAAAAAGGAACATGTGGCATTGCCCTTCTCCAGTGCAGTGCCAGGATACAGGGAATGTGTTGGAGAAAAGTGATTATATTCTTTCCAATAAGCCAGTAGTTTTTTGAGACAATGACATTTTTTCACCTAATTTCTCATCTAGTCTCTACAAGTTGTCCCAAAGTAAAGCCTAAGGGCAAACAGACTCATCTCTCTTGAGGTTACCAACAGAAAAGCTGTATTTGTGCATTATCATTTCTTTCAGGGAAAAATACAAGAAATCCAGAGAGGCCCAACTAGACTCTGGAATGTCCTTGGCAGGAAGTATTGATGTCCTTTATGTAGTGGGTGTTGTGTATTTTCATCATTATTAAGGTCCTGATTCAGGAAGGTAGGGAAACCTTTTCATAACTTTCAGCACAAGAAGGTGCCTGATTTTGCACAAAATGACCTCAAATAGAATACCCCTCTGAAGTACTGGAGAGCATCTGCTACTTCTTTGTATTCCCAGATGGAATAATCTCTAACACCCAAAGCGACATTTCTGCTTAAAGTACCTGGCAGTCTAGCAAAGTCAGCTGTAGTTTAACCTTCAGATTTGATACAGTCTGTGTGACTTACCCATAATAGATTTTTTTAATATACACAACATATTGAGAGAGTTTTGAGAAGCAAAGATACAGGCTCTGCCAACATAGCCAAGGTGTTATCACAGGAAGGGGGAGATGTGAGAGTGTGTCAGTGTAAGAAGTGTATTATAGTTAAACCTTCTGGATTGTGGTGGTGGACAATGAGCTTTAAGATCCTCATTGTAAATATAACATACTCTGTTTTTCTAAGCTTTCAAATAGGTGAATATACAGGTGATTTCAGTTACAAGATAAGGAAAATAAATGCTGTACCTTACAGGTCATTCTATACCTCTGCATACTGGATTTAAGAAAAAAAGCCTGCCGCTAAAATAAGTTGTCCTTGACAATTGTCAAAGACTAATTATTCTGCTAATGTTGTGTGACTTACCTACTCAAAGGCTATTTTTATCATGAAATTTTCCTCACAATGAGAATGCTTCATTCTGCTTCAGTAGTTAGTGATATGTCCTTGAAACACAGGTCCTAGGTTTTAAAATTATCAAGGGCTTTTGAAAGTGCAGACCAGTTTACTTTGTAACTGAACTGATTCTCTTTCTGTCTCATTGCATTTAACAGAAGCAAGTTTTCATAAGCAAACACTGGCAATCACCACAGTGCCTGGACCTGAAACGTTATGCGCTTACACATACGTAAACATACATGAATTAATAATGTTGTATGAATTTAAAAATATCTAGATCCTCTGTACCAGATATCTGAACCTAAATGTTCCTTAGAGGATCTAAATATAACTATACTGAATCACGTTGCCCTTTTCTTCTCTTTTATTTAGTGGAAGTGTTTGGTTATAAAGATAGTAGTATCATGTCTCAATGTCTACAAACTTCTTGAATGGTGAAATCAGGCATGGCTGTGTTGATTTCATGCAAAACATGTTGACCCTCACCACCAGAAGACAATTTATAATTTATTTTCTAATGTGAACATCTCATAAGATGCAGAAATCTTTCTGGATGGTAGTGAATATTCATATATTTAGAATATGTATTAAAAATTGGAGGAATGTTTTGGGAGCAATTTCTGAACAATGACCATTATTGTTCTTACCAAGAGAGTACACTCTGTTGCGTTTGCTTGGACAGACCTTACAATATTGGAGAAAAGCAGATCCATAATGCATGTAACAAAAACCTGTTTGCGATTCTCTAATGTTGGACAAGGATTCCTAGATGAACCTCTTCACCTAAATCTGTTGAACTCCCATGAGTGTCTTGGACGTTTTTCCTCTTACTCTCAAAATCTTGTATATGTTTCTTTGTTTAAGTGGGGTAGGGGGTTGAGGAATTTTGGAAGAGTGCATGGTTTACCTCTATGTAATAATTTTTCAAGAAAGAATTCAAGTGGGAAATCGTTGTTGATCCAAAATTTCTGAGTCAGAGTAATTTATTTCTTTGGTGCATTCAGGCAGAATTTTTTTTCAGGCTTGCTGCTTTTTGCCCATATTCAGCTATGAAAAAAAGTTTCTAAAACACTTAAATCCACAGGATAGAAAGAGTATAGTGGAGAAAGGTGACACTGGCATTGATGTTACTGTGCTAATACAAGATCCCTTGATTAAGAGTTTGTCAAGTCCCTTTTGAAGCTGTACAATAAATCAACCTCTCTCTGGAGATGTTTGAAAGGGTGTAAGCAAGGATGCTGTACACAAATACCTAGGGGATATTCACTAACCTCTTCAGTCATCAATCACTTCAGCTGGGCCAAAATGACAATATCTGGAGGTCACTTGATGAATTAGACAGTGTTAACCCTTTCCAGCATTATGTTATACCTTCCAGTCATTAACACCCATATCAGATTCCCAGCTACCAATTCTTATCTTTAGGAAAACATCCTTAAGGACTTGTACATCATCATGAAAGTAGAAATTATAAATGGGTGGCTTCAAATTTCAAAGAGGAACGATGAATCGCTGTGGTTTGACATACTTTGTTGCAATTGAACCGGGAATTAGAATATTATAACAGTATTTTAATTGTAATATAGTTACAATTATATACCAAGTAAGTAGAGGTGAGCAGATGTTAGGTGTAAGAGGTAATTTTGTTCATATTAGACCTGTTTTGGAAACATGAGGATAGTTTTTGCAGGAGGCCATGTGTGAATTAAGACACCTGAGAGGGAAAGTTGCAATATAAGAATTGACATATAAAACAGTGGATTTATGGGCCTGAAGTTAAGATAAGCAATAATAAACATCCCACATTCTGCAGTTCAGATAAATAGAGAAAGTCTTTTCTTATCTGTTTCAGATGAGAAGGTCTCAGAAATGGATCATTGCAATCATCTGTACTCGATAGCTCACAGCTATAGCTATTCATTTGGCACTGAACCATGTAATGTAGTCTGTGGATCTAGAGGACATGTAAAACTGAGTTGCAGTTCTAAAATCTTTCCCACATTGTCTTACCATGGGTCAGATTTCATTTAACACAGTAGTCTGGTCAAAATGTTCATCTGTTGCTGGTATTAGCTCTGTCAGGGTTAATGTCTTTGTTTTCAAAGCCTTTTTTTCTCAAGGTTTACTGTAGATTATTTTCATGGTTTCTTACTTTTCAAATTCTTTTTTCAACAACATGATCTTTAAATGTAGTGATTTTCAACTGAACTTTTATTTTACCAAAATGGTGGTAAGGGAATTTTTTCTTTCACTATGAGGAGGACCCTTACAGACATCCTAAGATTCTCAGAAGACTGTAGCTTTGCTTTTCTTGCCAGTCACATTCTGTAAGCCAGTCTCTGCTCTGTCCTCTCAAAGAGGCACATTTTGTTCCTGCACATCCTGTTATGCCTGGAAAGAGTGGAAAAATCTGTATTTAAAATAGAAGGAGTTCTTTAGATGTTTTAAGCAGCCTAGAAAGACATAGCTTAAGGTAAAACAGCAAACACCTGTACTTGAGATCAAATGTTTGGGGAGCCTCCATGCTTCCTTTACAAATACCACAAGTATCTAGATGTCTGGTTAAAACTAGCCCTAGTAAAAATGAAAGCTGGCTTTATGCTAAAACCTCAGTTCTAACTTGCTTCTGCCCAACTTGAAACTCATTGATACAAGTGAAAATACTCTCACTGACTTAAATAGCAAACTTTAAAAATGAGCCACTACTTATTTGTGGCATTCTAGAAGTAAAACAAACAAAAAATAAGTAAGGTAAGGTGTTAAAAATATTCTTTAAGGTGTTGTAAATGTTTTATCAGCTAGGTGACATCTGTAAGGAAGACTTAAATTTGTTTTTCTGTTAATTTATGTTGTTAATTTCTTAATTTCTAAACAACTTCAGTCTTCAGCACTTGCTCCCAATAAAAGTCTAGCCACAGATTTCCAAAATGAGTTCTGATTTGCTGTTGTGTTCACATTGACAAGCGTAAAGTTTTATTGTATTTTATTCAAAACGCAAATTTGGTTGAAAGAGTGGAAATAGTTTTAAGTCTTGCTTTTATAACACATAGACTAGCTTCCTTTCTAGTGGATGAGAACTCAGTCAAGATTTCTAGGGTATGGAGAGTCATCTTTATCAATAAACTATTTGCTGGCAATTGGTGTGTGGAAGGCATTGGTGTTTCTAAACAGTAATTAAATTTTACTTTCCTTAATCCACACAAGACTAAAGACTTCTCTCTTGCTCAGGCAGTAGGGAAGGCTGGAGACTGTGAGTAGCATTGATCAAAATGCCTACACATCTTCTCTTCTGAGAGCTGTTACTTATTTATTGTGATGAACCTGGATATGAAGAAGCCATATGGAGTGTGCTCAGGGTGCTGATGAAAAATGGTCAAATAGTTGGGCCTAGTAGTCAAATGGTCAAAAGTAGTCAATGGTCAAAGTACTTGGGCCGATCAACAGTGTTTATATTTGCAACAAAGTTGTGCATTTTTTAGTTGCAGCCTAAATATTACAGCATTTATGTGGGGATTAATAGATCAAAAAAGAGACTCCTGTAAAGTTCTGGAAGTTCAGCTCTTAAATGTCACACCATATCTCCATTTCCTCAAATGCAGAAAAAGGAGTATCTAAAACCAAAAACTGAAAAGCACCTGAAAGGACTATAAATTGCTGTCAATGTTGGCATCTACGCAAAGGAAACCAATGTAGTTTCACTGTTCAATGACGTGTTTCTATTCATACTCAGACTTATTAATATAGGAAGGAAAAAGAATAGTTAAAGAAGCACAAATTGTGTATATTTATTAAAAAAACCCCAAACCACAAACATGATGTTACATGTTTTAACTAGTTAATTTGAAAACAAAGCTGTGTGTTATGGGTTTTACCAATAAAAATTAATTGAAGTAAATGAAACTATGGTTGTGTGAATGAGGTAATTTTTCATCTCAATAAGCTGCTTCTACATATGATACAAGCAGGAATACAGTTTGGTATCCAAATAGAATTAAAACTCTGTAGGGATCAAGTTAATAATCTCTTTATTGGAGAGTTGAGGACTTTCAGCCCATTGATACAGGTTCAAAGCAGATCTCAGCACTGGTGATTCTTATGCAACTTTTTTGCTACACGTCCTGTTACAAGGTTTCACCTCTACTCTGAAGTTTCAGTCTTGTCTTTTACTTTCAATTTTGCAGCCTTTAGCAGAAAACGTGCCCCAGACTTGCTGGATAAGCAGTATCACTATTCAATATAGCTGTTAGCATTTGTTTTGATATTGTTTAGTCATATATAGCTCTGCAAACTGACAAAAATCCTGGAAATTATCCTGATTTTTCTCTGTTCTGACCTACCACTCCTTGAACTGCATTGTGTGAAATGTGTTGATTTGAACTTTCCTGGGCTAGCTCACCAACTGTGTAAGCTAATTTAGAAATGTTATTCAGAAACAAAGGTGTACATTAAGGTTTTACTCCTGCAACTTTGAATTGTTCTCAAGTCACTCAGCTAGAATATTCAGTTTACAAAACAAAGTGGTAGTTGCTGTAGGAACCCACAGAAAATAATGGACCAGTGTTCCTCAAGAGAGGTAGACCCGAATCAGCCTTTCTTGAAACCATTTGAAGTTTTGCAATTATTTACCAAAAACATGGTTGAGGCTGTGTGTGAATAACTCAGAACAGACTTCAAAATATTGTAGTGGTGCAGTACTGGTAACTGGTAATCTCCTCCCCTTCCTCACAGCATTCTGATTATTTCTGTATCTGGTTTTGATTTTTTTGCTTCATTTATAATGTAGCAAGAGCATCACATTTCAGACAATTACAACAGTATGTATTTTGTTTCTTTCTAATGGTTTCTCATATCTTTCCAAAGTACAGTAGCTACATGATATCTCTTAATTGCCTGAGGTCGTAGACATACAATACCAAGACAGAGAGGCAGAACTTGACATTAAAATATGAATTGCATATAGCCACATGAAATAGCCAAGAAAACGGAGATCTTATTTCTAAACTGCATCAGGGTTGTCCTCTATCTCCCCTTTGTTCTGTTAAGACTTTTGTATATAGCTTAATGAAGAGATGGTAGAAAAACAGGACGAGATCAAATAATTTCATAGTTGCAATTTGTCATGTATTTCAAACTTTCATATTCTGCAAATATAAAAATGGGTTTTACTCCTGTTTTACATATGAGGTCATGTTTAACATTCAGCGAAATGAATAAGGGGCTTCCTATTAGTTTCAACAGACACTGGATCAGATTATTAGACATTTGACACATGACATTCAAAATGGCCTACGTGTGATTGCATGCTAGAATGAAATTATGAAAATTATAATACCTTCTGCCAGAAACATCAGTGAAGACAAGTGAACAAATAGGCATGCTTTTGTAATGGGCATACAATTTTAAATGCTACGAATTACGACAGCCTTGGAGGTTGTGGGTTTGGAAATAATTAATATGTTCAAGGAAATGTTAACCTTCAAAAGAAGTGTATTTCCTGTATTCAGGGAAAATAATTAGTATGTATATACCACACATACTATAGTATTGTCTTAGACAACCAGACTATCTCAAAACATTAAATAAATTACTTTTAAAAGAGATGAAACATTCCAATTATTGGAATTGGGTTGCACTGAGTGAAGTTCTTTTTATATTTGCATATGTCTTATGAAGAGGTTAAGGTCTTATAAGGAGAAGAAATTTTTGAATCATAAGTTATCACCTCTAGAAATATGTATTTGTTCCTCTGGTATTTAAAAACATGAAAGATTTTCTTTTGCAGTAACATGCTGTAACAGTGTCAGGATCTTAAAAAAAGATCATGACATTAACAAGGCATAAGGTTGCTTTAATGGAAGAGCCATTGGTAAAATCCTATTCTCACACAGCAAGTAAATGTTCTTAAAATATTAGGAGACACTAGTGCCTCAGGTATTTGCTCATGTAGGCATAACTTTAAAAAAATCTGAAATACTACAAGTTTTTTATTGCTAATAAATATGAGAAGCGACCAGCTGATTAATTGTTGTAATTCACTGACTGCAGTCAAGCATTATGACAGGCTTTTAGATTTAAAAATACTTTGAGTAAATTGCAACTCGATGTATGAAAATGCTTTAACAATTTTGTAGAAAAAGATATCCCAGATAGCCTAATCACTTTGATGGACATAGTATTGCAGATAATTCTTTATCCAGCAATGTCTAAAGGGTTTTGCTTTTAGAAGAATTGAAGAAAGTTGGCAAATGAATGAAGTCTGAAATAGTTGTGATGATTTGTAGTTTGATCTCCACTAACATTCACAGAGGTGAGGAATCCCTTTGGAGATGGGGAAGGGAGAAATTTGCATGGGTGATTTAGAAGCAGGTTTGGTCTGAGGTAGATATATGTGGAAAGATTAATTTGAGGGAGTGGAGAGGTTTGATTAGAAGTTCTTTTGAAATTCCCGGCATTTTCCTCATTTGCTGCCTGCTGGAAATACTACAGGGATGGGGGCTGCTCTTCCACGGGAAAGCTCTTCCATGCTCCCCAGATTCTGACCAAATATCCCCTCTGTAACCCCTGAGTTGTTTTCCTCTTACACTAAGCAAGGATGGCAGGGGGCTTATACACTGGCACCATGCCCAGCACACCCCATGTAGGAGATGGAAATTCAGGCACCGTTGTAGTAGCCCTCAGCAAAGAAGGATCCTCAGCAGCTAAAAAGTATTTGAGCTGGCACTGTTAAAAAAGTAGCCCTATCACTGTATTTTGTCAGTTTCTGACCTAGTTTCAAGTCTAAAACAAATGCTTGTTTTAGGCTGGTAGGCAGAAAAAGGAAGTTATTCAAGTGTTTTAGAACCTAAAATAAGAACAGATCAAAATAAATTAAAAAAATCATCTGGGATCTGAGGCAAAAAGAGATTTCAATTTTGTTTAAACTTTATTTGCCTTAGAAAAGATGAAAATTCCTTTTCCACTGCAGGCAAGTGGGCTGTTCTTCTTCATTCTCATTTATCTCAAATACCAGAAAGGATAGCATCACCAAGAGGGAGAAAAATATCTATTGAAATGAAAAGAATACAAATGCTGAAAAATTATATAAGGAAACACAAAATTTAGTCAAAAAAGTAATGTGAAAATATTGCTTCTGTACACTACATTGTTGAAAAATTTTTTCCTTCATTTGTAAGGAATCGCAAATTTTTGGTCCTCATTTGAGGAATTTGTTATTAATACTTAGTTCTTTCAGAACCTTTATAGCACATTTCTAATGTGATCTGCTTGGAGTGCTACCAAGCTTAGTTATTAATTTTTGGGGTAATAATGCGTTTTTAAGAAAACTTTCAACATCTCTGTAGGGTACTTTAATTATAGACATGTACCTTTGTCCCGCCTTTCACTTTAGCAGGGTTTTTTTGGGAGTTTCTCTGGTTCTTCCTAGCCAAAAAATGATGTTCCTAAGCACAAAAGAACATGAAAAAGCAAATACAGTGTGACCACTGATAATTTCAGTGATTGCAAAAAAAAAAGTATTTCTCCAACTTTTTAGCACTGTTTAATTCAACAGTGCATTGTAATTCAGTTCTCACTGCACAAAGCTGCCAGTGCAAGCTATCCCTTTTAACTGGATTGAGAGATCCTGCATTTTGCCAGGGTAGTTTTTCACTTCCTTCTGTATTTGAAAAGCTTCTGGCTTTTGTTCTTTATGGTTTTCTTTAATTTGTATACCTGAACACATACCTGTGTCTTCATATCTCCACAAATACACAGATTTTCCTGCATCCCTGTGCCTTGCCTNCTGTATTTGAAAAGCTTCTGGCTTTTGTTCTTTATGGTTTTCTTTAATTTGTATACCTGAACACATACCTTCTTCATATCTCCACAAATACACAGATTTTCCTGCATCCCTGTGCCTTGCCTCCTGTGCAAGCCCTCTTTTTCTTCTCTCACCTGCTTCCTTCATTTTTGCAAGTATGTGTACATTGTCGTCTCCTCCTCTCCCACCTCAGATGTGATAATAAGCTTCAGTGGTTAGGCATTCAGAAACCATAGATTTGAAAGGAATGGTCCATTTTTGCAGTTATCATATAAAAAATGGTTCTTTGCACAAAAAAAAAAAAGAGGGACTCCTTTCAGAGTGATCAGTCAGCAGTGTCTTGTGTTGTCAAAATCTGTATCTGTACTGTGTAGTGTAGCACAGGCCAAGAGCAATCTAAAGCATAGTGTGGTGCATAAATGACATGCTGTGCATCCACATACCTTATCCCAGCATTTGATGAGCATGACAGTCTACCTACAGCAGAGTACGTTGCTGCACACAGCTCCAGGACCTTCACAGAAAGAAATCACAATTTGATATGCTGCCCACTTTCCACAACATGGTACTACGAGGCAGTTTAAGGTGTATGTTGTACTTTCGGGCCAAGGAATTGCATCTGCAGGTGTGTCCAACATGTTCAGAAGTGGAGGTAACTAGGAGAAACATTATTTATACTTTGTGAGTTTTTTTCTGGGCAGTGTTGGGCTATAACTTAGGTGTGATGCTGAGCTGCAAGCACAGTGTGAATTTAGTCCTAATTGAGATAGACACAGCAAGCACAGTGGTCTCCTGAACTGTGACGCTGCCATCTAGTCTTTCTCAGAGTGGCCAAAAGTGGAGCTAAGCTCTGGTTTCAGTCCCACTGGGGAAGAATAAGAGATGATAGTCACTTTAGAAGAGACTGTTCTTCACAGTATGATTTAGAATTGACTATTAATCCTTTAGAGTGCAGTAAATAAACTACTTTTTGTTACAGTGAGTAAAATAATGGAAGTAAAAATGACCTTATCTCTGAAAAATTGTAATGTAGCCTATCTAAACATTTATAGCTTTTAATTGTATCAGAGCCCTGAAGCTTCAATGGTACTGTTACTAAGATTAGTGTGGCACTGAGTATTAACTATCTTAATTTAGGAAATTTTAATTCATTGTAATTTTTTAAAGAATGAGGAGATTTTGGATTCATTCTGTAAAAATTCATCTCCAATGAATCAGTGTGGTCATTTTGGGAAAGATACATTGTAATTTTCATGGGTATCAAAATACGGAGACACTTCTAAGTGCAGCACTGAAAGCAGTTAATTATAGCGCTATGCACAACCTTCCTGTAATCTGTGTGTGTTTATAGAGAGATTATAAATTCCCAAGTCTATGCTTACTGTTATTTTTTAAACTGTTATTATTTGAAGATAATTTTCTAATATACCTGGTATAAAAATGAGAATTTTTATATTTTCTGGGGTTGCCAGATGCTTGACCCTAACTTCCCAAGGTACATATAGCCCTTTTATTTCCCTGGAAATTCATATGTACCTGGATAAAAGCTGTTTTCTAGCTGTATATGCATTGTCCATATGGCTAAAAACCTGTTAAATGTCTGGAAGATTATCCAGAGCAGCAGTGCAGTTAAGCTTTATGTTCAGTGAAGTGTCATTATTTTTTCAGGATAGTAAAAATCAAGGAATTTTAAATGGAAACAGATAAAAAGGTGTTATTACAACAGCCCTTTAATTAGGCAGTTTGATTTCCCTTTTGATCTTTTCAATTAGCCCATAAACTGTCCTCTAAGTTATGTTATTGGGCAAGTACATCATGGAAAATCAGTTATTTTAAAGGACTTTAACAAACTCTCATCCATTTTTACAAATGTAAATGTACTGTAACCCTTAGCCAACTGACTAAGTAGCCATCTGCTGTATAGATGATTGCTCTGATTATGTGCTAAGACAGCAGGTCTCTACTGTAGACTTTATTTTATTTATAAGGCTATATACATTGGCTTCCATACTAATTAGATTTTGCACAGCTATAGCAATGTAGGAGGTACTTTAATAAATGCTCAACGCTATCTATGACTCTGCCAACTTGGCTTAATATAATGAGATGTCCTTCGCAGAAATGTTCCAGGAGGGATTGTAAAGGGATTGTTTACCTCTTGGTCTCACAAGGAGTTAACCAGGATTCTGTAACAGCAGAGGTTTGTGGATGAAAACCATGGGCTGGTTTTTGACTTGCACTACAAAACTCACCTAAAACAAATCTGTGGCCATACACGGCTTTACATATTAATAATACTTGGACAGAACTTCTTTTTCTCAGATAACACCATCTCAGATTATTTGCAATAGGGCCCTAAAAAATATTTTTGGATGTGGAACCAATAGCACGACTGTTTTATCTCTTTTACTGCTCTGGAGGTATGTGATTCAACTCTCCCAAAAGCGCCACTGCAAGAGGTAGTCCCAGGGAGAACAGTTTGGATGAATATACAGTGAAATTGTACTGATTGTTCTGTGTCAAAGCCAATAAACCTATACTTCATGATTCTGTTTAGCTGGCTTTCATGCTAGAATTTCTTATTCTTGATGAGGACAATTAATCCATTAACTGGTGTAATAATGCAGTTTTGAGACCCTCTATGAAAGAGGTTAGTTTTTAAGGAGACAGTGTCAAGACGCTGAAGACCTGAGTGGCTCAACTGCTAAACAGAAATTTTTCCAGAATGTTTGTTATTCCAAGGAAAGCCATGTTTATATTTTTTTCTAAATGTCATTGAAAATTTCAGTGAGGGCAAAATTGTGCTTCTGGATGTGAGGAAGAAAATACAGTTGCACATAAAAATGGGTAACTGGCCAGACAGAGTGAAAGATCCAAAAGAAACAGTGTGCTGTAGTAATTAAATTTTTATGTACTATTTGTTTTAGTAAGTAAAGTGAAATTTTCTAGTGTGTTAAAGAAAGACAGTGCCATTCCCCAGTGAGATTCACAAGTGAATACCTTATAATAGCTTGCGACAAAGACAATATTAACAATAATAAAACTCTTTCACATAATTAAAGGTGTTATTTTCCCTTTAATTATAGAAACAAACAAAAAAGGGTCATATGAAAATATGGGCAAGCCTAGCAATAAGAGGCAGATAATAAACATAACAATCAAACCTTCAGTCTGAATAATGCTATTCAAGTTGAACATGTCTAAGTATTAGGTAATAGCTATAATTTGCATTAAAATAGGTTTAAAAATGCATTACAGAACTACTACATGATAACATTCTGTAGATTGTCAAACAGAGGATAAAAAGGTTTAGAAAGTTTCCTACCTACTTGTAACTAGCTAAATGGCAGCATCTTCAGCTTGCCAAGGGGGAAGCAACACCACATGCGTGTGATACAGTATGATAGAGTGTAATCATAGCGGAGACAAAATGTAAGCCTCTTAAAGTAACAAATACCTGATTGGTTTAGCACTGCTGCCAAAAATAACGACAGGACAGGCTGCTGGGTAATCTGGGTGTGCAAGCAATGAAAAAAGGAATGAAAAGAGTGGCTCAACTGTTCAAAGCGATTATTAAATTTTAAAAACCATTATATTGACTCAAATATTTTTTCCCTGCATTTTTCATTGTCTTGCCTTTCAAAACTATAATTTTGTGATAATCTTCCCCATCAAATTACTTCTTTGTGTAATAATGCCTTTTCCACTGTCAGAGCTTGACAGTCTCTCTCTAAAGTGATACATTACATTGGAGAGACACAGAAGGAGAGAGTGTGCTGAACTCTTCGATGTGGTGACAGATTCAGTGTGGCAGCATGGAGTCTGCAGTCCATGGCCTTAGAGACACATACCTGCTCAAAGACAAGCACTTAATTTTATAGATCTATTAGTTTAATGGGCAGGTTGAGTTTGGGCAAGGAAAGAGCTGGGAATGTAAGAGCAGTCCATTATGCTCAAACAGCTTTCCAGGAGAGAAGTGTTTCCCTAGAGATATTTTTCTTTACATGTTTTAGTTTGATTCTGTAAGACGCCAACAGGTGGATTCAATTTTCACAGATCATCTCTGTGTTCTCTAGTTTTTCTTGTCCACTCTGTGTACTCATTTTCTAACTCAGATACATTTTCAGCTGTCCTATAAATAGTACCATGCATTGCAATGAGGCAATTGAAAGTAACATCTAATCATAGAACCATAGAATCATA